>JBBPBT010001050.1:1488767-1554175 GCA_037974875.1 Cicer bijugum
CTACTCATCTAGATACAACCATTAACACTTTCAAGTGATTTAAAGTTAACATTCATGATTTAAAATCAATTTTTTTTAACATAAACCAATATAAAATAAAAATAATAAATTTATAGAGAAAATAAAAACTTTAAACGTAAGAGACATATTTCCTATCTAACTCAAAGTTTAGAACGAAATATCCTTTTTTCACAAAATTGAGTTTCAACATAATAATAATAATAATAATAATAATAATAATAATAATAATTTCTACCTAGTAAAAGTCAATACTTGAAGTTTTAAACATATAATCCATACGAAAATCAATGTTTCAATCAATTAGTTATTAGATCAAACACTTTAAACAAATACAAATCAAAATTAAATATTTTAAATTGATTATGGGCGAAATTCGAACTTTAAAACAACTTACTAGTGAGGTATGACATTTGATAACTAAGATTACCAGAATGAGATTAGTAACTTGAAACATATAGTTGGTCAATCAACATTATTACTTTCAACTATTCATATAAAACAAGAGCGCAAAAATCATAGTTCAAAAGACAAACAATAAGAAACAAGTAACTAACATAATCTTGTTAACAATAAAAGCTAACTCAAATCTTAACAAGTAATTTCATGTTTTATTTACTCATTTAGGTAGGAATGTAGAATTCATAACACAATTAGAGGAACCAAATATTAAACACTTAATTAGTAATCTCAAAAATATGTACAATAATACCAAAAGCATATAACACTTAACACAATAATATAACGGGAAAACAATCATAGTGAAAATAATTACTAGACAAGAAAACACAATTGACACGACTGACATTCGACTAACACTGAATCGACATTCGACCCACTCGGCCTGATTGGACAGACCCGCTGTGATACCACTAATGTGACACCCTAAATCCCAAAATAATATATATAACAATTTATATCATATTCCTATAAAACTTGCAGCGGATAAATAAAATTATATTTTCAAGAAAATATAAACTTTTGTAACTAATCTAGGATATCACGTTTCTCAAAGTACACATGCAACAAATTCAAAATTTTATTACTCAAATAAAACAATTTAATCTCAATGAACTTGATTTAAGTATAATTACTTGATTTAATTCTAAAAACTTAGTACTTCTAAGGTTTTCATACAAAAATTTGATTCAAATTAAATAAGTAAAATACAAATTAAAACCCTTATTCCCGGTATCACCTATCAGAGCGGGGTTCCTCCCAAACTTGAACTTTAAGACTCATTAACCTGTAATAACTGCGATTTCACAAACGCAGGGCCCAGCCAGTCAAACACAAACAACGAAGGAGGTGAGTTTTGAAATCATGTTAATAGTATAATATGAGTAAGAAGAACACGCAAATAATCATAATAGAACCGTATCATAATCACTTTACGATATATCAAAATATTTAATTAAATAGTATCATACTATAACATCAAAGTCACTCAAGTAAAATAATCATCCCATTATAATATGCATCAAATCATCTAATTAATATTACTTTTGAAACACATCAATCACAAAAAAACAATCACAAGAAAATGCAATGCTATGCGTGAGCATAGACTCTACTTCACAATGTGGTACCATTCTAACTCTGAAGTACTTGGTTAGGAGGCCATGATACTATGCCACCATCTCGGTGGACGGAAAAATCAATTTGGCCCTGTCCTCATAGATCCCATCAACTCAACCCGAGACACATATACGTGACAGTCGAGGTAAACGTGTGTTGCATGGTAGCTCCCGACATTTGGAGTGCTACCTCCAAGTCACCTAGGAATTCCCCACCAGAATACCTCCAAGGTCTAACAATCTTGCCTTAAGGCTCGACAGTAGACCGCCAAGATCAGGCTCATTCAGTTGTACTTCCCCAGAATCACTAGGCTTATCAGGCCCTACCTATATGATGACAAAATAATCTCCACTTCACAATTCACAATATTTATTTTCTCCCCCTGTTAGCTTAGACTACTCTACTCCATTAAGAGCACCATATTTAATTATCATCACTATCTCATCAAGTATGGGGTACTTCAATATTTTCATCACAATCTTATAATATTATTAATCATAAATAATCATGGTCATCGTATAAACTCATCACAATTTTATAACATCACTATCATCAATCAAAAATCATCATTATCATCACGTAAGCATATATCAAACCATGCATCCATATTTTATTATCACATCACATAATTTCATCTAAGCAAACATGTACACATAATTTCATTCAACATCCAACATCACAATAATAACAAATATCAACTACCACACAAGTATCGAAAATTAAATCAATCAACACCTTAGAAAAATTTCTATTTCACATTTTAATCACACAATTCTAATATTTCAAATTAATCAATTTATCTCTCAAAGGGCTACTGCCGTACGTAGCAAGACCGGAATGAATCGTTGGGAAATACGGTTTTCCCGTTCATCTCACAATATATTATACTCATGAATTCAAACGCTCTCTCACCCCTTACCTTATTTCGACGCTTTCAAACACAAGTACAATTCCACGAGCAAACAATATTTGTTCTTTGACTTTTTGTCCTTCAATCGATCTAACTCGACAATTTATGGGTAAACGTCCAAAATTAAATTATGAGAAAATAGTCTAAAAACTGATTTCGAAATTCGGTCAAAGAAAATTACCATAAATCAGAAAACCAGTCGGTGGATAATATAGCCACTTTTCACACGGTCGTTTTGGCGTTGGTTTCACTAAAATCGGACTTACATTAAAGGAGAACGGTGCAAAATAACGATTTCTGTAAACGAAGAAATCGGGTATTTTAGGGAGAAACTCGGGTTGTTAAAAATATGAAAAATTGTGTTTAATTGAATAGATAAATGAGTAAAACAACATACTGAAATTTGGACGAAAACAGAGAAACTTTTCTGGGACAGTTAGGCCTTTCCACTGTCAAACGATAGGTTGTTGTTGTGTTTACTCTTTGGTTCTACGGCTGCCCTTCCAACTCCATTCCATTCTTTTGTTTGTTTTATTTTATTAACAATTAGGGTTCATAGAGTCAAATCCATTGGTCTCTTTATTTATATTTTACTATTATTATTTTTATTTTGTTAAAATAAACTAATAATTATTTAATCTCTTTTTTAATATTCCTCCAAACACCATTTAAAATAAAATAATCAATATTACTAATAATGAAAAAAAACATATTACTAATAATGAAAACTCTCGCATTCAAAATAATCCCTACAATTATACTTATTTCTCAAAATACTCACATTATAATAATACCATCATATTAGAAAATAGTCAAAATTATAAAATAAATATAACATCAATATTTTATATTAATTACTAAATCATAATAAATATATATAAAATCACATTACCATAACAAGTATTTAAAAATAAACGAAATCAAACACAATATCAATTCTATATCAAGATAATTATTCATAAAAAAATAACTAAAAATAGAAAATAGTTATAAATAATTGAAATATAACTATCTGCATACTTAACATAAGTCAAGCGTCCATAAAAGTATTACATTAATTGGGTACATGTATACACATAAAATCGCATAAAATATTTTTCTTTAAAATATATATTACATTAAAATACTATTATTTTCAGAAAAATATACAAAATAAAAAAATAAAATATTTATTATTTATATTGTTCATTAAATATAATATCTATCAAACCAACACATCATAGAAAGCATTCATATAACAAAATTTACTCACAAAATTTATCAACATATATTCTAAAATAATTTTAACATCAAATTAATTATTTAAAATCCTATTTAATTAATTAAATTGTTTATTATCAAATTTAGGGTGTTACAGCAGCAGCGACCAATTTTCCCCGATCCAGTTTTCTTCTTGCTGCAAGTTTGGCAGCTTTATTACCCTCTGGCCTTTGTGATTTGGCAGCTCTATTAATCTCCAATTTTTTTGGTTTGTTGCCTCTTTTTAGCTGTACGGGTGGTTTTATTTAATTGGATCTACAAAAATGAGGTTAAATGTTAGTTTATTGAATCTGAAATAATTGACAAACCTTATGCAATAAATGTGACAATCCTTTTCGGGAGATATAACTGATTTGTTTCTGGGAATTTTTTTTATCATTCCCTTTAGGCTTAATTTTCAGCATCTAAATATAAATGTGAAATTAAAGTTAGGAGCGGAAAAAATCAGCATTTAAATATACATATCAATTAAACATACATTTCAATTAATTAAATATACCTTATCGAGGGCAACAAGGTTTGTGGGCCATGCCACGTAACTACCAACAGCGTCGCCCAATAACTGCATATCTCCATCATTGTTCGGTATCGACAACAGTGCAGTTGGTTCGAAAGCAACAACAGGCGATACTTTGACATGGCCCGCAGGGATCAGAGTATTGTGCAATACTTCTCCCTTAGTATTGTACGATTTTCCTTTTCCCACCTTCCGATGAGTAGGCGAGGACAAGTATAGGACACATTGAGTGACAACCTAAATCAATAGTTAAAACATAAGTACGGTTAATGTATAAGTTTGTTTAATACATAAGTAATTACATAAGCAAGTAAGTAATTAATTACCTCTGGAATACTTTTGAGACTGACGTTGCAACTCGCGGTTTCACTCTCCATTTGTATTTCATGTTGGAGCTGATCCAGGAGTTGCTTGTCTTTGTTCGTATTCACCAATTGTGCCACTTGCTCTGTAAGTATTATGAGCTTCTCTAATACTTCCTCGTTGGAAGGTTTTTGGCGCTTCTCTTGAGGAAAAAAGCTTTTGGAAGTTACGCCTAATCCTTTCCCCCTAACCCGACCGAAATACTCAGGGACATTAAACACTTTACCAATAATGTCCCTGCAAGTATCCTTGTTGCCCTCCTGATTTTCAAAACTTTGTTCGATAATCTCCTAAAATACATGTAACATTAAAAAGATAAGTTCAATAGCATTTTTAAAATACAATATTAAAAAGTATTCAAGTGATAAATACAATATTAAAAAATATTAAAGTGATAATATACGTACACAAAGTTCTACTACTTTTTTGACATTTTCATTATCAACCACTCCGTCTTTATTAACACGCGCTTCCTTCCATAATATATGACGACCCAAGGGTTAATCGGCTTGGGTGTATTTTCGCTATTCGTTAAGATCATAAACAAAATAATACAAATTAGTTACACACTATATCTTATAATACAAATTACTTCATTATATATAATTGATGTTTAATTACTTACAAGTTGTTGATCAAGGCGTGCATATCCCATACGTGATTTTTTGTATGGCTGTGTTGGATTGCTTGCCCGTTCGCGATTTGCCTTACTAATATTTTATATAAAAAAAATAGCAATTGTGTAAAAATTTAAAATACGCTACGAATATGAATAATAAAACACAAATGCTAATAAATTAATCACTTACAACAAATGCGGGGTCAGAATGTTTGGAAACAAATGCACTCCATTCATCGTTTGATATATAATGTTGATATATTTTTGGAGCTTTAGCATTTGTGTTTCCTTCTCTATCTTTTAGATAGAAATTTGAGAGATGAGATCTAAATCCCCGATGGATCTTCCCAGCAACTCTCAAAACATAACTCTTTCGTCCCTCATCAAGAACAAAAGTCATCTGCATTAATGAAAAAAATTATAAGTAAAGTATTTCAAAGAAAAAAATTATAAATGACAAAAGAGTGGATCAAAAAATTTACTTGAATGTCATTCCATATTATAAATGACAAAAGAGTGGATCAAAAAAATTTACTTGAATGTCCTTCAACGCCTTATCTCTCCAATCGTCAATCGTAATTGGGATATTTTGACGAACAACAGCCCCAATATAGCTTACAAACATAGAGTAGTTGGGGTCAATTGGCTGACCACTCTCATTCCAGCCAACCTAATAAACTCATATAGTAAGTACATGTTGTGACACCCTAAACCCAAATTGAAATAAAAAGTAAAATGTACTAGTTTTGAAAGACATTCGCAGCGGTTCCAAAATTGTGTATAAAAATTTTCATTTAAACTATAAAGTTCAGGACGTCACATTCACACTTATACTAAATACTTGCATCAAAATTTTTAATTAAAAATCCTTTATTGTCGAATATAGTTGAGACTTATTAAATAAATTTTTTTAACATAAAAACACGTTCTAAACTTAAAGACAATTAATTTCTACATTCGAATAAAAGACGAAAATAACACACTTGATCGATTGAATTTACAAAAGTCTAAATTAATTCAAAACTCAACAGAATACGATAGATTACTCCCACCCAGTATCACCTATTAGAGCGTGGATCATCAACCAATAACCTAAAATGACTGCGCTCTCGCAAGCGCCAAACACAAGCAACGAGGGGTGAGCTTCGGAACCATGTAATAGTATAAAATAATTGAAAAGAACTCATAAAATATATTAAACACCATTTCATTTCAAATCACAATCAACAAGAATAATCAAAGTATAATGTTGATACAATCCATAACATCAAGTAAGTAAACACACAAATCAAGTAATGTTATGCATGCTCTTATACTCTAGATTCCTCCTCTTTCTTTGGTACCATTCTAACTCTGAAGTACTTGGTTAGGAGGCTCGATGTTATGCCACCACGCAAGTGGACGGACAATTCAATTTGGCCGTTTCCTAATAGATCCCCTCAACTCAACCCGAGACACATATACGCGACAGTCGAGGTAGAAGTGTGTTGCATGGTAGCTCCCGACATTTGGAGTGCTACCTCCAAGCCACCTAGGAGTTCCCCACCCGAATACCTCCAAGTTCTAACAATCTTGCCCTAAGGCTCAACAACAGACCGCCACGATCAGGCTCATTCAGTTGTACTTCCCCAGAATCACTAGGCTTGTCAGGCCCTACCTATATGATGACCAAATAATCTCCACTTCAAAAATTATCAACATAAATGTTCTCCCCTCGTTGGCCTAGGTTACTCATTCCATTAAGAGAACCATCATTGGCACGGGTCGAATTCATCACAGTTCAATATGCATTTCGTGATATTCATCAAAGTGGTAACATCATAATTCAACAAGTAATCATCAATGCATATTTTCATAGTCATATATCACATTCAAAATTTATCATCATAATACACAAACTCCAACAATAGATAATTTTCACTCACATATAATAATACTAAATCATTCACACACACTACTTCAATTGAAATTGAATTAATAACAATTCATCGCATTTTATATCATATAACAATATCTAGGTAGATATAAACAAAACATAGAATACATCAAATACACAATTCTACAATAATTCAACTACCACACAATCTTCAAAATTTAAATCTAACAACACGCTAGAAAAGTTTCTAACTCGTATTTTAATCTCACCAAATTCAAGTTTTCTCATTAGTCAATTATTACTCAAAGGACTTCAGCCTTACGCAGCGAGTCCCAAATGAATTATGGGAAATCTGGTTTTACCGTTCATCTCACTTAATTTACACTCATGAATTCGAACTCTCTCTCACCCTGTACCTGAATTTGACGCTTTCATAATATATAAGGACCATAATGATTTTCAGCAACCAGAGATGTCGACAACACGCAACGAACAACTCTAAAAGCATCGACGAATTCACATAGTCAATGAAACATGGCTGATAATTTACGCGGACTATAAAAATCAATGTTACATAATTAATAAAAATATCCAGAGAAAAAACATATTCGAAATGAAGTGAAACACGTTATCAGAAAAGGCCTCACCGACGTGTTGGAGCACCGACAAGATCCGACTTCAACTTCCCCGAAACAGACAAACGAGTAGTTCTTCTTGAAGGTTTCGACTAGAGGAATTCAAAAATGATATCAGTTTTTCAAGATGATAAACGCGTTGTCCGGAATTCAGGAAAACAACCGCGACAATGGCAGAAACCCATTTTTTAAAATATAACGGTTGGCGATTTCGAGCATAGGTAATGAAAGAGGGTGTTTCGTGGAGTCCATATATGGTCTCGGTTTTGCTTGGTGATAATCGTGATGGCCGAAATTTTGGTCTAAAGTTGGAGGCATGATTTTTGACAAAGAGGAATATGACGTTTCAATTTGCGATTCAAGTTGAGAATGGAAGAGAAGATCACAATGATCACGAATGTGGTCTCAGTTTTCTAAGACAACCATTGTAACGATCATGGTCAAGGAGAGAAGAAGGAAGAGAAAATGGTTGGCGGCGGTGTATACGAAGAAGAAGGAAGAAGGTCTCGTGTTATTATTTTTCTTCCTTTATTTTTATTATTATTATTATTATTATTTAATTAATTAAATTTTACTCTTGCATAGAGGCCTAATCCATAAAACAAATCTTTCTCATCTTTAAACACAATTTAATTTCTAAAATATTACTAATATTTCAAACCTAATATTTTATAAAATAGAGTAATTAATGTATATATTTTTTAAATAATATTAATAATTAAGATTCTCATATTTAAGATAATCACTATTGTTAGATATATGTTAGTTTTTGATATTATTGACAAACATACATCTTGAAATAAATCTAACATTGTGAACTGAGAAAAAATTTTAGGAACATCAACTCAATCCTACAAACTTGAGACAATTGCTTGGAACTCAAGAAATCAACAAAAGCTGGCAGATTCATAAGCAAATCGATTAGTAAAATCGATTATGTTACAGGGTTGAATGATTTTATCTAGTCTGGGATTAATCAATCGATGGGCAAAATCGATTTGCACATTCTATGAAAAATCAAATAGGCTATCAATCGATCAGGCCAATCGATTGGTACACTTATTAGAAAATAAAATGTGCAAGTCAAAGAGCTAGTTTGCCACAAATCGATTAGGCAGATCGATTGTTTAAATCACCAGGACTGACCTGATTGCTTACATCGATTAGACAAATTGATTGGTACACTTACTGAAATTAAAATGCGCAAGTCAGTAGCATGCCTTGCAAGCTAATCGATTTGGAAAATCGATTAATCCAATCACTTCTTTATTGTTTGTTTGTCTACATCGATTGACAAAATCAAGTGTGAATGTCCCAGAGCCAAACCAATGATTACTAAATCGGTTAGGCAAATCGATTTTGTAAAATAAGTTTCAAAATAACCTTGGTTTGGAACATACACAGTCGATTAGCACAATCTACTATTTTATTTCAGTTGAATTAAGTTTGGCATCAATCGACGTGGTAAAGCGATTGAACGAGCAAACTGCTGAAATAAGCTTCAGACTTAATTTTACAAATCAGTTAGGCAAGTCGATTTTTGAAAATCACTGTGTCCTTGGAACCAGTGTAATCGATTGACTAAAGCGATTGGTGCAAAAAGTTTTAGAAACAGAGACGACTGAATTGGTTGAATCGATCAAGTACATCGATTGTTTTGATCTCGTTATTGGAACAAAACACGCCAAGTCGATTATGAGCATCGATTCAATTAAGTACATTCATCCAAGTCTGAAGAACACAGTTAAAATAATCGATTCGTTAAATCGATTAGTGTGCTTTATAACTTTAATGAATTGATTTGCCAAATCGATTCATACGTTGTTTTTCCAGAAACTATATAAACTGCTTTCACACACTTCTTCTCATAATAACAATAACAACAAGAACATAATACATACAGAACTTTCACAACTAATGATAACAATCATTTTACCACTAACTCTTTCTCAACTAACATTACTTTGAACATCTTTTTCAGCCATGAACAATCAACGTTTGTGATCAATGAGGATTGAAAAAGACTGAATTGAGAAAGACTGCTTTGAGAAGTTTGAAGATCAAGAACTTTGTATAATTGATATGTTTCATTTCTGTAAACACTTTTTTGTAACCAAATTACTCTGAGAAAATCCAGTTTTTACTGGGGGTGTTCTTCGAGGTTGAGGGCTGTCAACAAGAAGACGCTTGACTGAATTCTTGGTCAAGTTTATGAGACTTAAACTTGGGAATTCAGGGAGGGAAAGATAGAACAGGGGGAATAGTTTAAGATTGGTAAGAGGCGTTGTGTAAAAATCTATAAACTGATTCTAAGAAGTTCTATTGGACAGGCTAAGATCTAGTTGGATCTTGGGACTGGATGTAGGTCGTTAAGGGACGACTGAACCAATATAAAAATCTGCGTATACTCTTCTTTCCCTTATCTTGTTTAAATTTCTACAATTATTATGTTTATGATATTGATTGAATGCATGATAAAGATTCTATGTTAAGTGAAGTTGTTTGATTAATTGTCTTAACATAATTGCATGAAAATCAACATCTTGACTGTTAATTGTTTTCTGATGCATTACTCCATATATATATCTTGATCCATACAGTTTGACATTCATTAGAACTGTTTATTATGGACCTTATTCATTCTTGTGTTTAGTAAATTTCAAATTTATTAAACTGCTGCGCATGTTGTTAGAATAGACATTATTCTGCATAAATCTTCCGCAAATCAGAGGTCTTATCCCCCAACAACTATAATTATACTTATATTTTTCAAATACTCACATTAAAATACTATCATTATTAGTGTATATTTGTAATTATAAAATGAATAAATATAAAATCAAATTATTTATCTACAGTAATATTTAATTAAAAATAATAATAATTTATTATAAAATTTGGGGTGTTACAATTCTCCCCTTGTTAAATAAATTTCGTCCTCGAAATTTGTGGTGAACAATAGACAACTAATACCTAATTAAGCACCATCAAAGAATTCATTAGTTACCTAAGCATTATATGTCAAGAATCAAATGGATTCGTGTGATAGTCTAACATAACAATGAATCATTTAAACACATCTAACATTTCAGTCGTAAAAAGAAAAAAAATTACCATAATTACTCACTATAATTTATAAAGGAAATAGAACATGAAGAATTTACGAATAAAAATTTACTACCTTAAGTTGAATTAATGAAGAAAAATAATTAAATCTAAACAAATTATAAAGTTCAATTGACTTTTCAAATAATGCTCAATTGGTCTTACGCTTCTAAAATAACGTTTAAATCCTAACAACAATTACTCTACATATTTAATACGAGTTAGACTTATAGAGAAATATTTTAAAAAATTCACACCTTTAAGAATTACAAAGTGAAATGCATAACAACTCAATAACATGCAGTCACTTTAAAACAAGAACAAATGTAAAAAACCATATTGGGAGACACAAATTATTTTTCACGTATTCCTAACACAATTTTTTTTCTTTTTTTTTTCTTTTTAACTAATCAACATTTATAGTGTATACTATTTGTAAGTTATAATTAAAATAATTCATAACAACATACATTATAACCAAATAAACATAGGCAATAAAAAGTCAATGATAAGCATATTGCCTCACTAGAACATACACATAAACATTGAAATAACTCTAATAATATAACGGTGGATATTTTGTCTAATCAATCAAAATAAAATCAACAAGTATTCATAATAATAATAATGAGTTATTCTCGCCTATTAGTACTGACAATGGGTCGTCGGGTTGATCAATCCTTTCTACTCATGTAGTCAAGTACTCAAGGTAATAATAACTAAAAATATTAGGTCCAAACGTAGATGATTAAAAGACTTTTAACATGGTCGTAGTGTGGGAAGACGTCGTCACGTCTCCCACCTCTCAACACAGTTAAACTCCTTTTAACTTCACAAGTTTTTTTTTTTCAAAAAAAAAATTAATAACTAGTACATAGACAAAAATACTTATAATAAACATACAATTCAACAATTAAAACTTATTGATGTTTAGTCATATTCATCAAACAATGAAAATAATACTTTGCACTCAACTCTACAGCTAAAATATAAGGCAAAAATTTAAAAATAGCATCAATAAGAACTCAATCGCAGTGTATGTGAATTATAATTATTCCTTTGCCAAAATAGCTAGCAGCCATGTTTATTTCATTTAGAAAACCAATTAAGTATAATCCATAATTCAATTGTTTTTTTACTCAATTAAGTAGTCAAAATAATATTTCAAGTATGTAAAGGATAGTCAAATCAACTAGTGATGAAGAACTTAATTGCCTAATACAATCAGTAACAACGATAGAATTGACATTTAAATTAAACTTAATCAACAATCAACAAAAGAAATATTAAATTATCTCACTTTTAAACACTCCTAACAACTGTAAACTCTATACACACATTCCCTTGAAAACCATTTAGAACACCTAAACCACAAGCAATTTTATATTCACAAAATCAAAACACAAGTTAGAGCTCAACCACAAGAGAGCAATATAACGAGAAACAAAAACATGTTTTTCCTATATCAAAAGCCAAATATAAATATGCAATACATCCCTTTCAAAACCAGTAGAATGAATTTTAAAAACAAAATACTCTAGTTTTGTAAGAATCTTATTTGAATGAATTAGGTCCCTAGAGAGAAAGTTATGCTTGCTTAATGTAAGTCATACATACACACTATATATGCAGGCCTTTGTCTGGTTTGTAAAATTTTCAAGAATAACTCTATAAATTTATTCATAATACTCCTATTTGCTAAGAAGTCTCAAACTGAAAAACTCACTTACCCTGGAGGTTACCAACATCACTTATTCTTACCAACATCACATATTATGTTTGATGTAGTGCTTCCACATGAATTCTACAACAGTACTATATTTTAGTAAATGCTAATCAATAAATAACCCTTCAACATGAAATATACAAGTTATAATGTTAAATCAGATTGGTTGATCTGAGTAGTACAAGTGTTTGTTGGCTAACTCATTAAGTTAGTGGTATAAAGGAAAAAGGCAAGTATACTTTCTTCTCTGGTAAAAAGTCATGAAGTCAACAATCACCTAGACGAAGATTAGCTTTTGACATCGCATGCAAATTTCAGTTTCCTCAAAGACAACAAATAGCACACTTCAGTATTTCACTTCAATACCCATGTAACCCATCATTATATATTAATAAGCCCATGATATAATCAACCCATATAAACAATAATCATTAGTGTATATCCTCATAGTCAAGGGGGAAATGTTACTGCCAAAAACTAGCGAAAGTGGGATTGTTAATTGTTATAAGATAAAATCTAGAAAATCTATAGCAAACATCAGTGGACATTTTTCTTCACATATAATATATACACACACATAGCAGAAAATATCAATAATTTTGTTCCCACGACTATCTCAAAAGAGGACCAATTTTCAAAAGTTTATTTTTTTGTTTCACAACATTTTTGTACATTCCAATAGTTAAAAAATATAAGATTGTCTAACCAGAACGTAAATAATCATTTCTTAATTTGCACGCAACACTTGAGAAAATCTTTATTACCATATCTATTATCACGACATGATGAAAGTGCCTCATTAAGAACAATTCAGCATCTTTCAACAGATTGTCAAAGGGCCATCTATTAAGGGTAAACCGACAAGCTTTTTTGTTTTGAGTGGTCTTTATACATTTGGTCTAACAAAAAAAAAAAAGCAGCATAAATAATCAAACAACTACTATAAAAATCTTACCCAATTATGGATATAACAACAATTTAGATATGAAACCAGCTACCAAAATACACGGATAACCCAACTATAAAAACTAGTGATACAAAATTAAGGTTAAGCCTTTCTACAACAACCCATATCTTAATCAACAACCAACCCAATTTTCAGTTAATCAGCAAAGCTTAAACATTTTCAAACTAACTATCAGTGAGCAGTAAGAGGAAATAAAATACGAAGAAAAAAAATAACAAATAACAAGAAACAAAAAGGAAACAACAAAACTGACTAACATTATATAATGGATAACAACTAACACTCATTGGTATGAAAAACAATTCATAAATTTTGCACAAACATTTAGTTACTAAGAAATTTCCAACCTTGCGAGTCTCTCTTCCACTTTTTCATACAACCTAATTTCAGTTTTTCTCTCTTCTCCCACATTTGTGATTCATGTCTACTAAATAACAAAAATTACGAAACTAAGAAATATGATAAATTGTTGTTGTCGTATTTTAATATTAAAATGAATAATAACATAAAATTTAATTTAAATTATAGGATTGAAAAACATTTGCAAACAAACAAGAAGGTCTGAAACACTCTGTTAACCAAAGCATTTATCAATTATTCATTCAAGCAAGAAAACACAAAAAAAGAAAATAATTCTTCAATATGACAGAAGTTTTAGCTAATATCCTGTATTTGTGCCTGAGAGATGTTTTAATGAATACATGTATATCGAAACTCCTCAAAGAGTTAAAACAGGGAATGAGAAGTGGTGATGTTGGAATATAGTAATGTTTTTATATGAGTTAAACCCCAAGACATTCTGTCTCCATTCTATAATTACAAATAATAATTTTGCATGTGGTGGAAATAGGAATAAAAATATAAAAATGCAAGCCACCATAACATTAACAGCACAGATCATTCATGAGTGCAAATTCAAACTATTTATTTCATACAGGGGAACAAGATTGCAAGGTCACCAATCTTGGTGGACAACAGACTCAATAACATTGGAAAAGGCACATGAATTCGCTGACATGCAATTTAAACAAAAACTAAAACACACAGCAAAATCAAGAACGAAAAGGGATAACAAGAAGCAAAAGAAACCACTAGAAGTAAGGAATCTTTGTAGTTCACAAAATTTGAAATATATAAGATAAAAGCACACAATCTTTAAATTCAAACATAAAATTTCCATATAATACTACATAAACATACTCATCTTTATCTCAATCTACTACATACAAGTTATTCAATTTTATCTTTGATATATGCACGTTACGAAATCGTTTCAAGTAAAAAAGTTCTTAGAAATTTCAAATTTTTAGTGTCTAAATACTTCACATGAAAAATACTATGGTGGACCACCTTTGTGGACAGGTGTTTAAAATTCACTTGAACCACTAATGATAATGGCAAGTATAATTATAGATTTCTTCCCAAATTTTACGGCCTAGGCAAGAAAACAGAGTATGTCCTTCAAAACTTAATTAACATTAATCAAGTCAACATCTTAGCCGTTAAATCATACTTCCGAAGAGTGTAATTCATCATCATTAGAGTTTCAAATGACTTTTAAGCAGTGGTTCACGATAGTAAAATTTCCCTACTAGACATATATATCTAACAAGCTTTACAAAACAAAATAATAATAACAAAAGAAAATCCCAAATTATCACAAGCATAAATAAACATAACTAAGAACAAGAATCAATAGTGGATTATCAAAATATTATAATGATAATAATAGTACAAAAGAATAACATGAATCATCCGAATAACACAATAAAAATGTAAATAACAACTAACTATCTACACATAATCAAATCACAGAGTTACCAGAAACAAATTTAAACATGTATGAACATGCCAAAAATAAACTCTTTTATAAATCAGCATGTCTTTAAATTACATTGCAATCTATAAACTAGCTATTTTTATACTGCAATCTTTAAACTAACTATTTTCAACTACAAATGCACATACTTAATTTGAAACACAACACGACAATTCTAACATAAAGATTTCACTTTAACATGACAAAACTCGGTGCTTGTACAACAAAAAAAATGTATGACAATCTATAAAGGGAGCTCGATCCATAAGGAGGAAAAAATATGCTCTTCTAATAGGCACACATGGCATCACCTTGACTCGACAATCACAACACAGACAAGATGAACCAACAAATCACATGGCATCACCTTGACTCGACAATCCCAACACAGACAAGATGAACCAACAAATCACATGGCATCACCTTGACTCGACAATCCCAACACAGACAAGATGAACCAACAAATCACATGGCATCACGTTGACTCTATCCACTACAATTGATAAGTAAATGCAATATTAAAAGATTCCCCATTTTTAATATTCATTTAACTTAAACGATTTTCCAAAACAAACACACATTAAGTAAATAAGACATTAAGATATTCCCCATTCTTAATACTCGTTAACTTAATGGTTTTCAAATTCCACACAAAACAAACCCAAACATACTTTCACATTCAATCCATAATTCACACCAAATCATTTTTCCACACAAACCACATCTCAAATTCTATAATTATCAATTATGAACACGTCAAATACGACGACACAAATCAACACAATAAATTTCATTTATTCAAAATCATACATACATGAGGTAAATTCATTTTCCATGAAACATTCATCAATATAACCAAAACCTAACTCTAGGATTTTACCTATAAAACCTTAGATTCATTTTCCCCCAAATCAACACTTTAACCCTAACAAAATTCTTTTCCACACAACCACAGATAAGGCCAAACTAAAAGTTTGGAAGGAGCCCTTACCTTCACGTTAGCTTTCACGTGCGATTACAGTACCATGAGTAAGTCTATTAATATCTCCGCTTGCAAAGTCGCGTCCAAAGTTGGTCCACTAGCACCGTAGCACGGAGGTGAGCAACCTTCCCTTCTATCACTTCTTGAAAGGAGGCTTAGATCTAGATGAAACGGGGAGATTTGTGTTTGACGATTTTGAAATCCTTAATACCGTTTTTCTTCGTTTTCGAATCAAAGAGGAAGAGTGAAGTTGAGGAATCTTTGTCCTATCACCCACCCAGTCTTGGGTTTCTATTCTTGAGCTTAAAGGAAGCAAAGAAAGCAAAAATGAATGAAGATGGAGGAAGGAGGAATAAGTTTTGCGCGAGGCAGAGGAAGAAGTTGAACTTCGCTTTTTCTTTCTTTTCTTTTTCCTTTCTCTCTTTTTCATTCCTCTCTATTTCTTTGCCTCCTATTTCCTTCCTTTCCTTTTCTTTATATATAAACATATATATATATATATATATATATATATATATTAATTATAATTAACAAACATCTCAAAATCTTTAGATATTTATTAAATTACCCTTTCACCCATAATGCATTAAACTCTTCGTAAAAGATTCACCGCAGTTAATTTTATTTATTTATTGACGAGTAATTCTAATCGGCATCAAAATATCTTCTTGGTCATACAAACTCCAAAATATTAATAACTTTGACTAAAAAGCCTCCGAGTTCAACACCAAAATACACTAAAATACATAAAGTGTAATTTAAAATTATGGGTCTTACAGCCTAGGTTACTCACTCCATTAAGAGAACCATCATTGGCACGGGTCGAATTCATCACAATTCAATATGCATTTCGTGATATTCATCAAAGTGGTAACATCATAATTCAACAAGTAAACATCAATGCATATTTTCATAGTCATATATCACATTCAAAATTTATCATCATAATACACAAACTGCAACAATAGATAATTTTCACTCACATATAATAATACTAAATCATTCACACACACTACTTCAATTGAAATTGAATTAATAGCAATTCATCGCATTTTATATCATATAACAATATCTAGGTAGATATAAACAAAACATAGAATACATCAAATACACAATTCTACAATAATTCAACTACCACACAATCTTCAAAATTTAAATCAAACAACACCCTATAAAAGTTTCTAACTCGTATTTTAATCTCACCAAATTCAAGTTTTCTCATTAGTCAATTATTACTCAAAGGACTTCAGCCTTACGCAGCGAGTCCCAAATGAATCATGGGAAATCTGGTTTTCCCGTTCATCTTACTTAATTTACACTCATGAATTCGAACTCTCTCTCACCCCGTACCTAAATTTGACGCTTTCATAATATATAAGGACCATGATGATTTTCAGCAACTAGAGATGTCGACAACACGCAACGAACAACTCCAAAAGCATCGACGAATTTACAGAGTCAATGAAACATGGCTGATAATTTATGCGGACTATAAAAGTCTGTTAGACATATGGATAATTGTTTGACATATGTTCACTCGTTTTTTAAGTTATTGACAAACATACACTTTTAAATAAATCTAACAGTGTGAATTGAGAAAATTTAAGGAACATCCATTCAATCCTACAAACTTGGAACCATTGCTTGGAACTCAAGAAATCAACAAAACCTTGAAGATCTACAAGCTAATCGATTAGTAAAATCGATTCTGTAAAAGGGTTGGATGATGTTATTAAGTCTGGGATTAATCAATCGATGGGCAAAATCGATTTGCACATGCTATGAAAAATCAAACAGGCTATCAATCGATCAGGCAAATCGATTGGTACATTTATTAGAAAATAAAATGTGCAAGTCAGAGAGCTAATTTGCCCCAAATCGATTAAGCAGATCGATTGGTTAAATCACCAAGACTGAACTGATGGTTTACATCGATTGGAAAAATCGACTTGAACACTTATTAAAATTTAAAATGTGCAAGTCAGTAGCTCACCTTGCAAACTAGTTGGTTTGGCAAATCGATTATTCAATCATTTTTTTCTGTTATGTTTTGTCTACATCGATTGACCAAATCGAATGTGAATGTTCCAGAACCAAACCAATGCTAATAAAGCGATTAGGCAAATCGACTTACCAAAATATATTTCAAAATGACCTTGGTCTGGAACATCCATAGTCGATTAGCTCAATCTACTTACTTACTTCTGTTATATTAAAGTTGGCATCAATCGACGTGGTAAATCGATTGACTGAACCAACTTGTTGTAATGAGCTTCAGACTTACTTTTTCAATCGGTTAGGCAAGTCGATTGTTGAAAATCACTGTGTCCCTGAACCAGTGTAATCGATTGACTAAAGCGATTGGTACAAAATGTTTTAGAAACAGAGATGACTGAATTGGTTGAATCGATCAAGTACATCGATTGTTTTGATCTCGTTGTTGGAACAAAACACACCAAGTCGATTATGAACATCGATTCAATTAAGAACATTCATCCAAGTCGGAAGAACTCAGTTAAAAGAATCGATTAGTTAAATCGATTAAGTTGTGAAGTTTCAAGATTCAAGAAAAACAAGATTCGCGAAATCGATTGTATAAATCGATTAGTGTGCTTTATAACTTTAATGAATTGATTGGTCAAATAGATTCATATGTTGTTTTTTCCTGAAACTATAAAAACTGCTTTCATACTCTTCTTCTCATAATGTTACAATATACAATAACCAACATAATAACTTTGATACTTCTTTTTCAGAGCTACAACACATGAGATAAATCTTTCTCAACCAATATCAATTGAACATCCTTTTGCAATCATGGACAAACAACTTGTGATCATTGAGGATTGGAAAAGACCGATTTGAGAAATATTACTTTGAGAAGAAGCAAGATTCAGAAATTTGTATATTTGATATGTTTCATATTCTGTAATACTCTTTTGTAACAAATTACTCTGCGAAAATCCAGCTGCGATTGGTGGCGTTCTTCAGGGATGAGGGCTGTCAACAGGAAGACGCTTGACTGAATTCTTGGTCAAGTTTATGGGATTTAAACTTGGGAATTCAGGGAAGGGAAAAGATAGAACTAGGAGATTAGTTTAAGATTGGTGCGAGGCACACTGTGATAATCTGTAAACTGAATCTAAGAAGTTCTATTGGATAGGATAAGATCTTGTTGGATTTTGGGACTGGACGTAGGTCGTCAAGGGACGGCTGAACCAGTATAAAATCTTGCGTACACTTTTTTCTCTTTCCCTTATCTTTTTACATTTCTGCAATTATTTCGTTTTGAATATTGATTAATTGTCTTAATAATAATTGCATGTAAATCAGCATCCATAACAATCAATCTTGTTAAATGCATCTCTCCATAATTACCATGATCCATATAGTTTTGACATTCATTAGAATTGTAAACTAGGGACCGTATTCAATTTGGTGTGAAATAAAGATTGAATTTATTAATCCGTTGTGCATTCATATTAGATTAGATATCATTCTGTATAATTCTTCAGAAAATCAGAAGTCACATACACCAACAAAGTCAATGTTACATAATTAATAAAAATATCCAGAGAATAAACATATTCGAAACGAAGTGAAACAAGTTATCAGAAAAGGCCTCACCGACGTGTTGGAGCACACCGACAGGGTCCGACTTCAACTTCCCCAAAACAGATAAACGAGTAGTGCTTCTTGAAGGTTTCGACGAGAGGAATTCAAAAACGATATCAGTTTTTCAAGATGATGAACGCGTTGTCCGAAATTCAAGAACACAGCCGCGACAATGGTAGAAACCCATTTTTTAAAATATAACGGTTGGCGATTTCGAGCGTAGGTAATGAAAGAGGGTGTTTCGTGGAGTCCATATATGGTCTCGGTTTTGCTTGGTGATAATCATGATGGCCGAAATCTTGGTCAAAAGTTGGAGGCGTGATATTTGACAAAGAGGAATATGACGTTTCAATTTGCGATTCAAGTTGAGAATGGAAGAGAAGATCACAATGATCACAAAGATGGTCTCAGTTTTCTAAGACAACCATTGTAACGATCGTGGTCCAGGAGAGAAGAAGGAAGAGAAAATGGTTGGCGGCGGTGTATACGAAAAAGAAGGAAGAGGGTCTCGTGTTATTATTTTTCTTCCTTAATTATTATTATTATTATTATTTAATTAATTAATTAAATTTTACTCTTGCATCGAGGCCTAATCCATAAAACCAATCTTTCTCATCTTTAAACTCAATTTAATTTCTAAAATATTACTAATATTTCAATCCTAATATTTTTTAAAATAAAGTAATTAATATACATATTTTTTAAATAATATTAATAATTAAGATTCTCATATTTAAGATAATCACTATAATTATACATATATTTTTCAAATACTCGCATTAAAATACTACGATTATTAGTGTATATTTGTAATTATAAAATAAATAAATATAAAATCAAATTATTTATCTACAATAATATTTAATAAAAAATAATAATAATTTATTATAAAATTTGGGGTGTTACACATGCTATTAAAAAAAGATAAAAAAAAATACACAGCAAATAGAGTATAGTATAGTATAACCTCAAACTTTGAGTTATTGCTTCTTGCTTTAATCACTTTTTGCATTATAGTTGCACCACGTTTGACTTCATTTTCATAAGTCTTAGTGGTGCCAACTTCTTCATTTTGACATTCTAAATCTTTGTTTGCATCCATTTAACTACAACAAGTTCAACATGTAGTTTAGTATAACATCAACAAGCTCAACATGCATCATGCATTATTATAAACTAGTTCAACATGTATCATTATATCTTAAACAAGCTCAACATGCATTTTAATGATTACAAAAAATTAATAACATCAATACCTGAATAATGGTTCGAAGAAAGATGAAATTTGAAGAAAAGAGGGAACGCAGAAAGTTCACAGAAATATGGTTCACAGAAATACGGTTTGAAGAAATACGTAATGAGGGTTACATATTTCACTGAAAATATATTGTGTGCAATGGGAGAGATGATCTTGGATGGAAATAAGGTTCGAAATGAAGGAGATGATCGTGGAAATAAGGTTCTTAATGGACGGGATTATAAGGTTTGCAAAAGAAGAGAAGAACGATGAAGGTTGATATGATAGTGAAGTTTACATAATCAAGAGGAAACTGAAGCGGTTACTGTTATATATAAAACCCTTTTATAGCGCTTTTTTATAACCCTTTTATTATGTTATATAATGTTTTTTTAATGCCTTTTATAGCGCTTGTTCAAATAAGCGTTGTAAAAGGTCTCTTTATTTTATTTTTAAAAGAGTCTTTTACAACGCTTATTTGAACAAGCGTTGTAATAGACCTCCTTGTTTTATTATGTTATATGAATGTTTTTTTTAATGCCTTTTACATCGCTTTTTTAAATGAGCGCTGTAAAAGGGCTTATTCTTTTGTTATGTTATTTTTAATCAATTGGGTAATCGATTGTCTAATTCACAGAACAAATTTTCACTGAGTTAATTCGATTGGGAAATCGATTACTTAAATATTTTTAATGAGGTATGTGTTCTGTGATTAAAGAAATCAATTGGACAATCGATTTTATAACTCACAGAACAAAGCTTGTACTAAGTCAATCGATTTGCAAACCGATTACTAAAATGTTTTTAATCAGGTCTGTGTTTTGTGATTAAAGAAATCGATTGGACAATCGATTTGATATATTTTTCTTAAGCTACTGGTTTTGCACTAATTGATTAATTAATCAATTGCTTGAATGACTTAGTTCATCATTTATCAGAAACATATTGCATAATCGATTGGCACATCGATTTGATATATTTTTCTTAAGCTACTGGTTTTGCACTAATCGATTAATTAATCGATTAATTAATCAATTGCATGAATGACTTAGTTCATCATTTATCAGAAACATATTGCATAATCGATTGGCACATCGATTTGAACTAAATATCTGCGTTACTGGGACAAGTCAAGTCGATTGGCAAATCGATTGGAGTAAATGTCTGGGTTAAAAGGAGAATTTAGCCCATTGCCAAATCGATTATGTCAATGAAAGTGAGTCAACTGAGTAATCGATTGTTTTGATCTTTTTGTTTGAACAATACAACTATAATCGATTAGTCAATCGATTTTGATATAAATTGAGTATCAGTTTCTGATATATGCATTAAAAGAATCAATTAGGAAATCGATTAGTTCATTATACCAACATTTGGTTTATTTTGGTTAATATTGGATGACATTAAAAACATTGTTATCATTGTTTATTGGATTAAAAACATGTTATCACAATACTTTAGGAGATGATAAATTATTAGAAATGAGAACTTCTCAAGCTAAATATAAGCAGAAAACAAATTAATCAGAACTTAGTATAAAAACTTTTAACTTGAGGTCTTTCATACAAACCAAGTATCCTTCTGGAACTTTAACTTCGTGTAGAAATTTACATAAAACAATTTTTTTCCTTTCAAGACAGAGTATGAGCGGTTGGAGGTAGATATGTGTGATTTCCTTTCTTTACTGGAGCCAATTCATTTCTTATTCCCATATCGACCAAGTCCAATCTTGCGTTGATGTCATCTTTAGACTTTCATGGAACATTGAGTAACGTACCAATAACTCTATCAAATACATTTTTTCAATATGCATCACATCGAGGAAATGTCTTATATACAATGACTTCCAATATGGCAATTCAAAGCAAATTGACTTTTTCTTCCACCCAGTTTTGATATCCAGTCCGTGCTAAAGGAGCTTTACCTTCATTTGATTTTCCATTGAATGCATTTCTCCACCCACGATACTAATGACTATAAGGTAAAAATCTACGATGTCCAAGAAACACATTCTTCTTACAACGTTTCAACCGCATCCAATTTGTTCTCTCTTCACATATAAGGCATGCACACTTACCTTTAATGCTATATCCTGATAAATTACCATATGCTGGAAAATCATTAATTGTGCCGAACAACATAGCCCTCACATTGAAACATTCTTTCTTATACACATCATAAACTTCCACACCTGTCTCCCACATACATTTTAAATCTTCGATTAAAGGAGTCAAGTATACGTCGATATCATTCCCCGGTTGTTTGGATCTAGAAATTAACAAAGACAACATCATAAACTTACGTTTCATAAATAACCATGGAGGTAGGTTATATATTACCAAAATCACAGGCCACGTGCTATGTGAGATGCTATGAAGACCATGTGGATTCATTCCTTTAGTAGAAAGTGCAAGTCTTAGATTTCTTGACTCTATCCCGAATTCAGGATACTCGTGATCAATTTTTGCCCATTATGGGGAATCTGCAGGGTGTCGAAACATTCCATCTCTAATTCTTTCATCTACATGCCATGTCAAGTGTTTTGAATCTTCTGCACTACGATACATGCGCCTAAATCTTGGTATTATAGGAAAATACGACACGACTTTTGCTGGAGTAGATTCTTTCTTCTTATATCGAGAGACATTGCATTTCGGACACGCCTTAAGTAGTTCATCTTCATTTCGAAAAAAAAAATGCAATCATTAGGACACGCATGAATCCTTTCGTAACACATGCCAATAGAACACAAAATCCGTTTAGCCTCATAGGTTCGACTGGGAAGTTCATTATCATCTGGCAACATATCTTTTATGAGTGTTAATAATTCTGTAAAGCTTTTATCAGACCATCCATTACTCGCTTTTAAGTTGTACAACTTTAATATCGCCGACAGTCTTGTGAATTTAGTAGAACCATTATATAATTCTTTCTCTGCATCACTCATCAAACATTCAAACATTTTAGGAAAATCTCGAAGATCTTCTTCAACTGCTTTTGCGATCTCATCAACTCAGTCTGGCTCATATGTATCTGTATCGAAGTTAGTTGAAGCATATGTCGAACTATTCTCAAAATTAATGTTTCCTTTTTTTTTCTCACCATGTCTTATCCAACATGTGTAGCTTTGATCAATTCCATTGCATACTGGATGTCCTTCTAATTCATCTTCTCTAACACGTTTTCCAAAACAACATTTTAAACAAGGACAAATTACTTTATTTGGATCTTTTGCATTCTTCACTGCAAACTCAACAATCTCCTTCACTCCAATTTCATACTCTTTTGACAATCGATTGACAGACATCCATTTCTTATCCATATTATACGACCTATATAAATGCAGTTACAAAAATAATAAGCTTTCAAAACATATCAACAAGCTTCAAAAAGAAACCAATATCAACTAACAATTTCAAAACAGAACATATCATGTGGTATGAGTTTTTGACTAGTAGAAGAGATTTAATATATATATATATATATAACAATTTTTAGATTTCAATTATTAAAAAACTAAAGATTTATTTGACAAAAACAAATTAAAACATACCTGAGACAATGTAGATGGCCACATAGTACGTAGAGGATATGTGGGTTCCCAACGTATATAAATAATTGAAATATGTAGAGGATATGAGGGTTCTCAACATATATAATTATTTGAAAGATGTATTTTACAGCGCTTGTACTAAAAGCGCTGTAATAGGTAGTTAAATTCAATGAAAGCACATGTATTTTACATCGCTTGTGAAAAAGGTGCTGTAATAGGTAGTTAAATTCAATGAAAGCGCATGTATTTTACAGCGCTTGTGAAAAAAGCGCTGTAATAGGTAGTTCAATTATTTGAAAGCGCATTTATTTTACAGCGCTTTTGAAAAAAATGGTGTTAAATAATACGCGAAAGCGCTTCATTTTACAGCACTTTTGTGGAAAGTGTTGTAAAAGCCTTATAACATTAAGCGCAAACATTATATGACCCTACAACAGCGCTTGTTTTACAACGCTTGTCAAAAAAGTGTTGTAAAATGCTCCGTTATTTTTAAAATATGTTTACAACAACGCTTGTGTTTAGCAAGCCCTGTAAAAGGAACACTGTTAAATGTCATTTTTGGCGTAGTGTGTAAATATTAAATTTTCGTGTTTCAAGTGTCCTAATTGTTGGGAATTGGTGTATAGAATTAAAGTAGTCGAGATCATCTAAATGTTAAATAGATTTATATTCCTTTAATTGAATTATTGGTTATATATTGATGTTAGTGGCATTTCTTTTGTTGTTGTAACTAGTAGTAAATTACAAATAAATTATTGTGAAGGTGTAATTAATTGAATTTTTAACTGGAAGTAAGGAGTAGGAGTTGTGGTGCCACCTTCGCACTCCTAAACCACGTTAAAGATAATTTTAATTATTCATATTTGAATTTGAATGACTGCAGTTAGAGGGTCTTAAGTAGTTGACTACGTGAGTAGGAGGGACTAGCTACCCCGATGACTCATCATCAATAAAAGAGACAACAATAGCTCATTATTTGGTTAGAAGTATCTTTTAATTTTATTTTTAAATAATTAAAAAATATATGTTCATTGCTTATAACAATTGAATGAATTTAATTATTAAATATATGTTATTAGGGAATAGTATCTCTATCATTATTTTTGCCTTGATTATATATATAATATGTTTTTATAGAGTAATTGTTTGAAATTCTATTATAGTGTTATTAAGTTGTTAGATGTGCTTGATATTTTAAAAAGTTGATATCTTTGTCAAACCTAAGTTAAATTTGTTAAATGTTTCGTGATATGATTTAGACTTTATTTTAAGGAGTAAAAACTAGTAATATTTGGTTTGAAAGAAAGAGTTGAAATTGACAATATACTTGAAATGTGTTTCATTTAACCAAACAAAATTAACTACTCCTAAATGTATTTTATTATTTTAAATATAATCTAGTTCTCGTTTAAGTTTTTAAAATTGTTTTTGTCGATTTAATTTTTTAATTATATCTCATTTACAATATTATCATGATGATTGATTTATTTAAATGTCATTTTTTTAGTTTAGTTATAAAAAAGACATGTAGTCATTTTGATGGCTGTTATGAAAATTAGCAGCTAAACTTCCCTCTATTGGAAATAAAGTAATCAACCAAACTGTCATGTATCTCTTTTGATTATATTAATATGTTTTAGTTATATTTCAATTGTAATGATTTATACTTATTCTTAATACTTGTCATAGCTTGGTCACCTATAATATGATTTGTTGATTTGAAGTTTTATTGAAAAATACTATTCGAATCTTGATTTACGATGAATTATCTATTTATACTGATTATTAGGAATATAATTAGGTTTAATAGTTGTAAACCATCATTATTTGATGCAAACTTCTTTTTTAAATATGTAAGGAATTGATGTTTAGGAAAGAGGGTTTATTTCTCAACTCATTAAGGAATTAATGATGTTTGATTAGTGACGATGATGTTGATGTGTAACAGAGAATATGTGTGTTAATAACTAGGATATGAGAGAGTTGGATTGATGAAATATAATAACAATGTTTTTATTTCACTGTTTTATTTCCAATTTAATTTTTATTGTGTTTTAATCTAATTGAATTGATAAATTAAACTCTTATAATCTTTCACTTAGAACCATAAACTTTGTTGAACGACTTGATAGCACACAAGTCTATGTGGGTGCAATAAGTTTTTATACTACTTTCATACTTTCTTCACCAACCCAAAAAAATAAAATAAATTATGGTCTTTAAGTTTGACTCATTTACCAGATTGGTTTTCTATATTTTTTAATTTTTTTAAATTGATCATTTAAGTTTTATTTCTTTTAAATTATTCTTTCGCTTCATCATCTTCCACTATAAAATTACTATTATAAGCTGATATTCATATATTCAAGATTTTTTAGTTTCATATTTGCTTTATTTTTAATTGTTTTTTTTTAAAGTTTATGATGAAGGTCGAGTTTAATTTATGTTGTTGGAAGAAGAAAAAACTTGTAGCTTAAAATCGTAAACCCCTCCTTGAAATACACAAAAACAAAATCAACTACTAGTCTGTGAAAAAAATATAACATCTTTAAGAGTATTAAAAAAAGAAAATTGAGCAACAGATTCAATTAAAACACTAATTACTAGACATTTTTAGTGTATTTAAAATGAATTTATCTTTTTATTTATTTATTTTTTATCGTAATTCATTTTCTAGTTCTTATTTAAATGATAAATTTCATATTTAGAATTTTTCAATAATTCACATTAACCACGCTGTTGGTTTTTTTTTTTAATTGGAATTACATATTTTGAGTTTTAGAGTTTTTAAGGAAGAAAAAGATGGTAAAAAAGAAGATGATGAAGAGAAAGAAAATAAAAATTGAACCTAACCAAAAAATGAATTAAACTTTAGGGTGTATGTATTTTAGCCAAATCTTAGATAAATAACTTAAAAATCGTTTTATAATTTGTCATGTCATAGACGTCAACACCGTTATACACACGTCAGCATATCATAACGATGACATGATGTTTTTTAAGAGAATTACTAAAAATAAATATTTATATAAATAGACCAAATCATTAAAAAAAATGGAATTTAAAAAATCTAAACAAAAATTAAACTAAATTTAAAAGTCTATAACTTGTAATTTAAAGGAGTTAAGGATAACTGAAAGCTCTTATACCCTGTAAATAAAAATAATATCAAAATAGATGAACCGCAAATTGCAAACAATAAAAAATATGCAAACTATGATAGAGCAGAAATTGAAACAACAGTAAAAAACTGGTTATGCACACCTTTTATAGAAAATAAATATGTGCAAATAATCTAATATAAGTTTTACCATACAATTAAAGATAAAATGTGTATGTTATTATGAATTTTATTATTAATAATATTTTTTTTAATTTATCTACATATATATTATTATAATAACTATTAAAATTAATTAAGAAAACAAAAATATAATTTTGTAAAAATAAGAAAATTGATCTAGCTATATAGTTCCTATTTAGATACTAATTAATGTAGTGATTCTTTGTGATTTTGTACTAATTATATCATATTAGGTACATGTGTATGTTTCACTCTATTAAAAAATGGAATTACTAGAAAAAAATAATTAGAGATATGTCTTTCACATATGAAATGCATTTTTGTTACATATATAATTAAAAAGGAGAATGTATATAAAATATATTTAAGGTGGAACGCACATTTAATGTGCAACTTGCATATATACCATCCAATATATAATTGACATAGACAAAGATATTAATTACTTCACACAAATATATTGGTTTTTTCCCTATAGAGCATTTTGTTACACTTTTAAAAAGTTAGCATTAATTAAGAAAAAAAACAAGAGAAAATATCAGGTTGTGATTAATAACTTTATCTAGCAAGTTCAAACTCCTAATGGAGGCAAGGATGACAAGGATAGCCATCAATTGTAGTAGTTGAACATATATTTCTAATTAGATTCATACATTATTATTGAAATTAGAAATTCCTATCTCTAATATGTTTTTCTAATCATAGTAAAACTTCAATTGCTAATGTACACATCATGGAATATTGTATTGAGATTAGGAATTTATAAGAAAATCAATTCAAATAATTGTGAAAAAATTTATGCTATTTGATTGAAAGTATTATATATATTCCACTTATATATACAGTCTTTAGTATCATAATCATAATATACATGATGTATGTGTATAGTATATAAATATAAATATACTTAACTTTTTTTTATTTGTACATATCGGCTATAATGATTGAATCACATTAATTATGTCCTTGTTTGGTTCTCTTATAATATTATCAAAGGCTGAATTTTTGGTTTGTAAATGGACAAGATAAAAAAAATTTCGTACATAACTCTTTCTTTGATTTTAATATAATAGTGTTGTTTTGTGTGACATTCTAAGCAGAAACATTATCAATCAAGATAAAGAAAGATTGTGTGACATTCGAGGTAGAAAACTTATCGATATTTTATTACAAACTTTTGCTTGTGTATATTTTAGGACCGAGGGAGGATTCTTGACTGCCACTACTAGAAAAACAGGATTTAACGTCGGCCAAAAGCCGACGCTAATAGGGCAAAAGCCGACGCTAACATCGATTTAGCGTCGGATTAGCGTCGGGGTCGGGCCTAGGCTAAAACGATCGAAGCTAATTGTTAGCGTCGGACAAATACCATCCGACGCTAGATTAGCGTCGGCTTGACCGACGCTATTCCGACGTTAGGTGTATCTTTAAAACATCCGACACTAAAAATGTCAATTGCCGCTACGGTCAACAAACA
This sequence comes from Cicer bijugum, assembly GCA_037974875.1. NCBI lineage: Eukaryota > Viridiplantae > Streptophyta > Magnoliopsida > Fabales > Fabaceae > Cicer > Cicer bijugum. The sequence goes on from JBBPBT010001050.1 coordinate 1,518,329, forward strand.
TTAGTCAACAAAATTACTAGCGTCGGAAGGCCGACGCTAAAGTCAAAATAAAAGTCAACAAAATTTTTTAAGTAGCGTTGGACAGGCCGACGCTAAGTTCAAATTTATTTAATTTATTATTTTTAATTTTATAGTCCCTAATTGGTTACTAATAAACATTAAAATTGGTTACTAATAAACATTTTTTTTCATTTTTTTTAATAATATAATTGGTTACTAATAAACATTAAAAGTCATTCATTGACATTATAACAAACGCACAGAGTATTAAATAACATAACAAAATATCTTGTGTTCTGAAACTACAAAATAACAAATAGTATCGAATAACAACTTTAACAAAGTTACCTAATACATAATTGTCAACCAATTACTACAAAAAGTAAGCATAACTATGACATTAAGGTTCTTCAAGCGACACATCGTCCAAATTATGATCGTAATGAGGATGCGAAGGAGGATGACTCGCAGTAGATGATCCACCAGCAGATTGACGGTGCAAAGCATCAATTTTATCTCCAAAAAATTGCTTTAATGCATCAAAATCATTCTCTAACTTCTTTGAACGTTCCCTAGCCTCTTCAGCGACCTTGGTAGCCACTTGAGCTTGGGCCACTGCATCCTGAGCAATTTGTTCAGCTCTAATTCTAGCTGCCCTATCTGCTTCTAAAGACATCCCAGTCATAGAATTAGAAGGATTTTGGGAATGTTGTGTAAGCGATACACACCCCTGTCGGACGTTAATGGACAAGTCTCCCGTACCATAAACTCGACCACGAGTGCGACCCCCTGCAGATTCAGTCCATAACTTAAGTATTGTCCCTCCATCTATCTCTTTACCACTTTCTTCACTTGTTTCGCCAATTTGGGTCTGTACTTCCTCTATTTTTTTTAAATGTTCCCTGATAAATGGAATAAATTAATAACGTAATATATGATCAAATTTCTAAAATAAATTAAACAAACAAGTGTATAATAAAGGGATTGTTGTTCTAGGTATAAATGACATCATATTATATTTTGGTTGATTTGTAATATAAAGAATTTGCATAAAGAATTTACATAAATAAAGAACATACATAGGTAGATTCTGCGCGACTATCAACCCAAGCGCCATTTTTTCTCTTGTGGGTTGTCAAAAATAACTCATCTGGAAGTAAATCTCTTTGAAGGTTATTGCTCTACAAATAAAATCAAGATTATTGGATCACAACTCAGAATTAGAAATGATAACATTAAATTGTATTAATTTTAAGTAAATGTAAATTTAATACATACGAGCTCAATCGCAACATCAATATGAGCCTTGCAGCCTGAGGTGTGGACAGCCCCGCCTCTTGTTGAAGCTCGATTGGTCTTATTTTGGTTGGAGATGTTCTTGAATGATGTACCTTCCCAATATGCTTGAAGACCACTCCAAGCTTCCTCACCTATCCAACTAGGTCGGGTCCCTTTTTTCCTCACCTTTGAAAGCATATCTGATAGTCTTTTAGCGGCCTTTTGTTCAAACAGATGTTTCACAATATCATTATGACAAGGATCCCATGATACCTTCTCCTGGGAATAACAAAAAGTATATATGTACTAACTACTATCAACAAAACAGATTACATAATTCTCCCTATATATGCTGGAAAAATGAATGGAACATATAATTGTATTCAAAGGCTTACTGCAAACTTTTCAAACCAATCTTGTCTAATTATGTCAGTGGTTGCACTCCAACCATAGATAGGCTCACGAAATTGTTTCTATATGGCATACATAATGGCATCTGCAACTGCGTTGCTAGGAGTGAGTCTGCATTAATGTATTGAAGAAATAAAGTATTAAATAAATAATGTGTTTATACTTATGCTTCTAATATTAAGAAAATAAACAATTGTTGTAACTTACCCTTTACCATAAGGTCGTATAATGACTTTTCCATTATCATCTCTCACAGGCACGATAGGAGGAACATTCCCTTGACCCACCTCCTCATCATCTTGGTTGTGGTCCCCAATTTCCACCCTATCCTCATGACCATCGGAAGTTTGTTCCACATTCTTCTCTACCAAAGCCTCATGTGGGGAATGTTGTGAAGAGGCACCTATGGTATGAATACTTAAACCTGAAGTTGGCATAAAGACAAATACCTTAGGAGTTGAGGCATGGATGGGAGATGGTGTCGAGTGGGATGGTGGTGTTATAGTATCAGCAGGTGCTACAATCTTAGTTGATGTTGGAGGCTGAGACGGGGATGGAGACGAACAATGAAGTGGCCTAGTGGTAGACAAGTTGCGACGTATGACATCCCGCTGCTCATTAAGTTTACCCGGTCGCAACATCTTTGGTTTACCCCTAGTAGGATGGGCCTTTCCTTTATCACCACCACCTTTGTTAGTCATCTGTTGTCATAAAGTAAAAAAGAGTAAATAAAAAATGTCACGTAAATACAAAATGAACAGTGCAATACAAAATACATAATACAACTTATCAAAATACAAGTTGCTTAAGTAGACAATTTATCAAAATACATAATACATAATCAACAAGTTGTAATATGTTCGATCACAAAATACATAATACATAAACAGTAATACAAAATACATAAAATAAACTAATATTTTGCAATACAAAATATTATTGTTATATGTTCGATCACTATCCTTAATCCCTTCACTACAATCTTCAATCAAAAATCTCTTCAAACACATCTACTTGTGAGTTGTCACGTAAACAAGATATTGGTTCTATTTCTGCAATTGGTAGAACATGTGACATCCCATCAGACTGATAAGGCATTTCATCCTCTATGTTGTCAATCTCCACGTGACCCCTTGGTTTTGTGGTAATTGCCACACACCATCCACGCTTATCTCTACACATTTCTGGATAAGGGACATAATACACTTGTCTTGCTTTTTGCACCAGGATGAAAGGATCATAAAGACGATAACGTTTATCCATCTTAATATCAACAATTTGATATTGTGGATGAATCTCTGTACCCCTATTTTTTGTTGGGTCAAACCATTCACAATAAAATAATGCAACTTTGTCCTTCAGACCAAAGTAATCTAGTGCTCAGATATAGTTGATCGTGCCATAGTAATCATCTTCTCCTCCTTCAGTAAGACCCCTTAGATGCACCCCACTATTGATTGTCTTTCTATTAATGTTGTAGCCCTTAGTGTGAAACGTGTACCCGTTAACAAAGTAAATGTTCCAAGATATTGCCATTGATGAAGGACCACGAGATAGTTCTATTATGTCTTTGTTGGTCACTTCATTTGCCTCGTTATTTACATATGCTTTCAGCCATATGGGAAACTCTGCATGTATACGTCTAGATGCGTCTTCTTCATTGATTGAGTGATTCTCCAAGAATAAGCTGTCAACAATCACATAGTTCATAAGTAAATACGTATTATGGTTTGCATCAATATAATTTTCCACGCATTATGATGAACACTTACTCAAGATATGGTTTAATTTCATCACAATTAATCAACACGTGTACTTGAGCAGATTTCCATTCGTTATCTGTTAGATAATTTGTTCCAGACTTCCCACTAGGTCGACCTCGTTTCAGCAAGATGGATAGTGAAGGTTGGAGATCATCACATTCTAAATGGCGATTATTACTTAAATTTGTGGTCGGCAACAAATTGAATGACTTGAAATAATAAGAACAAAAATAAGTTGTCTCGCGTTGTATATAGTCAGCGCATATGGAGCCTTCAACCCTAGCTTTGTTTGTCACTGCCCGCTTTGAGACTCCCATACATCTGCACATTTAATCATTAAATGTCTATTAAGTAAGTTATAATAAACCTTGTAATCTGTTAAAAAATCAACCACAAAAGTTACCTTTCAAATGGATACATCCACCGGTAATGTACTGGACCACCTAACATTGCTTCATATGCAAGATGTATTGGAAGATGCTCCATTGAGTCGAAGAAAGATGGTGGAAAAATCCTTTCTAACTTGCATATGATAATTGGAATATTATCATTCAACTTAACTAAGTCGTCCAACATCAATGTATTGCAACAAAGATCCTTGAAGAATCGAATTAGCTCGGTTAATGGTTTCCAAACAAATTCTGGCAAGGAATGAAATGCAATTGGGAGTAAACATTCCATAAAAACATGACAGTCATGACTCTTCATCCCATATATCGTACCCTTCTCAACATCGGCACACCTAGAAAGGTTTGAAGCATAGCCATAAGGCATTCTCAAATCCTTAAGCCATTTACAAACCAACTTGGCATCTGATGATGTCAAAGTGTAATTTGCCTTTGGTTTACCCATCTTTCCGTTAGATAAGACTTGCATCTCCAAGTCCCCGCGAAAGCATAATAAAGACAAGTCTTTTCTCGCCTTTTCATTATCCTTTGTTTTACCTTTAATATTCATAACAGTGTTAAATATATTATCGAAGACATTTTTCTCTATGTGCATCACATCGAGATTGTGCCTTAACAAGTTATCCTTCCAATATGGAAGATCCCAAAAAATACTTCGTTTTTTCCAATTATGACCCACTCCATACCCGTTCAATTTCTTTTTCCAGCCAATTTCAGTCACTTTTGGAAAATTACTCACCACCTCCAAGATCTCTTGCCCTGTGTAAATGTAAGGTTCACTGTCTTTCTCATCCCTATTTTTTGTAAAACTTCTTTTACTTCTTCTGAAAGAGTGACTAGCTGGCAAGAATCGACGATGACAATCAAACCAAGAATTCTTACCGCCATATTTCAAAGTGAAAGCTTTTGTGTCTTCCATACAATGAGGACATGCCAACTTACCTTGTGTTCCCCATCCAGATAACATACCATATGCAGGAAAATCGTTAATTGTCCACATCAAGCATGCTTTCATGATGAAGTTTTGTTTTGTGGATGTATCATAGGTCAAAATGTCGTTGGACCACAATCGTTGCAAATCATCAATCAATGGTTGCAAGTAGACATCTATATTTTGTTTGGGATTAGAAGGTCCAGGTATGAGACAAGTCAAAAATAAGTATGGTTTGGTCATGCACATTTCAGGGGGAAGATTGTATGGAGTGAGTATCACTGGCCAACAGGAGTATGGAGAAGCAGACGCTTGAATATAAGGAGTAAATCCATCTAAACATAGACCCAACCTTACATTTCTAGGATCACTGGCAAAGTCAGGCTATACATTGTCAAAATGTTTCCACGCTTTTCCATCTGACGGATGGCGAAGGACATTTGAACTCTTTTTATTCTCGTGTTGCCATCTCATTTCAGCTGCAGACTCTGTTGATGCATACAATCTTTGTAATATAGGAATGATAGGGAAATAAAAGATTCTTTTTGCTGGAACATCTTTGTATTTTCCCATACCAGTCCTACGTGGAATGAACCTAGGAGAATGACAAATTTTGCACTCAGATAACTTGTTATCATCCTTGTAATATAACATACATCCTTTCTTACAACAGTCAATCTTCTAAACCTTCAACCCTAACTTTGAAACCAATTGTGTTGCTTGGTAATAGTTATCGGGCAAGCATGTTGGCACTAGACATACACTTTTAAGCATTTTTGTAACAAAATCTATACCTTTTTGTGGAACATGCCAATTAGACCTAATTGCCAGAAGTTGAACACAAATTGATAACATTGATTGGGTAGCCCCCTCGTAGATGGGCTTACTGGTGGATATTAACTTGTCATAAAACTGTTTTGCATCTTCGTTAGGCAACTCATCCTCAGCAAATGTCTCATTTCCCATGTTAGTGTTCACATCAAGGACATCTCGATAAGGCCTAAAAGCATCAAACACCATTTCATCCATTGCATTCAATTGGTCGTCGTGATGCACAATCCTACTACTAGTAGAACCACCTCTTGTTTCAACCATTGGCTTCACTTCTCCGTGTTCAGTCCAAATCCAATAATCTGGTTGAAATCCATCTCGGTACAAGTGAAGTCTAACAGTAGTTGCTGCAGATATCTTCATACACTTGCATTTTATGCACAGACACCTTATCCCTCCCTCAGATATACAAATCGGTTGTTTCAAAGCCCTCTTCACAAAATCTTTAACACCACTAACATACTCCTCTTTCAATCCGCGTCTATTTTCATGTACCCTATTGTACATCCAAGTACGATCCATTTACTATAAGACCAAAACTTAACTTGTCAATCACTAAATAAGTTTGAAAAATTAGTTACAGATTAATATTCAAACAGTAACAGAATTTCCAATTTATATCATGGCATTGCATAACAATACAACTAACTAATTAGTTAGATAATTAGATTGAAAACAAATTATTATCAAATCAATAACTAAGTACACCAACAAACAAAGTATAATTAATTTACAGAATTTTATGTGAATTAGTTACTTTAAATTTTTGTAACAGAGGGGTAAAGTATCATGAGGCTGAGTTATGGAAGTTTGGAGAAGAAGGGAACAAGTATTTCGCACATGCCACAGGACAACTATATGCTATCTCTAGCGATCTTGCAGACTATATATCCATCAATTGGTAATTCATTTAATTTAACAATTTTTTAGTTTTGTTGAATTTTTTACCCTCATTTATTAAATTGATTACTTTATTTCCTAATTTAGTTCTACTTATTATTGTATTGTCCCTTTAATGAAATATTTTTTGTTAAAGAAACATAAAATATGTAAAATGTTTTTTTATGACTCAAAAGACTCAAAATATGTAAAAAGTTATCCATCATAATAAGTAGAAAGACATATTTATTTGTATATATAAAAAAATATAAATTTATCCTCACTTGCATATTTAAAAAATCAACAAACAGAGTTCGGCGAGGTTTTCCAAATTCAGCATGTACACCAACAAACAAACTCAACAACATCCATGTTAATATAAAAGTATAATTAAATTAACAAAATCCATACCTTTCAAGTGCTTATAATCCTTCCCCTCCAAACTACGATTTGTTGTTTATCGAAATTCACCAGGATACAGGGGACCAGGTTCTGCATCAATGCATTTGGGATAGTTAGAAAGTAACAATTTACAAAACCAAGCACAAAAATGAACCAGAAATAATGACTAAGTTATGTCTAAGTTAATATAAGCAATTAAAGATATATATTGTCCATTCCAGTGATAATATATAATTCATAGGTAATATAGTTGATTCAAATGATATATATTGTCTAATAATGAAATTAACAAACTTTTATATCAAAATCACTGCCATTTGCATTTCTAAATATTATTATGCTTGTCACTATTAAACTTATCTGATTTGATTCATTGAATAAGGCAGCAATGTAAATGTATCTAGCCATGTCTAATAAGGCAGCAATGTAAATGTAGCTTTAGCTCTGTCATGCAGTAACCTGACATTTCTATATTCCATATAGAGTATATATTGGAAATTGGTTTAATTTGGATATGTACATTACCATAAATTCAACTCACAAATAACCATATAGGCCTTAGAGATGGGACTAAAAATAGCCTGCTACACAAAATTCAAACACTTTTATTATAGCCATAAATATTATGTTATGTGAGACAGATTTAATTAAGGACTTTATTTGAGAGAATTAAATTCTAGCTAGGGATGCTTTTAAGAAACAAAAGCAACAAAACACAGAAAGCACACAAAAACAGAGGGATGCTTTTAAGAATTACAAGAAAAAGAAAAGGGGAAAAAAAGAAGCAACACTGAGGGATGCTTTTAACTCTCCTCGTAACTAATGTGATTTTACTTTCATTGGAGCTATCCATTAAAATATAGTTCACTCTAGAACTTTGTATATAACTTTTAAATGATGACAAATGCACCCATTCTCCAGCAATTTTATGTCAAAGGTATATCAGAACATCAGTTCTTGATAACAACTACCGTCCAAAGAAACTTTGAATCTTGGTGGACTCGTAGCTTTTATCTCTGGTTCTTATACTAAAGGATCGCAATCGCAAACCATAAGCCACAGCAGCTTCAACACAAGAAACATTGTACTAGAACAATTCCAAGATTTCTCATCAATCATCATCACATAAACTGCTCCATTTGATCATTGACAAGCAAGCTATAGTTACATATATGCAATTTTTCATTTCCAGTATTAATTAATTTCTAATATCATAAATTCATACGTAACCCCACTAAATAAATGCTAAAAAACATAATTTAGCCCCAATTCATATCATGATTAAATTCTTCAGCAATTTAGCCCCACACATTCATCCACATCAAAGTCCAAGTTATGATGAACACTGTAAGGCATATCACAAAATCAATAAGTTCAATGGAGAAGATATGCAATGATTCCAAGATATTCAGCAGCATGTTATGATGCAAATAGAAAATTTTCAAAAGTTGAGAAATTTACTTTTCTGCCAGGCGGTGGTCGACAGAGCAGCTAATTTCGCCGATACCGAAATCCTCAAACTGCAAATCACAAAAACAAAGATTCTGGGGATTGCTAAATAAAGAAACAAAAATAACTGATTCCATATTATCTAAAGTCAGGAAATCTATTATTCCATAAACTTAAAACCATCAAGTATATGAAACCAATGAGCTTATAACATCTTATGACTACAATTAAGACAAAATTCAATTTAACCAGTCCATTGATGATTCTGATATGCTCAATATGCAAATTATTTAACAAAATATGACCATAGTTATTGTACAATTATATTAGTTATCCATTTAATGTAGTGGTAAGAGAGATTTCCATCTCTATTTAGTACAAATATATACTCAATTATATTCTATAGATGTCACGGAAAAATTGTTAATCAATATTTTCCACGTTTTCTTTCGCTTCATTATAATCAAAAGGAAATTCATAAAAATAAAAGTAAAACAATTGGAGGACATTGAATGTTGTGAAAAACTATAAGATAAAGAAAACAGTAACACTTGAGTAAATAAAATGAAAGAAACATCACTTAGAAATGCTCATGGGATTGAAAAACTGTAAGTCAAACCTAGCAAGAACAATGAAATGCATACCTTCTCCTGAGAAAACTGCATAAATCCCCTAGTTTCAGGAAAAACTCTGTTTCATTTCATGGCATATTACTTAAACATTAGGACAAGATTAAACATACTATGAGAATGAAAATATTGAAACAATTATAATACCTTTGAGAGTGATTAGTTCAGGCGGAGCAATATGGCATCTGGAATAGACATAAAACAAGTCATGAATGAAAATAAAACCAAACAAAATTCACAAACCAATGTGCATGTGCTATAGAGTGTATCTTCTGAAAATTCACGGTGATCTAATGTGATTTTGTCAATTCCTCTGTGAAACCAATGATGCACTAAGCTTATGAAATTAACGAAATCTTACTCACCAGTGTCTTCAAATAAAGTACCCAGATAGAGAGCATCCAATTCAAATCCTTTCCACAGGTGCATTTTTTATCAAAAATTTGTTTATTCTAACTAGTGCAGCATTGCAATCATTGAGAAAATACTCAACCTTTTTCGAGAAAATACTAAAATCAGAAAGCATAACTTCTAATCTTGGTTCTAAAAATCAGAACTTCTAAAAATCAGAAAGCATAAGTAAAAATCTGAAACCCTAAACAAATAACAGAAAACGTCAAACCAGAAATTCCAATCTTGGGAAAAAAAGTGAACGGCTACCTTGACAATGAGACAACGACCACAGATGAGAGTGCAGGTTCGAGAGGGGGAGGGTTCAAAAGGGGTTCGATGACGAGTCTGAAAGGGGGACGGTGACGACTCTAATCGTTCGAGAGGGGAACGACAACCATGAGAAACGGTGAGAGAAGGCTTCAAAACATAGGAGAAGGGTTCAAAGGTTCAAAACATAGGAGAAGGGTTCAAAACAAAAGAAGGGCACAATCTGATTTTACAAGGGCACAATCTGATTTTACAAACAATATTAAAAAATTTAAAAATAGACTAGCGTCGGCCACTCCGATGCTAAATATTAAAATAAAAAATAAAAAATTAAATGAATAAAATAGCGTCTGATTTATTTTACGTAGCGTCGGTCAGGCCGACGCTACTTGTCAACAACATTTAAAATCATCATTTATTACCTTCGCGTCGGCTAGGCCGACGCTACCTAGCATCGGAGTCGGGGGCCGACGCTAAAAACGGCAGCTAATATGCAATTTTCTAGTAGTGTGCTTTGCGGACATAATTGTCAAATTTTTTTTACATTTCACAAAAATATATATTAAATGCAACTCAAATAGGAAAATAAAGTCACCACTAATGTCGAACACCTGTCAAAACAAATTTAATAATATTAACAATTTTAAAGACCAAAACAAAGCCATCATCAGAATAAAACAAACAATTTAATTTATATACACCATCCATATATAAGAGATTGAATATAGTATCATAGTCTAGATTTATATCTAAGTACAAGAGATTTAAAATCATACATTTTAAAGATTGCACTAACATATAACTGTTGAGACAAAATCTCTTTAATGGTTTTAATGATAATAAAAGTACTTAAATGATTATGATTGTGGTTAAGGACTAATATGTGGTTTTGAGTGTATTTATATAAGCAAATAAGTTATTAATCATTAAGACAAAAAAGAAAAAAATCTAATTCTAATTTGGAGGATTGAAATTCATGAAGATGGCCTCGCGAGAGGATGAAGCCTCAAATCTGCAGAATACTCATCCTCGCTGAAACAAATTGTTTTAATCATTAAATAAAGGCAAAACGTTATTAGAGAATGAATAAATAAAGCTTTTGAAGTAAAGAAGTCAGATGACAAAAGAAAGGTACGAGGAAGGATTACACTAGGATGTCTCTATGGTCAATATCTTGGAAAACAACCCAACACCTTTGAAAGCAACCCATCATATCATGTGCAAAGGCTACAAGCAGGCCTATAGATCACTCTTGTATGAATTGAAAACAATATAAAGCCAATCTTCAAAAAGGCTACAGCAAACAAGCTAAAAACAAAAGCCTTCCCATGTTTTAAAGAAAGGAAAGAGAAAAGGACTTCTCGTGAAGCCGTTACAAGCCTTGAAGAAAGGAAAAAGAAAAGGACATCACATGTCCATGTTTCTAGAAAATCTGCAACCTTGTACTAGACGATGGACTGCATCTGTCCAAGGACAGCTGGATGGCAGTTTCGTAATGATTAGGAAAGACCTTGGGCTTTTTGAATTGACTTTCCAACAGTCATAAAGAGCTTGGCACATGGAAGGAACTACTATAAAAGGCAACAAGCTCTTCATTACAAGACACACAACAACATTGCATTAAAAAAAGGATCAAGTATCTTAAAGCTTTCAAGAAGCAATATCCATCCTCTCTTCATAATTTCTACAATCCTACATTAGATCTTTGAAATATCTTTTTAGAAGGTTTTTAAGAGAAGATACACTATCATACACATATCTATTTGTAATTTCCACGTGAGGTACACTTGGAAATAGTTGAAACTTGATTGTAAGCTTGGTGAGACTAAAGAATACACAAAGTGTAATCATCCTCTGTGAGAGGTTGATCAGTTTGAAAATTAGTGAAATATCACAAGTGTGTGAGGACTGGACGTAGTCTTCATTGGGTGAACCAGTATAAAAGTTGTGTGTGTCATTCATTACATTCATCTTTCTTTTGCTCAACTCTGATTTAACATTTTAGCAACCATCATCGAGTTTCCATCCTCTCTGAGAGGATAGTATCTAAAACACGAGAAAATTATTTTTAAGAGCAAAATCCATATTCAACCCCCCTTCTAGTGATATTTAGCTACATCAATAACTATAAATAAATTTAAATTTTTAACATAATTAATAATATCATAAACTATTTAGTTTGAAAATTTTTTGTTTTATCTAAAGTAAAAATTAATTTTTAGGCCTAAAGCCTTGTATTCAGTGGCTTGACAATTGGATTATGTTGGTACCTTATACATTACCCCATGAAAGCAAAAAGTGATCTAATTGGTATGTGCAATATGATGTTAACTATGTTACATACTTGTGTATCTCGACCGATGCATATAATTGAGACTACCAATAATCCTTTACACAAAGAAAAACAGAAGCATATGGTTTTCTTAATGCCATTTTCATAGACACTATGCATCGGTAATAATTATCAGGTAGCTGGAATCAAATGATTCACTTCACATGCTTAGATTACAATAGGCAATCTCTAGAACAATGTTGGTGTCATTGAAAATATTTATGTTTCATGAGAACCACACAATATAGATTATTATACACTATTATTCAAAACTTCTTAATAATTTTAGAATAATAAAATAAAAAATCAATAATCAATTCTATATTGGTAAAATACATGTCAATCTACTTCAATTAAGGTAACTCTAAACTAAAGTCCAATCTTCTTAAGGTATACTAAGCAACATCACATCCTACTCTTACCTTAATCATTTCGTTTGAAGACTCAAACCATATAGTTTTTCTTTCTAAATGAAAACCATTAAATTGATTTAATAAGTAAAAAAGATGGATCTAATAAGTAGTTTTCATTGAAGCTATATATTTTTTACTCAACGAACCATATATATTCATTTAAATTATACAAATTCTATTGATGAATAATCATACAATTCAAAGTCATTAAAATAAAAAAAAATATGAATCAACGAACAAATTCACAACATACAGATTAATAACACAAAAAAAAAAAGTCTCCTGATGTGATGTAGACTACAAATACAACAAAATTGAAGTATCTGAAATACTCATATCTCAGAAGTTATAACGTTGAAGATTTTAAAATGATTGATTGAATTTGCATTGACACTAAATCAAATCTTGATCATTAAATCTAAACCAAATGAACACCATAATGAGACGAGAAACAAAATGTCACACCAAGACAGAAAACAAAGCAACGTCGCACTCAGACGATAAAATCACAAACAAAACAAGAAAAATACTAAATATATGTAAAAACCACTTATTTAAATAAAATGAGAAAAAAATAGAGAAGTTATTTTAAGTCAAAAATGATCTTAAATTGACTCACTTCAGTAGATGAAAAAACAAATGATAAAAAGAAGAAGAGGTGGTGACTTTAAACTAGGATCCAGTCCCTAAGACGTATGAGTTCATATCTAAACTGAGTTAATAATTGTGTGTGTTCATTTGGTCATTTAAAGCTTTAATTATGTTAGTTAGTAAACAGAAATCAGGAACACTCTTTGTTTAGTGACTGATTGATCTCCATGTTACTTCTGGTCAATCTCCATTTTATTTTCAATCAATATGAATTTCCTTTACAGAAATTAGGAACAATCTTAGTTTAGTGAATGATTGATCATTGTTTTTAACAACATTTGGTATTAAGAGTACGAGTGTATTTAATTCAAAGATGACATCAAAAAAGTATGTACTTAAAAACTTTGATTGGAAAAATATGAGATTTTTGGTTATTAATGTATTTTAAAAGATTAATTATTTTTTATTATAAATCATTACTTTTGAAATAGTAATAATGCTTTATTAATGAAATTGTGTTTTAAAAAATTAAAAAAAAAAACACTTTAAACTTATTTTATCCATTAAAATAGTGCAATCTCGATAAGCTTGATTTAAATATAATTACTTTATTTAATTCTAAAAACTTACTAGTACTTCTAAGATTTCATACAAAAATTCTATTCAAATTAAATATAAAGTTTTTATTTTCTTGGAAATATATTTTTATTTATCCCCAACAAATTTTATAGGAATATGATATAAATTATTATATATATTATTTTGGGATTTAGGATGTCACATTAGTGGTATCAGAGCAAGTCTGTACAATCAGGTCGGGTGGGTTGAGTGTCGGTTCAATGGGAGTCAAATGTCAATCGTGTCAATTGTGTTTTCTTGTGTATTAATTATTTTTACTATCATATTCTTCTGCTTTATATTATTGTGTTATTTGTCATGTGCTATATGCTTTTGTATAATTATACATATATTTGAAGTTACTAATGAACTATTTATTGCTTGCTTACTCTAATTGTGTTGTGATTATAAGCTTCTACTTAAGTGACTAAATAAACCATGAAATTATTTGTTAAAATTTGAGTGAAGTTGAATTGTTGACATAACCAAGTTAATTACCTTTTGATTGGATTTGTGTTTATAACTTTGATTTTTTGCTCTTATGTTATAGTGGATAGTCAGAAATAAATTTTTCTATTTATGGGCAACTATATGATTGAAATTATGAATTTAATCAATGTGATACTAGTTATCGATTGATAGACCTTGTCTTTAGGGTCATTACATGATTATTAAAATTTTAAGTTCGCTAATGAAGTCAATTTAGAAAGTTAGTAGTAATTTTGAAATATTAGAAAAAATATATTTATAATAATTATTATTTTTGAATATTAGAGGTGGTTGAACTTAGAAGTTAAAAAAAAAAAGAAATTATGTTGAACCCAAAAAAAAATTGTTACATTTTTAAGTTCTAATTCAACTGAAAAATATCAATATTGTTAGAGTGAATGTTTTATATCGACTTCAAGTTATATAACTCAACAAAATTAAAGATGATAAAAAAAATATGTGTCTACAATATATGTGAATCAAATTATGTCACTATCTTTCAATTTATTTTACAAGACAAAATTAGGAATGACAAGAAAAATCTGTGTTCATAATATATGAGAATAAAATATGTGGCATACATGAGATATATAGCTTAAAATATACTAGAAAGTAAAATAAATAAATATATTAATTATTCATTAATTAATAAATATAAAGACATAACCTTAAAAGATATTCGTAGATAAAATAAACGGATATTTTAATTATTTATTATCTAATGGTTATATAGATCAGTTATTTGTTTTTGGGCTGATATATTAATGTTTTTTTCATATGTTTTACCGGCATGTGTGTTGACAAAAGATGGGGACGCTTCAATTGTATATTTTGTTGTTATGAGAATGCCAAAGAAAGTAAACAATCGAGAAGAAGAACCCAAGAAGACTCACGCGAAGAGTATAATTATAAGAAATATTAGCAACGAGACTCATAAGAAAGGGTGGATGGTTGCATTAATGTGATATCTACCAACCTTTTACCATAATTTTGTTTTGTATTTAATCCATACAACAATAGTTATTAACCACTCTCCATTGTACATTTTACATCTCTATAATAAAATCTTACCTGAACTAAACTTATTTATTCCTTGAAATTTTTATATTTTATTTTAATATAAATTATAAATTTTTTTGAATTGATAGTTTGTGATTATACGTGCAGCAATGGTTTACCGACTCTATCCACTATAAAAAGGTAATTTGACCCTATCCATTTAGATTAAATTTGAAAATATTATCATTATTATTACTATTATTATTTATTTCAATAAAAAAACAAAAATTACCATATCTAGATTATCTTACTTTATATTTATTGTGTGTGAAATAATATCTATTGTAAGTTTAGGTGAAATATAATATAATCCCTTAAAAGTTATAGGATTAAAATTAAAAAAAAAAAAAGACAAAAATAAAACACAAAATATAACAAACAAATCATGCATTAGACTTGTGGTGATTATTATTATTTCCTTTAATTTTGAAAACTCATAACATAGTATATCATTTCTGCTAAAAAGAAATTGGAGTATTAAGAACAATAGTTTTGAGTAGATGAATATACACAATTAATACAACATGTGCATATGTGTGTATTATTATTATTATCTTTACAAGAACAATTCTGAGTGACGGCACTTGCTCCATATTTATTGTTGAATGCTTCAAAGCAACTAGATGGAGAGAAACTTGATGAAGAGCTACATTTTCCATCCAATGTCATACTTTCTTGGCAAAGTCTCACAGCATCAACTACAAATATTATCAATATCAAATTATTTCACAAATCATTCAAAATTTATACAACATAAATTGCAATTCTAATAATAATAAGTAGTCATAGATATACCGGATCCGTAAGCAAGGTTGAAGAGAACAAATACAACCCCAATTGTTAGGAAAATATTTCCTATCTTCATGATGATATTTTCAATTGAAACTCTAAAAATATATGTTAGGACTACCAAAAACAAGAGGAATTAAACACACATATAAAAATACACACACAATGCACATATTTATATGCAACACAAATATGCACTCTATATTACTTTAATTACTTTAATTAAACTTTAAACATATTCAATAAATTATTAATAAATAATACTATTTTTAAATTAAAAACTAAATGGTATTTATAATTATTAAATATGATTTTCAGTCAAACCTTTATTAAATATATATAGTATTTATTCAAGAAATTTTTTAATTTCCTATTGAATCATAAGATTAAAATTAAAAAAGAAACAATAAATGTTAAATTACTAACTTTATGTATGCTACTAAAATGTTAATTGCTTAAGTAACCATTTCCTCTCGTATTGATTTAAGAAAAAAAATATATTTAATCACGCTTGTTAAGTTGAACATTTTGCCTCGAGTTTTAAATTATCAAACTTAATATAATTAGTGATGATTAAAAAATTTATATCCACAATATATGAGAATATAATTACGTCATTATCTTTCAAATTATCTTACTGGACAAAATTATGGATGATAAAAAAAAAATTGTACCCATGATATATGGGAATAAAATATGCGACAAATGAAATAGATAACTTAAAATATACTCATAAGTAAAATAAGTGAATATTTGAATTAATCATTAGTTAACTAATATAGAGACAAATATAGCTTGAAAGATAGTCATGGGGTTAAATAAATTGATATTTTGATTACTCATTGCCTAATAGATTAAGATGCAATAATACACACCCACATATACTTGGATAAGTAATTTAATTAATAAAATTATTATATATTTGGTGTGCCTTTTACATCGATTGTAAAAAAAAGTCCTTTGACATTTTCATTATCAACCACTTCGTCTTTATTAACACGCGCTTCCTTCCATAATATATGACGACCCAAGGGTTAATCGGCTTGGGTGTCTTTTCGCTATTCGTTAATATCATAAACAAAATAATACAAATTAGTTACACACTATAGTTTATAATACAAATAACTTCATTATATAAAATTGATGTTTAATTACTTACAAGTTGTTGATCAAGGCGTTCATATCCCATACGTGATTTTTTGTATGGGTGTGTTGGATTGCTTTCCCGTTCGCGATTTGCCTTACTAATATTCTATATAAAAAAAAATAGCAATTGTGTAAAAATTTAAAATACGCTACGAATATGAATAATAAAACACAAATGCTAATAAATTAATCACTTACGACAAACGCGGGGTCAGAATGTTTGGAAACAAATGCACTCCATTCATCGTTTGATATATAATGTTGATATATTTTTGGAGCTTCAGCATTTGTGTTTCCTTCTCTATCTTTTAGATAGAAATTTGAGAGATGAGATCTAAATCCCCGATGGATCTTCCCAGAAACTCTCAAAACATAACTCTTTCGTCCCTCATCAAGAACAAAAGTCATATGCATTAATGAAAAAAATTATAAGTAAAGTATTTCAATGAAAAAAATTATAAATGACAAAAGAGTGGATCAAAAAATTTACTTGAATGTCATTCCATATTATAAATGAAAAAGGAGTAGATCAAAAGAGTGGATCAAAAAATTTACTTGAATGTCCTTCAACGCCTTATCTCTCCAATCGTCAATCGTAATTGGGATATTTTGACGAACAACAGCCCCAATATAGCTTACAAACATAGAGATGTTGGGGTCAATTGGCTGACCACTCTCATTCCAGCCAACCTAATAAACTCATATAGTAAGTACATGCTATTAAAAAAAGATAAAAAAAAAAATACACAGCAAATAGAGTATAGTATAGTATAACCTCAAACATGGTGTCATTGCTCCTTGCTTTAATCACTTTTTGCATTATAGTTGCACCATATTTGACTTCATTGTCATAAGTCTTAGTGGTGCCAACTTCTTCATTTTGACATTCTAAATCTTTGTTTGTATCCATTTAACTACAACAAGTTCAACATGCAGTTTAGTATAACATCAACAAGCTCAACATGCATCATGCATTATTATAAACAAGCTCAACATGTATCAGTATATCTTAAACAAGCTCAACATGCATTTTAATGATCACAAAAATTAAAAACATCAATACCTGAATAATGGTTCGAAGAAAGATGAAATGTGAAGAAAAGAGGGAACACAGAAATACGGTTTGAAGAAATACTAAATGAGGGTTACGTATTTCAATGAAAATATATTGTGTGCAATGGGAGAGATGATCTTGGATGGAAATAAGGTTCGAAATGAAGGAGATGAACGTGGAAATAAGGTTCCTAATGGACGGGATTATAGGGTTTGCAAAAGAAGACAAGAACGATGAAGGTTTAGATAATAGTGAAGTTTACGTAATGAAGAGGAAACTGAAGCAGTTACTGTTATATATAAAACCCTTTTACAGCGCTTTTTTATAACCCTTTTACAATGCTTTTTCAAAAAGTGCTCTAAAAGGCCTAAGCCTTTTACAGCGCTTGTTTGAAAAGCGCTCTAAAAGGTGTCCTTATTTAATTTTTTAAAAGGCTCTTTTATAGTGCTTTTCCCAATAAGCGCTGTAAAAGACCTCAATGTTTTATTATGTTATATAATGTTTTTTTATAGCCTTTTACAGCGCTTGTTCAAATAAGCGCAATAAAAGGTCTTTTTATTTTATTTTTAAAAGAGTCTTTTACAGCGCTTATTTGAACAAGCGCTGTAATAGACCTCCTTGTTTTATTATGTTATATGAATGTTTTTTTAATGCCTTTTACAACGCTTTTTTAAATGAGCGCTGTAAAAGGACTTATTGTTTTGTTATGTTATTTTTAATCAATTGGGTAATCGATTGTCAAATTCACAGAACAAATTTTCACTGAGTTAATCGATTGGGAAATCGATTACTTAAATGTTTTTAATCAGGTATGTGTTCTGTGATTAAAGAAATCAATAGGACAATCGATTTTATAACTCATAGAAGAAAGCTTTTACTGAGTCAATCGATTGGCAAACCGATTACTAAAATGTTTTTAATCAGGTCTGTGTTTTGTGATTAAAGAAATCGATTGGACAATCGATTTGATATATTTTTCTTAAGCTACTGGTTTTGCACTAATCGATTAATTAATCGATTGCTTGAATGACTTGTTGGAAAACTATGAGTTCTTTGGGGATTAATAACAAGAGAATTAAGATCAACTCCAACTAGTTAGACATAATTCCCATATCTATCATGCAACAATCATACAATTTACACACACAGCGGAAACTTAAAATCACATACAAGATTATTCAAGGAGCATACAAGAATAAGCAATTAAACAATGCTGAATATTAAAGAGAAGGGATAGGAAAGATTGCACCAAGATTTATCCTAGTTCAGCCGTTGATCCAACGACCTACATCCAGTCCTGAAATCATAATCATGATTCCAGCCTTTTTCACTATAGAATGAATTCGAGTACTTTTACAGATTTTCCAGTCTTCTACACGACCTATCAGTCTAACTCCCTTCACTTCTATCTTGTCACCCCTTTGATCC
The DNA here is from genome assembly GCA_037974875.1 of Cicer bijugum. Taxonomy (NCBI): domain Eukaryota; kingdom Viridiplantae; phylum Streptophyta; class Magnoliopsida; order Fabales; family Fabaceae; genus Cicer; species Cicer bijugum. The sequence continues at coordinate 1,537,888 of JBBPBT010001050.1, forward strand.
TTGTAGTTTATCCTCAAACTCACACAAGATCAAAGTAGACTTCCTCTTGATGATACCACACCAACAAGGATAGCCACCAGTTTCTAAATTGGATTTGTTACAGCATCAATTACAAAGAATTGTCTTTTTCACGAACAACGAAAAGTAGTATCAAGAAAAGTGTTCAATCACTCTATCATCACACAAAATATTTGATTTGCCAATGAATATTTTTGTGTGTTAGGAAACTTTTCTTTCAAAGTATTTTCAGAGATATGCAAGATTGAGAGCAAGAGATTCTGAAAGGATGTGAAAATTTTTTATGCAAGAGTTATACAAGTTGTTCCAAAAGTTCTTTTTTAAAATGATTTGAAGCATCATATATATATTCAAGGAAAACACCAGGACAATCGATTGCCCAATCGAGTTTGTAAGGATACAATCCATTACTGCATCGAATGTCGTATATTCTGTGTTTCTGGAAACTTGAATTATATAAGCTTCACTTGATTGGTCAATCGATTGATTCAGTTTCTAAATCAGACCTGATGCTCTAACTGGGTGCTCACTGTGACTTGAAAAATAGCATCACTCGATTGGTCAATCGAGTGTCGTGATCAAAGTGATTCAGACCTGATGCTATAATTTCCTTTCAATCGAGTGAGCAATCGAGTTGTTCAAAACTGGGTGCTTATTGTGACTTGAAATATAGCATCAATCGATGTGTCAATCGAGTATCGTGGTCAAAGTGACTCAGATACTGCAAACAATCAAGTTGCCAATCGAGTGGACAATCGAGTGGGCACAAACTGAGTGCTCTCTGTAACTTAAACTTCAGCGTCAATCGAATTGTCAATCTATTGTGCAATCGACTTGACAATCGAGTGATCTTGTTACAGACCTCAGTTGTTTATGACAGTTTATGTGCCATTCGATTGATGGCCCATTCAATCGATTGTTCAATCGAGTTTTTCAGAGTTAAGTTTCATAACACATGAATGAATGATAAAGGTTCATTGGCAATGGCTTATGTGAGACTCTAGTGATTGTTTACTTAACTTGATACCTAGACACCTAATACCACTATACAAAATTGCATCTTCCTCAAGTGTATCCTCCAGCTTTGGTTGATTCCTTGAGTTGCAAACTATTGTTCCATGTGTGTGGTGTCTTCATGTTTGCTTGAAATGTTTCTTGATTCAAAACATTAGATAAAGCAAATATTTCATGTGCACTTGTATGTTTGGGACTTAAATCAAAAACTAGATCAGGGAAGCTTATGGCTTACATGACTTAGTTCATCATTTATCAGAAACATATTGCATAATTGATTGGCACATCGATTTGATATATATTTCTTAAGCTACTAGTTTTGCACTAATCGATTAATTAATCGATTGCATGAATGACTTAGTTCATCATTTATCAGAAACATATTGCATAATCGAATGGCACATCGATTTGAACTAAATATCTGAGTTACTGGGACAAGTCAAGTCGATTGGCCAATCGATTGGAGTAAATGTCTGAGTTACATGGAGAATTTAGCCCATTGCCAAATCGATTATGTCAATGAAAGTGAGTCGACTGAGTAATTGATTGTTTTGATCTTGTTGTTTGAACAAAACAACTATAATCGATTAGTCAATTGATTCTGATATAAACTTAGTATCAGTTTCTGATATATGCATTAAAAGAATCGATTAGGAAATTGATTAGTTCATTATACCAACATTTGGTTTATTTTGGTTCAATATTGGATGACATTAAAAACATTGTTATCATTGTTTATTGGATTAAATACATGTTATCACAATACTTTAGGAGATGATAAATTTTTAGAAATGAGAACTTCTGAATAATCTATGCACTGAGCAAAAGAGAATCACTCTGTTCAGATCAGTTCAGTTCATGTAAATTACTAATTTATATTCAATTCAGTTCATGTAAATCAAGCTAAATATAAAACACTCATTGTTACATGAATTTAGTATAAAACACTCAAATCAAGCTAAATATAAGCAGAAAATAAATTAATCAGAACTTAGTATAAAACCTTTTAACTTGAGGTCTTTCATGCAAACCAAATTTTTAATTTTTGAAGAGTATCCTTCTGGAACTTTAACTTCGTCTAGAAATTTACATAAAACAATTTTTTCCTTTCTAGATAGAGTATGAGCGGCTGGAGGTAGATATGTGCGATTTCCTTTCGTTACTGGAGCCAATTTATTTCATATTCCTATATCGACCAAGTCCAATCTTGCGTTGATGCCATCTTTAGACTTTCATGGAACATTGGGTAACGTACCAATAACACTATCAAATACATTTTTTTCAATATGCATCACATCGAGGAAATGTCTTATATACAATGACTTCCAATAGGGCAATTCAAAGAAAATTGACTTTTTCTTTCACCCAGTTGTTTGGGTCTAGAAATTAACAGAGACAACATCATAAACTTACGCTTCGTACATAACCATGGAGGTAGGTTATATATTACCAAAATCACAGGCCACGTGCTATGTGAGATGCTTTGAAGACCATGTGGATTCATTCCATCAGTAGAAAGTGCAAGTCTTAGATTTCTTGACTCTATCCCAAATTCAGGATACTCGTGATCAATTTTTGCCCATTGTGGGGAATCTGCAGGGTGTCAAAACATTCCATCTCTAATTGTTTCATCTGCATGCCATGTCAAGTGTTTTGAATCTTCTGCACTGCGATACATGCGCCTAAATCTTGGTATTATAGGAAAATACCGCACGACTTTTGCTGGAGTAGATTCTTTCTTCTTATATCGAGAGACTTTGCATTTCAGACATGCCTTAAGTTGTTTGTTGGAAAACTAAGACTTATTTTTGATTAATAACAAGAGAATTAAGATCAACTCCAACTAGTTAGACATAATTCCCAATTCAATTATGCAACAATCATACAATTTACACACACAGCGGAAACTTAAAATCACATACAAGATTATTCAAGGAGCATACAAAAATAAGCAATTAAACAATGTTGAATATTAAAGAGAAGGGATAGGAAAGATTGCACCAAGATTTATCCTGGTTCAACCGTTGATCCAACGGCCTACATCTAGTCCTGTAATCATAATCATGATTCCAGCCTTTTTCACTATAGAATGAATTCGAGTACTTTTACAGATTTTCCAGTCTTCTACACGACCTATCAATCTAACTCCCTTCACTTCTATCTTGTCACCCCTTTGATCCTTGTAGTTTATCCCCAAACTCACACAAGATCAAAGTAGACTTTCTCTTGATGATACCACACCAACAAGGATAGCCACCAGTTTCTAAACTGGATTTGTTACAGCATCAATTACAAAGAATTGTCTTTGTCACGAACAAAGAAAAAGTAGTATCAAGAAATGTGTTCAATCACTCTAGCATCACACAAAAGATTTGATTTGCCAATGAATATTTTTGTGTGTTAGAAAAACTTTTCTTTCAAAGTGTTTTCAGAGATATGCAAGATTGAGAGCAAGAGGTTCTGAAAATGTGAAAAGTTTTATGCAAGTGTTCTTTCTTGTTTTTGGTTGTTCTTCTAAAAAGTTTTGAGGCACCATATATATATTCAAGGCAAACACCAGGACAATCGATTGCCCAATCGAGTTTGTAAGGATACAATCGATTGCTGCATCGAGTGTCGTATATTCTGTGTTTCTGGAATCTTGAATTATATAGGCTTCACTTGATTGGTCAATCGATTGATCAAGTTTCTGAATCAGACCTTATGCTATGAAAACCTTTCAATCGAGTGAGCAATCGAGTTGGCCAAAACTGGGTGCTCACGGTGATATGAAATATAGCATCAATCGATTGGTCAAACGATTGTCGTGATCAAGTGATTCAGACCTGATGCCATAATTTCCTTTCAATCGAGTGAGCAATCGAGTTGTTCAAAACTGGGTGCTCACTGTGATATGAAATATTGCATCAATCGATTGATCAATCGAGTATCGTGGTCAAATTGACTCAGATACTGCAGACAATCAAGTTGCCAATCGAGTGAACAATCGAGTGGTCAATCGAGTGGGCACGGACTGAGTGCTCTCTGTAACTTGAATTTCAGCATCAATCGAGTTGTCAGTCTATTGTGCAATCGACTGGACAATCGAGTGATCTTGTTACAGACCTCAGTTGTTTAAGACAGTTTATGTGCCATTCGATTGATGACCCATTCAATCGATTGTTCAATCGAGTGTTTACAGTTTTAAGTTTCATAACACATGAATGAATGACAAAAACTTATTGGCATGTCTTGTGTGAGACTCTAGTGATTGTTTACTTAACTTGATACCTAGACACCTAATACAACTATACACAAATTGCATCTTCCTCAAGTGCATCCTCCAACTATGGTTGATTCCTTGAGTTGCAAACTATTGTTCCAAGTGTTGTAGTGTCTTCATGTATGCCTGAAATGTTTCGAAATAAAGCAACTATTTAATGTGCACTTGTATGTTTGGGACATAAATCAAAAACTAGATCAGGGAAGCTTATGGCTTACATTGTTCATCTTCATTTCGAAATCAAATGCAATCATTAGGACATGCATGAATCCTTTCGTAACTCATGCCAATAGAACACAAAATCCGTTTAGCCTCGTAGGTTCGACTGGGAAGTTCATTATCATCTGGCAACATATCTTTTATGAGTGTTAATAATTCTGTAAAGCTTTTATCCGACCATCCACTACTCGCTTTTAAGTTGTACAACTTTAATATCGCCAACAGTCTTGTGAATTTAGTACAACCATTATATAATTCTTTCTCTGCATCACTCAACAAACTTTCAAACATTTTAGGACAATCTCGAAGATCTTCTTCAACTGCTTTTGCGATCTCATCAACTCGGTTCGGCTCATATGTATCTGTATCGAAGTCAGTTGAAGCATATGTCGAACTATTCTCAAAATTAATGTTTCCTTTTTTTTTCTCACCATGTCTTATCCAACATGTGTAGCTTCGATCAATTCCATTACATACAAGATGTCCTTCTAATTCATCTTCTCTAACACGTTTTCCAAAACAACATTTTAAACAAGGACAAACTACTCTATTTGGATCTTTACGATTCTTCATTGCAAACTCAACAAACTCCTTCACTCCAATTTCATACTCTTTTGACAATCGATTGGCAGACATCCATTTCCTATCCATATTATACGACCTATATAAATGCAGTTACAAAAATAATAAGCTTTCAAAACATATCAACAAGTTTCAAAAAGAAACCTGTAACACCCCGATTTTCAAAGCGAGGGTGTATTTTTTTTTTCAAAACAAAATCATTTAACGAAGAAATAAAATTATTTAAGTCAATATAATTTACATGGAGCAGAATAGTTTTTCGATATATGAATCCAAAGTATTTACACATCAAAAAAATGGTACATGGAACCCATCGAAAATAACATGTCATGCTAACAATATTAGTATAGGTACAGTCTTCCAATTTAAAATAAACATAATTCAAAAGAAAGACATATGTTCCCTCTATGTCAACCTAATCTGATCATTCTACATAACAAACTAAACACCCTGAGTGATCTCCACGTGCCCCATAAGATCCTCCTAACATAGCTCTAGTCAGGCGTTCCCATCTACATTCCCATCCACATGGTACGAACCGGTAGGATTGTTTTGGCTCTCCTCTGAGGTCAAAGCCCAAATTTCCTCAATAGTTGTAAAGGGTGACCAACCGAAATTAACAGTTAACACATAACATTTATGTTTTTCTTAATGCACAAAATAACCTTTAAACTTAGCATGCACCTTAAAAAGGTTTTCCATATGTTAAAAGTTCATATAATACTTGCCAAATAAAAACGAAATCAAAATACGGTTTTAAATCAATCAAGTAATAAACAACTGACCAATCCATTGATGAATCAATTGAGCAATCGATTATCTAAATCAGAGTAAGAATTTCAACTAACCAAATTGAATGGGAAATCGATTTCCTGAAGGTTTTTAGTGAAAACTGTATTCTGGGTTTAAATCAATCGATTGGGAAATTGATTAGGAAATCGATTGGGCAATCGATTTTCTTAAGTAGCTGAGCCCCTGTAACTTTCCAAATAAAAATGAAATCAAAATAAAGTTTTAAATCAATCAAGTAATAAACAACTGACCAATCCATTGATGAATCAATTGAGCAATCGATTATCTAACTCAACGTAAGAATTTCCACTAAGCAAATCGATTGGGCAATCAATTTTCTTAAGTAGCTGAGCCCCTGTAACTTGCCAAATCGATTGGCAAATCGATTTCTTAAATAGTTGAGCCCCTGTAACTTGCCAAATCGATTGGCAAATCGATTGTGTTCAATATCTTTTAACAGAATTGATTGGGAAATCGATTTTCCTGAGGTATTTCTAAAACAACCTAACTGAATCGATCCCCATTACACACAATTCCAAAACATAACACATAGTACTTATAACACAACCACTACAACATCATGAGCTTCAAAATAGTTTTGCAATCAAACATGCTATCACATAATTCCAAAACATAACACTTAGCACTTATAACACAATCACTACAACATCATGAGTTTCGAAATAGTTTTGCAATCAAACATACTATCACACAATTCCAAAACATCCACACTTCACAATTAAAACCCAATTACCACGACAACTAAAGTTCAAACACTCAATCATAATCTTGAATCAAAACTGACTCGCGTGCCAAGCACCCTAATGCAATGCGTATATGCCAAAACGCATGGACTCGAAATTCAAATCAAACTCTTCGGGAGTAGAAAATCGTAATTGTACAGTCTCTCACAGACTAGCACTTATTACCAAGGTGCCACCTGTTACAGGATTGTACGATTTATTAATTTTTAGCCTATCACAAGTCTTAAACCTCAATTCCAAACAAAACCCTCCGCGAGAGGCGTAAATCCTAAACGTACAGTTTCTCACGAATGAACACGAGTGCAGTCTCCCATGGACAAACACAATTTACCAGGGTGTAGTCTCTCACAGACAAACACCTGTGCAGTCTCTCACGGACAAACACAATTTACCAGGGTGTAGTCTCTCACGGGCAAACACCTGTGCAGTCTCTCACGGACAAACACCTGTGCAGTCTCTCATGGACAAACACAATTTACCAGGGTGTTGTCTCTCATGGACAAACACCTGTGCAGTCTCTCACAGATAAACACAATTTACCAGGGTGTAGTCTCACACGGACAAACAGCTGTTCAGTCTCACACGGACAAACACAATTTACCAGGGTGTAGTCTCTCACAAACAAACATAATTTACCAGGGTGTAGTCTCTCACGGACAAACACCTGTGCAGTCTCTCACGGACAAACACAATTTACCAGGGTGTAGTCTCTCACGGACAAACACCTGTGCAGTCTCTCACGGACAAACACAATTAAGTAAAGGCATATATTAAAAGATTCCCCGTTTTTAATACCCATTTAACTCTTACAATTCGTACGACAATCATTAAGTAAACGTAGACATTAAGAGATTTCCCATTGTTAATGCTCATTTAACTCTAACGATTTCCACTACAAACATTAAGTAAACCGAGATATTAAAAGATTCCCCATTTTTAATACTCGTTTAACTCTAATGATTTTCACAACAAACATTAATTAAACAAAAATATTAAGAGATTCCCCATTCTTAATACTCTTTTAACTTAAATGATTTTCACTGCAAACATTAAGTAAACAGAGGTATTAAAAGATTCCCCATTTTTAATACTTGTTTAACTCTAATGGTTTTCAAATTCTACACAAAACATACTCAAACATATTTACAAATTCAATCCACAATTCACACCAAATCACATCAATTCATTTCTCCACAAAAATCCAACCAAACACATCTCAAATTTCATAAGTATCAATTATGAACACGTCAAATACAACTAACACAAATCATCACGACCCACCACACAAACATTGTTAGACATAAGTCCATTTTTGATATTATTGACAAACATACATCATGTGACAAATCTAACTTTTGAACTGAGTAAAATTTCAGGAACAACAACTCAACCCTACAAACTTGAGACAATTGCTTGGAACTCAAGGAATCAACAAAAGTTGGAAAATTGACTTAACAAATAGATTTGAAAAATCGATTTTGTAATAGGGTTGTTTGAAAATGTGAATTCTGTGATTAGGAAATCGATCAGGCAAATCCATTTGCACATTTACTGAAAATCAAGTGTGCAAGTCAGTAGCATGCCATTTTGTAGGCTAATCGATTTGACAAATCGATTGTTCCAATCACAAGACTATTCTAATTGTTTAAATCGATTGACACAATTGATTGTGAAAGTTACAAAGCCAAGCCATTTATTAACAAATCGATTAGGCAAATCGATTTCATAAAATAAGTTTGAAAATAAACATGGTCTGAGACAAACACAATCGATTGGCACAATCCATTGAACTATTTCTTGTGTAACAAGTTTGGCATCAATCGATTTGGGAAATCGATTGAATGAACCAACTGATAAACTGTTCTTCAAACATAAGTCCATAATCGATTAGGCACATCGATTAACATGATTAAAGCTAACTCTCTGTGATTAATCAAATCGATTAGGCAAATCAATTTGTTGAAAACCACTGAGTCCTTGTGACCAGTGAAATCGATTGGCACAATCGATTGGAACAAAAGCTTTAGTAACAGAGAAGACTTAGCATATGGCCAAATCGATTATGTAAATGTTTGAATTGACTGAGTAAATCGATTGTTTTGATCTCGTTGTTGGAACAAAACATCATAAATCGATTATGCAAATCGATTCAAATATGAGCTGTTATTCAATTCTGAAGAATGCATTAAAATAATCTATTAGGTAAATCGATTAGTCTATGTAGTTTCAAGATTCAAGAAAAACAAGATTCGCGAAATCGATTTGATAAATCGATTGAGCATGCTTTTTAACTTTAATGAATCGATTGGGCAAATCGATTCATCTGTTGTTTTGTCTGAAACTATATCAACTGTTTTCTAGTTCTTCTTCTCATAACAATAATAATAACCAATAACTTTCAAACACATTGATAGGACTTTCTGATATCACTTTCTCTCATTGTAATAACATTGAACATTGCTTTTTAAGACTTGACCATTCATCATTCGTGATCAACAAAGACTGAAAAAGATTGCTTGAGAAAGAACGTTTGAGAAGAAGACAGCTTAAGAAATTTCTGTATATTTCTGTTTAAGACTTTCTGTAAAAAAATTATGTAATCGAATAACATTGAGAAATCCAGTTGAAACTGGTAGTGATCTTCTGTGTTGAGGGGCTTCATCAAGAAGACATTGGACTAAAATCTTGGAAGAGTTTATGGGAGATAAACTCTGGGATTCAGGGAGATAAGGATAGAATAGGAAGAGTGGTTTAAGATTGATAGGCGAGGAGCTGGAACATCTATAAACTGACTCTGTGAGATTCTATTGGAAAAGGCTAAGATCGGATTTGATATTAGGACTGGATGTAGGCTGTCACATCGACGGCCGAACCAGTATAAAAATTATTGTGTACATTTTTCTTCCCTTATCTCTTTTATTTCTGCATTGCCTCTTGATTGATATTGATTGTATGCAATAATAAAATTATGTGTTTATTGACATTACATGAATTGTTATTCTTGGCATGCTTGTGTATGAATCAATCTGTTGAATAATAATTGTTTCTGCTGCACTCTTCATTATACAATAATTGTTATTGTTAATTTCCTTAGGATTGATTCTATGGGACCTTGGTTAATCTTTTGATTAGTAAATTTCGAATTTAGCAAACTATTTAGCGTATTGTTAGAATAAGCATTATCCTTAACAATTTTCTGTTAAATTGAGGTCATACTCCCCATCAAACACATCAAATTTCATTTCCTCCAATTCATACATAAATGAGTTAAATTCATTTCCCACGAAACATTCATCAATATCACCAAAACCCCACATTAGAATTTCACCCACAAAAGCATTAAATTCATTTTCCCCAAATCAACACTTCAACCCTAACAAATTCTCTTCCACAAAACCACAGATAAGTCCCTAAATGCAAACTAAAAGTTTGGAAGGAGCCCTTACCTTCACGTTATCTTTAACGTGCGATTAAGGTACCGCGAGTAAATCCGGTAAAATCTCCACTCGCAACGTTGCTTCCAAAGTTGGTTCCCTAGCACCGTAGCGTGGTAGTGAGCAACTTTCCCTTCTATTTCTTCGCGAAACGAAGCTTAGATCTAGATGAAACGGGGAGGTTTGTGTTTGACGGTTTTGAAATCCCTAACACCGTTTTCGAATCCGAGAAGAAGAAAGAGATTTCGAAATCTTCTCTTTCACACTTACTAAGCCTTGTGTTTTCGTTTCTTGAAGCCAAAGAAGCAAAAGAAATGAATGAAGAATAATGGAGAAGAAAGATAGAGAAAACGCGAGGAACAAGGAAATGAAAATGTTTTTCCTTCTGTTTTCCATTCTTCCTTTTTCCTTCCTTTCTTTTCCTTTTTCCTTTCTTTTTCCCTCCAACCATATATATATATATATTACATACAAAATTACTAATAATAATAATATATAATATATATATATATATAATAATTAAACCTAAACCAATAAATACCTAAATTGACAACTCAATGTTTTTAGATATTTATGAAAATCATCACTTCTCAAACCTTTTTGATAAAAATATCTACTCTCGTCACAACTCAATTGACTGATCAATTTTCAGCAACGAGTGATATTTTTGACAAGATTGTCCGGTATTAAATCATTTGCAACGTAACTAAATTATTCTCCGACAATTAATTTTAATCCAATTCCCAAAATATGTTTTGGGCATTTAACTCACTAAATACCAAAAATTTGGCTAAAAGCAAAAGAAATTCACACAAAATACCCTAAAATTGTATAATTTAGGATTTAAAATGAAGGGTCTTATAAAACCAATATCAACTAACAATTTCAAAACAGAACAGATCATGTGGTATGAGTTTTTGACTAGTAGAAGAGATTTAATATATATATATATATATAACAATTTTTAGTTTTCAATTATTAAAAAACTAAAGATTTTTTGACAGAAACAAATTAAAAAATACCTGAGACAACGTAGATGGCCGCACAGTACGTAGAGGATATGAGGGTTCCCAACGTATATAATTAATTGAAATATGTAGAGGATATGAGGGTTCCCAACGTATATAATTATTTGAAAGATGTATTTTACAGCGCTTGTACTAAAAGCGTTGTAATAGGCAGTTAAATTCAATGAAAGCGCATGTATTTTACACGGCTTGTGAAAAAAGCATTGTAATATGTAGTTAAATTCAATGAAAGCACATGTATTTTACAGCGCTTGTGAAAAAAGCGCTGTAATAGGTAGTTCAATTATTTGAAAGCGCATTTATTTTACAGCGCTTGTGAAAAAAGCGCTGTAAAATAATACGCGAAAGCGTTTCATTTTACCTCGCTTTTGTGGAAAGCACTGTAAAAGCCTTATAACATTATGCGCAAACGTTATATAACCCTACAACAACGCTTGTTTTACAACGCTTGTCAAAAAAGCGCCGTAAAAGGCTCAGTTATTTTTAAAATATATTTTCAACAGTGCTTGTGTTTAGCAAGCGCTCTAAAAGGAGCACTGTTAAATGTCATTTTTGGCGTAGTATGTAAATATTAAATTTTCGTGTTTCAAGTGTCCTAATTGTTGGGAATTGGTGTATAGAATTAAAGTAGTCGAGAGTGTAACACCCCGTTTTTCAAAGCGAGGGTGTATTTTTTTCGAAAGAAATTAAAAACATAACAAGAAAATAAATAAAACCGAGCAAATTAATAAAATAAAACCTTTGGATATATATATAACTAAGCCATTAAAATTTATAAGCAGCGGAAAAGTTTTTCAAAATATAAATCCAAAGCATGTAATGCTGTCAGCAATAGTATAGGTACATCCTTTCAACTTTACATAAAGGTAGCCCAAAAAGAAAGACATATGTGTCCTGAGTGACAACCTAGTTTGATCATTCTATATATAACAAAAAACTATACGCCTTGAGTAATCTCCACGCGCCCCGTGAGATTCTCCTATCGTAGCTCCAATCAAGCACTCCCATCCACATTCCCATTCGGATGGTACGGACCGGTAGGATCATCCCGACTCTCATATGAGGGCAAAACCCAGATTTCCACAATAGTTGTAAAGGGTCACCAACCGAAAATTAACAGTTAACACATAACATTTACTTTTCAAAGCACAAATAACCTTTTCAACTTATCATGCATCTCAGAAGGGTTTTCCATATGCTAAAAGTTCATGTCATGCTTGCCAAATGTAAATGAAATCAAAAGAAAGTTCTCAATCCATCAAGTAATACGTAACTCACCAAAACATTGATAAATCAATTGAACAATCAATCATCTAACTCAAAATAAGATTTTCCACTAAGCCAATCGATCGGGGAAATCAATTTCCTGAAAGTTTTTAGTGAAAACTGAACTCTGGGCATAAATCAATCGATTGGGTAAATCGATTTCCTGACAGACAGAGCCCCTGTATTGAATCCAATCGATTGGGTAAATCGATTTTGGGAAAACAAAGCCCCTGACTTGAATCCAATTGTATTCAAATCGATTTACCAAATCGATTTCTTAAATGATTTTGAAATACTTCTTACAAAATTGATTGGGTAAATCGATTTTGTGAATGACAGGGCCCCTGTAACTCATCAAATCGATTGGGTAAATCGATTTCCCTGTGTATTCTTTCAAAAATACATAAACTAACTCAATCACATACAAACACCACTCCAAACCTTAACACTTAGCAATACCCATACAAGCACCACGTCATTATGAGTTTCGAAAATGTTTTTACAACCTAACATACTATCACACAATTCCAAAACATAACTCTTAGTGCAATCAACGAAATCACAATCTGAATCAAAACACACTTACACATAATTTCAAACCATAACACTTAGCAAAATCAACACAATCATAATTTGAATCAACCACGACTCGTGTGCCGAGCACCCTAATGCAATGCGTATATGCCAAAATGCATGGACTCGGAATTCCAAACCAAAACCCTCCTCGAAGGGCCGTAAATCATAATTGTACCGCCTATCGCAGGCCAAAGTACCAATTACCGAGGTGCCACCTATCACGGGTCTGCACGATTTACTAAAAAACGTAAACCATAAACGTACTGCCTATCACGGGCCCGTATCGTTTACCAAGGTACCACCTATCACGGGTCTGCACGGCTTACTAAAAAGAACGTAAATTGTAAAGGTACCTCCTATAACAGGCCAAAGTACTCTTTACCGAGGTGCCACCTATCACGGGTCTACACAATTTACAAAAAACCGTAAGTCGTAAATGTACCGCCTATCACGGGCCAAAGTACAATTTACCAAGGTGCCACCTATCACGGGTCTGCACAACTTACAAAAACGTAAATCATAAATGTACCGCCTATCACAGGCCAAAGTACTATTTATCAAGGTGCCACCTATCACGGGTCTGCACGATTTACAAAAAGCATGAAAATGCATGAGCGTATACTCACTCCATTCACAACAATCGTTAAGCAAATGCAGTTATTAAAAGATTCCCCATTTTTAACACTCATTTGACTTAAACGATTTTCACGCCAAACATTAAGCAAACAGACATATTAAGAGATTCCCCATTCTTAATATACTTTTGACTTAAACGATTTCCACAACAAAACATTCACTAAATAACACATTAAGAGATTCCCCATTCTTAATACTCATTTAACTGAAACGATTTTTCAAAAACAAACATTAAGTAAACAAGACATTAAGAGATTCCCCATTCTTAATTCTCATTTAACTTAAACGATTTTCAAAACAACATTAAGTAACCGAGACATTAAGAGATTCCCCATTCTTAACGCCCAGTTAACTTAAACGATTTTCAAAACAAACTTCAAGTAAATAAGACATTAAGAGATTCCCCATTCTTAATTCTCATTTAACTTAAACGATTTTCCAAAACAACATTAAGTAACCGAGACATTAAGAGATTCCCCATTCTTAACGCCCAGTTAACTTAAACGATTTTCAAAACAAACTTCAAGTAAATAAGACATTAAGAGATTTCCCATTCTTAATTCTAATTTAACTTAAACGATTTTCCAAAACAACATTAAGTAACCGAGACATTAAGAGATTCCCCATTCTTAACGCCCAGTTAACTTAAACGATTTTCAAAACAAATTTCAAATAAATAAGACATTAAGAGATTCCCCATTCTTAATTCTCATTTAACTTAAACGATTTTCCAAAACTCTCATTAAGTATACAAGACATTAAGAGATTCCCCATTCTTAATACTCGTTTAACTTAATGGTTTTCAAATCCCACACAAAAACAAACTCAAACGTACATTCACATTCAATCCGTAACTTACACAAAATCATTTTTCCACACAAGCCACACTAAACACATCTCAAACATGTTATCAAATTCCATCCAAATCAATCAACGATTCACACCAAATCACATCAATCAACAAACATCAAGTATGAACACGCCAAGTACGATGAACACAAATCACGAATTCATAACACTCAAATACATCAAATTTCATTTACTCAAAATTATACATAAATGAGTTAAATTCATTTTCTCCAATTCAATACACCAACCCTAATCAAATTCTTTTCCACACAACTACAGATAAGGCCCTAAATGCAAACTAAAAGTTTGGAAGGAGCCCTTACCTTCACGTTAGCTTTAACGTGCGATTACGGCACCGTGAGTAAATCTGGTAAATTTTCCGCTCGCTACGCCGCTTCCGAAGTTGGTTCCCTAGCACCGTAGCGTGGTAGTGAGCAACTTTCCCTTCTATCACTTCTTGAAAGGAGGCTTAGATCTAGATGAAACGGGGAGGTTTGAGTTTGAATCCCTAATACCGTTTTTCTCCGTTTTCGAATCCAAGAGGAAGAGTGAAGTTGAGAAATCCTTGTCCCATCTCCCACTATCAAATTCGAATTCAAAGGAAAGAAAAGGAAGCAAAAACGAGCAACAATGGAGGAAGGGAGAAATTGAACTTCTTGCGCGAGGCAGTGAGGAAGGAGATGGAAAATTCTGATTTTCTCTCCTTTGTATTTCCTTTCTACTTCTCTTCTCCTTATTTATTTCTTTTCCTTTTCTTTATATATAAATATAAATATATGTTAATAATAATTAACAAATATCTCCAACTCTTCAGATATTTATTAAATTACTCTTTTACCCAAAACACATTAAACTATTCGTAAAAGATTCACCGCAGTTAATTTAATTTATTTATCGACGAGTAACTCTAATCGGGCATCAAAATATCTTTTTGATCATATAAACTCCAAAATATTAATAACTTGGCTAAAAAGCCCCTGAGTTCAATACCAAAATCCATTAATATACATAAGGTATAATTTAAAATTATGGGTCTTACAGAGAGCATCTAAATGTTAAATAGTTTTATATTCCTTCAATTGAATTATTGGTTATATATTGATGTTAGTGTCCTTTCTTTTGTTGTTGTAACTAGTAGTAAATTACAAATAAATTATTGTGAAGGTGTAATTAATTGAATTTTTAACTTGAAGTAAGCAGTAGGAGTTGTGGTGCCACCTTCGCACTCCTAAACCACGTTAAAGATACTTTTAATTATTCATATTTGAATTTGAATGACTGCAGTTATAGTTCCTTAAGTAGTTGACTACGTGAGTAGGAGGGACTAGCTACCACGATGACTCATCTTCAATAAAAGAGACAACGATAACTCATTATTTTGTTAGAAGTATCTTTTAATTTTGTTTTTAAATAATTAAAAAAATATATGTTAATTGCTTATAACAATTGAATGAATTTAATTATTAAATATATGTTATTAGGGAATAGTATCTCTATCATTATTTTTGCCTTGATTATATATATAATATGTTTTTATAGAGTAATTGATTGAAATTCTATTATAGTGTTATTAAATTGTTAGATGTGTTTGATATTTTAAAAAGTTAATATCTTTGTCAAACCTAAGTTAAATTTGTTAAATGTTTCGTGATATGATTTAGACTTTATTTTAAGGAGTAAAAATTAGTAATATTTGGTTTGAAAGAATGAGTTGAAATTGACAACATACTTGAAATGTGTTTCATTTAACCAAACAAAATTAATTACTCCTAAATGTATTTTATTATTTTAAATATAATTTAGTTCTCGCTTAAGTTTTTAAAATTGTTTTTGTCGATTTAATTTTTT
>JBBPBT010001050.1:1554575-1568376 GCA_037974875.1 Cicer bijugum
ATATTTATTATGATTTAGTAATTTACATAAAATATTATTGCTATATCTATTTATTTTATAATTTTGACTATTTTCTAATATGATGGTATTGTTATAATATGAATATTTTGAGAAAAAGTATAATTGTAGGGATTATTTTGAATGTGAAAGTTTATGTTATTATTAATATATTTTTTTTATATTTTTATTATTTTAATTACTCTAATTTATAAAATATTAATAGTGTTTGGAAAACTAAATGGGGTTTGGAGGAATATTAAAAAGGAGATTAAATAATTAATAGTTTCATTTTAACAAAATAAAAATAATAATAGTAAAATATAAATAAAGAGACCAATGGGGTTGACTCTATAAACACTAATTGTTAATAATATAAAATAAACAAAAGAAAGGAAGGGAGTTGGAAGGGCAGTCGTAGAATCAAAGAGTAAACACAACAACAACCTATCGTTTGACACTGGAGAGCCATAACTGTCCCAGAAAAGTTTCTCTATTTTCGTCCAAATTTCAGTATGTTGTTTTACTCATTTATCTATTCAATTAAACATAATTTTTCAGATTTTTAACAACCCGAATTTCTCCCTAAAATACTCGATTTCTCCGTTTACAAAAATCCTTATTTTTGCACCGTTCTTCTTCACCGTAAGTTCGATTTGAGTGAAACCAACGCCAAAACGACCGTGAGAAAAGTGGCTATATTATCCACTGATTGGGTTTCTGATTTATGGTAATTTTCCTTGACCGAATTTCGAATTTAGTTTTTAGAGTATCTTCTCATAATTTATTTTTAACGTTTACCCATAAACTATCGAGTTAGATCGATTGAAGGACAAAGAGTCAATGAACAAAGGTTGTTTGCTCGTGGAATCGTATTCGTGTGTGAAAGCTTCAAAATAAGGTAAGGGGTGAGAGAGCGTTTGAATTCATGAGTATAGTATATTGTGAGATGAACGAGAAAACCGTATTTCCCAACGATTTGTGCAGGGCTTGCTACATACGACTGTAGCCCTTTGAGAGATAAATTAATTAATTTAAAATATGAGAATTATGAGATTAAAATGTGAAATAGAAATTTTTATAAGGTGTTGATTGATTTAATTTTCGATACTTGTGTCGTAGTTGATATTTGTTATTATTGTGATGTTGGATGTTGAATGAAATTATGTGTACATGTTTGCTTAGATGAAATTATGTGATGTGATAATAAAATATCGATGCATGGTTTGATATATGCTTACGTGATGATAATGATGATTTTTGATTGATGATAGTGATGTTATAAAATTGTGATGAGTTTATACGATGATCATGATTATTTATGATTAATGATATTATAAAATTGTGATGAAAATATTGAAGTACCCCATACTTGATGAGATATTGATGATTCTTAAATATAGTGCTCTTAATGGAGTAGTCTAAGCTAACGGGGGGAGAAAATAAATATTGTGAAGTGTGAAGTGAAGATTATTTTGTCATCATATAGGTTGGGCCTAATAAGCCTAGTGATTCTGGGGAAGTACAACTGAATGAGCCTGATCATGGCAGTCTATTGTCGAGCCTTAAGGCAAGATTGTTAGACCTTGGAGGTATTCTGGTGGGGAATTCCTAGGTGACTTGGAGGTAGCACTCCAAATGTCGGGAGATACCATGCAACACACGTTTACCTCGACTGTCGCGTATATGTGTCTCGGGTTGAGTTGAGGGGATCTATGAGGACAGGGCCAATTTGAATTGTCCGTCCACCGGGATGGTGGCATAGTATCATGGCCTCCTAACCAAGTACTTCAGATTTAGAATGGTACCACATTGTGATGTAGAGTCTAAGCTCATGCATAGCATTGCATTTCCTTGTGATTGTTTTGTTGTGATTGATGTGTTTCAAAGATAATATTAATTAGATGATTTGATGCATATTATAATGAGATGATTATTTTACTTGAGTGACTTTGATGTTATAGTATCATATTATTTAATTAAATTTTTTGATATATCGTAAAGTGATTATGATACGGTTCTATTATGACTGTTTGTATGTTCTTCTTACTCATATTATACTATTAACATGATTTCAAAACTCACCTTCTTTGTTGTTTGTGTTTGACTGGCTGGGCCCTACGTTTGCGAAATCGCAGTTGTTGTAGGTTAATGAGTCTTGAAGTTCAAGTTTGGGAGGAACCCCGCTCTGATAGGTGATACCGTGATATCCTAAATTAGTTACAAAAGTTTTTAATTTTCTTGAAAATATAATTTTATTTATCCGCTGCAAATTTTATAGGAATATGATATAAATTATTATATATATATATATATATATATATATTATTTTGGGATTTAGGGTGTCACATCTCACTTGAGAGAGAGAGAGAGAGTTAAAAGGAGAACAAAGGAGTAGAAGTTTTGATTCATCAATGAAGAGCTATATTCATTTGTACTTTTAATGGCTATTATCAAAATTAGTAGCTAAACTTCCCTTTATTGGAAATAGAGTAATCAATCAAACTGTCATGTATCTCTTTTGATTATATTAATATGTTTTAGTTATATTTCAATTGTAATAATTTATCATTATTCTTAATATTGCCATAGCTTGGTCACCTATAATATGATTTGTTGATTTGAAGTTTTATTGAAAAATACTATTTGAATCTTGATTTACGATGAATTATCTATTGATATTGATTACTAGGAATATAATTAGGTTTAATAGTTGTAAACCCTCATTATTTAATGCAAACTTCTTTTTAAAATATGTAAGGAATTGATGTTTAGGAAAGAGAGTTGATTTCTCAACTCATTAAGGAATTAATGATGTTTGATTAGTGATGATGATGTTGATGTGTAACAGAGATTATGTGTGTTAATAACTAGGATATGAGAGAGTTGGATTGATGAAATATAATAATAATGCTTTTATTTCACTGTTTTATTTCCAATTTAATTTTTATTGTGTTTTAATCTAATTGAATTGATAAATTAAACTCTTATAATCTTTCACTTAGAACCATAAACTTTGTTGAACGACTTGATAGCACACAAGTCTATGTGGGTGTAATAAGTTTTTATACTACTTTCATACTTTCTTCACCAACCCAAAAAAATAAAATAAATTATGGTTTTTAAGTTTGACTCATTTACCTTATTGGTTTTCTATATTTTTTAATTTTCTTAAATTGATCATTTATGTTTTATTTCTTTGAAATTATTCTTTCTCTTCATCATCTTCCACTCACTACGCCAAAAATAGCCTTTTACAATGTTTTTTTTAAGCCTTTAACATCGCTTTTTCAAAAAATAAAAAAGCGCTGTTGAAACGAGCGTTGTAAAAGATACAACAACGCTTTTAAAAAAGCGCTGTAAATCATGTAAATATAATGCGCGCTTGTTATGCACCTTTTACAGCGCTTTTTTCAAAAAGCGCTGTAAAAGGCATACCCATAATTCATAAATTTGGTGTACCTTTTACAGCGCTTTTTATAAAAAGCGCTGTAAAAGGCATACCCATAATTCATAAATTTGGTGTACCTTTTACAGCGCTTTTTATAAAAAACGCTGTAAAAGGCATACCCATAATTCATAAATTTGGTGTACCTTTTACAGTGCTTTTGTATAAAAAGCGCTGTAAAAGGCATACCCATAATTCATATTTTGGTGTGCCTTTTACAGCGCTTTTATACAAAAAGCGTTGTAAAATGTCCACCCAATGCACATTTTACAGCGCTTGTTCAAAAAAGCGCTGTAAAATGTGTATTTTTTTTAAAGCCCTGTATATATTTGAAAAGCGCTTTTTAGCTTTTTATGGCATTTTTTTTATAAAGTGCTGTCTTTTATCTTTTTATCCAAAATTATTTTGAACCAGTTCACACAACATAACACAACCAGATTTAGTAATTTACAACAAGATACATATATATTACCTTGTAATAGTAATTTACAATAAGCAGTTCACACAATATGATACATATATATTACCCTATAACACAGTAATTTACATCATAAGTAACTACATATACATTGAACCTAATTTACAACATATTCATATGCATGTTTATATATTGTCCTATGATCATATACATATAATAACTAAAAAAATTTACAGAATATGTACCATATAATATTCAGATCCCTTGCCCAGCAGCGTGCTATTTCCCAGAAAATCAAATAATTTTCATTTCAAGTACATACTCACACCATTCATCCTTTAATTCCATCAGATCTTGCTCAGAATATGATGGACTGGAATTGTCAAAGTACTGCAATATGAAAATTGAACATATTAAATTAAGTTAGTATCAAATATATAGATAATTTATATATGAAAATCATATAATCAAAATACCGTACCGTTTCTGGGATAATAGTTTTATTCTTATCAACAATCTCCTTCATGAATCTCAATACGTAGTACCCACAGTCGATGTTGTTTGTTTGACGAGGGCACTTTATTGGGATCCATGTAATGTTATTAGACTTTTGCTTCGACACTGTCGCACCAATTTGAACTCGAAAAAATTTTAAAACACTATCGAATGAATAAATGTGATTATTTTAGCATGAACAAACACTTATTTATATATATGTGTAACAAAAATAAATGAATATTACTTACGTGTCGAACATAGTCTTTATTTCGGAGTGTTTGTTGTAATTGCCATGCACGGGATCCAAATAGTATATAACTTCAGAGACCGCATTGATTGCAAATAGCACCCAATGTGCCCTACAACAACAAAAAATTGGTTAAGCAATTTTGTTTATACACAACTAAATTAAATTCTCATCAATTAAAAAAGATAAAATTACGTACCCTGAATTATATGGTGCGAAGAACAATTTATCCTTTTCTATATTTCCTAATAACATATCTACAATGTATTTCTTTACATTTTCTGAATCGAGTTTCCACATCGACAACTTATGCGGAGACAAGAATGAGTATTTATTTGACAATTTCCTCGTGCACACGACCTTCTCATACAAAAACCTTCAATGAAAATTTTAAACTAGATTAATTATCAATACATTTAATTAATTACCAATAAATGCAATTAAAAGTATTTTTTACCTTATGTACAAGCACATTACAGTAGCACTAAGCTCCTTATGTTTGAGAAGTTCGTATATGTGCTCCTTTTCGAGAACTTCCTCATAATCATCTCCGAATATATCTTTATTCATGGGTACGATGCGCGAACCGTCGCTGCTGCCCGTGTTCTTTTTTACTTGGATGTCAAGACACGCCCTGTATTTACCAAGGCATGGCTGACTTATTTTAGGAGCAACAGCAGTAGCGACCGATTTTCCCCGATCCAGTTTTTTTCTTGCTGCAAGTTTGGCAGCTTTATTACTCGGCAGCCTTTGTGATTTGGCAGCTCTATTAACCTCCAATTTTTGAGGTTTGCTGCCTTTTTTTGGATGTGCGGGTGGTTTATTTATTTGGACCTACAAAAATGAGGTTAAATGTTTGTTTATTGAATCTGAAAAAATTGACAAATCTTATGCAATAAATGTGACAAACCTTTTCGGGAGATGTAACGAATTCGTTTTTGGGAGGCCTTTTATCGAGGGCAACAAGGTTTGTGGGCCATGCCACGTAACTACCAATCGCGTCGCCCAATATCTGCATATCTCTATCGTTGTCCGGTATTGGCAACGGTGCAGTTGGTTCGAAAGCAACAATAGGCGATACTTTGACATGGCCTATAGGGATCGGAGTATTGTGCAATACTTCTCCCAAAGTATTGTACTATTTTCCTTTTCCCACCTTCCGATGAGTAGGCGAGGACAAGTATAGGAAACATGAAGTGACACCCTAAATCAATAGTTAAAACATAAGTACAGTTAATATATAATATTGTTTAATGCATAAGTAATTACATAAGCAAGTAAGTAATTAATTACCTCGGGAATACTTTTCAAACCGACATTGCAACTCGCGGTTTCACTCTCCATTTGTATTTCACGTTGGAGCTGATCCGGAAGTTGCTTGTCTTTATTCATATTCACCAAGAGTGCCACTTGCTCTGATAGGATTCTGAGCTTCCCTAATACTTCCTCGTTGGAAGGTTTTTGGCGCTTCTCTTGAGCAAAAATGCTTTTGGGAGTTACGCCAAATCATTTCCCCCTAACTCGACCAGAATACTCAGGGACATTAAAAACTTTACCTAGAATATCCCTGCAACTAGCCATGTTGCCCTCTTCATTTTCAGAACTTTGTTCGATGGTCTCCTAAAATACATGTAACATTAAAAAAGTTAAGTTCAATAGCATTTTTAAAATACAATATTAAAAAGTATTCAAGTGATAAATACAATATTGAAAAATATTAAAGTCATAATATACTTACGCAAAGTACTATTACTTTTTGAACATTTTCGTTATCAACCACTCCATCCTTATTTACACTAGCTTCCTTCCACAAGATATGACGACCCAACGGTTGATCGGATTGGGTGTCTTGTCGCTATTCGTTAAGATCATAATAAAAATATTAGTTAGAAACTATAGTTTATAATACAAATTCCCTCATTATATAAAAGTGATGTTTAATTACTTACAAGTCTTTGCTCTAGACGTGCATATCCCATACATGATTTTTTGTATGGTTGCGTCGGATTGCTTTCCCTCTCGTGATTTGCCTTACTAATATTCTATATAAAAAAATAGCAATTATGTAAAAATTTAAAATACGCTACGAATATGAATAATAACACACACAAATGCTAATGAATTAATCACTTACGACAAACGTGGGGTCCGAACGTGTGGAAACAAATGCTTTCCATTTATCGTTTGATATATTTTTGCAGCTTCAGTAGTTGTGTTTCCTTCTCTATCTTTTAGATAGAAATTTGAGAGATGCGATCTAAATCCCCGATGGATTTTCCCAACAACTCTCAAAACGTAACTCTTTCATCCCTCATAAAGGACAAAAGTCGTCTGCAATGAAAAAAATTATAAGTAAAGTATTTCAATGAAAAAAATTATAAATGACAAAAGATTGGATCAAAAAATTTACTTGAATGTCACTCCATATTATATCTTTGGCATCCTTCAACGCCTTATCTCTCCAATCGTCAATCGTTACTTGGATATTTTGACGAACAACAGCCCCAATATAGCTTACAAACATAGAGCTGTTTGGGTCAATTGGCTGACCACTCTCATTCCAGCCAACCTAATAAACTCATATAGTAAGTACATGCTATTAAAAAAGGATAAAAAAAAATACACAGCAAACAGAGTGTAGTATAGTATAACCTCAAACTTGGTGCCATTGCTCCTTGCTTTAATCACGTTTTGCATTATAGTTGCACCATGTTTGACTTTATTTTCATAAGTCTTAGTGGTGCCAACTTCTTCATTTTGACATTCTAAATCTTTGTTTGTATCCATTTAACTACAACAAGTTCAACATGCATCATGCATTATTCTAAACAAGCTCAACATGTATCAGTATATATATTATAAACAAGCTCAACATGCATTTTAATGATTACAAAAAATTAATAACATTAATACCTGAATAATGGTTTGAAGAAATACGTAATGAGGGTTACGTATTTCAATGAAAATATAAGGTTCGAAATGATCTTGGATGGAAATAAGGTTCGAAATGAAGGAGATGATCGTGGAAATGCAGTTCATAATGGACGGGATTATGGGGTTCCCAAAAGAAGAGAAGAACGATGAAGGTTGAGATGATAGTGTAGTTTACGTAATGAAGAGGAAATTGAAGTGGTTACTGTTATATATATAACCCTTTTTTAGCGCTTTTTTATAACCCTTTTACAGCGCTTTTTCCAAAAGAGCTCTAAAAGGCCTAAGCCTTTTAGAGCGCTTGTTAGAAAGCGCTCTAAAAGGCGTCCTTATTTAATTTTTTAAAAGGCTCTTTTACAGCGCTTTTCCAAAATAAGCGTTGTAAAAGACCTCATTGATTGAGAATGTTATATAATGTTTTTTTATAGCCTTTTACAGCGCTTGTTCAAATAAGCGTTGTAAAAGGTCTCTTTATTTTATTTTTAAAAGAGTCTTTTACAGCGCTTATTTGAACAAGCGTTGTAATAGACCTCCTTGTTTTATTATGTTATATAATGTTTTTTTTAACAGTCTTTTACAGCGCTTTTTTAAAAGAACGTTGTAAAAGGCCTTATTGTGTTTTGTTATGTTATTTTTTAAAATCTTCCTCTTCACCAAACTCCTTTTATGCATCTTCTTCACAAACATCAAAGCTTACTCCTTTTATGCTGAACCTCCAAACAATTCAATCTCCACCTCAACACCCTTTTTATCTCTTTACATTCCCTTTCATTCTGAAATCGAACCTTGTTCTTCAGGTTCAACACCCTTTTTATCTCTTTACGTTCCTTCTTAAATCGAAACTTGGTCTTCAGGTTCATTGCCATGTTGCGAAAAATGGATTTGATTCTGATGTTTTTGTTTACAATGTGTTTTTGTTAAAGAGCATGTTAACAATGTGTTTTTGCGAAAAATGCGTACAAGGTGTTTGAAGAAAATCCGGTTATATAAGGTCCTGTTAGGTGTCTGATGAATGTTATTTTTAAAGCCTTTTACATCGCTCGTTAAAAAAGCGCTCTAAAAGGCGTCCTTATTTAATTTTTTAAAAGGCTCTTTTACAGTGCTTTTCCCAATAAGCGGTGTAAAAGGTCTCCATCAGACACCAAATATAACCTTTTTTTTTTACATTATTAGGTACATTTATTTTATTCTTTAAATATAACTTTAATTAATATTAGTTACTCTTGAGCGTTAACCCCTAGAATTCACACTTGGAAGGCCTCAGTTTGAATCTGAATTAAGTGAACTTCGTAAATGTAAGCGCTTTTAAAAGGTTCTTTTGCAAGAGTCTTTTACGACGCTTTTTAATGTAAGCGCTGTAAAATGTATCTTTATTTAATTTTTAAAAGGGCCTTTTACAGCGCTTGTTAAAAAGAGCGCTGTAAAATGTCTCTTTATTTTATTTTTAAAAGGGCCTTGTACAACGCTTTTTTTAAAAAGCGCTGTAAAAGGCCTCAGTATGTTATTTTTGTGTTTGTTTTATTTGGGTTCAATATTGGATGACTCTAACTTAGACATTTATTCCAATCGATTTGCCAATAATTCAAATTTCATGCGTAGTTCTTAAGAATTGAAATTGTCCAAATTTACATAAACATGCACTTCACCAAAGACCCTTATCCGCCACCCCTCATCAAAATAAAGACACATCAACCAAACTATCCAAAAGCCAAAAACTTAAGCCCTAATTGAATCACTGGTTATGCTTTCCTTCTTAGACAACAACTAGTCTGGTAGGTTCTTCAATCATTTCTCAAGATGCTTCCTAGCAAAGCAACCTCTCATGCTCCTGCACTTATAATATTCCCTAAAATAATATCCCCTAAAGAAACAATTGAAACACACCTATAACATTTAAAATATTGTTTGAATATGGATAACAATTACAATTGTATTTGAAAGTAAAGGCAATTCAAATCAATTAAGAAATTG
Source organism: Cicer bijugum (assembly GCA_037974875.1). Classification (NCBI taxonomy): domain Eukaryota; kingdom Viridiplantae; phylum Streptophyta; class Magnoliopsida; order Fabales; family Fabaceae; genus Cicer; species Cicer bijugum. The sequence continues at coordinate 1,564,086 of JBBPBT010001050.1, forward strand.
TTCCTGCTAGATCACAATGATTCAATTACACCATATTTAAGGCGAATAAACTCAACTTCCCCAAAGGCTTATGCTTCCAAAAGCTTCTGATATGAAATCTGTTGCTAATCTGCAATATTAGTATAAAACACTCAATTCAAATTACATGCATATTTATCACAATAATTCAGATTACGTGCATATTTATCACAATAATTCAGATTCCATGCATATTTATCACAATAATTCAGATTACATGCATGGCTTATATAAAACAATTAAACATGTACATTAAGATTCCCTTCTTCTTTTCCTGGTGGGATTCACATTTGTTTGTCCATTTACAATACGAAACGATGGATTAATCCAAATTCCCTCATCATGATCATCTCTAAGATATAAACTGTCATTAGTTGAATAAATTTCATGTGGTTGTTGTGATGTTGCAAATAAAAGATCATTACCAACATTGGACAAATATTCAGTACAAAATTCAGCAGCCTCTTCAACAATGTATTGTTCAGCAATACAACCTTCTGGTCGACTTCTACTTTTTACGTACCCTTTTAATATTTTTATATATCGTTCTATCGGATACATCCATCTCATATAAGCTGGCCCACAAAGTTGTGTCTCCTTAACCAGATGAACAGTAAGGTGAACCATTATATCAAAAAACGATGGTGGGAAATACATTTCAAGCTCACACAAAGTAACAACAATTTTCCTCTACAATGTCGGTAATTTCTGAGGGTCGATCACTTTACTACAAATTTTCCTGAAGAAGAAACATAATCTAGTCAAGGCTAGTCGAACTTTTTCAGGTAAAATGGAACGTATACCTATTGATAGCAAATACTCCATTAGAATATGACAATCATGGGTCTTCAAACCTTTTAACTTGAGGTCTTTCAAACAAACCAAATTTCTAATGTTCGAAGAGTATCCTCCTGGAACTTTAACTTCATGTAGAAATTTACATAAAACAATTTTTTCCTTTCTAGATAGAGTATGAGTGGCTGGAGGTAGATATGTGCGATTTCCTTTCTTTACTGGAGCCAATTCATTTCTTATTCCCATATCGACCAAGTCCAATCTTGCGTTGATGTCATCTTTAGACTTTCCTGGAACATTGAGTAACGTACCAATAATACTATCAAATACATTTTTTTCAATATGCATCACATCGAGGAAATGTCTTATATACAATGACTTCCAATATGGCAATTCAAAGAAAATTGACTTTTTCTTCCACCCAGTTTTGACCAGCTCTCCCGCAAATGGTTTGCCAAATTTATTGGTCAAACCTTGTACTTTTTCAACTATTTGATATCCAATCGGTGCTAAAGGTGCTTTATCTTCCTCTGATTTTCCATTAAATGCATTTCTCCACCCACGATACTGATGACTATAAGGTAAAAATCTACGATGTCCAAGAAACACATTCTTCTTACAATGTTTCAATCGCATCCAATTTGTACTCTCTTCACATATAGGACATGCACACTGACCTTTAATGATATATCATGATAAATTACCATATGCTGGAAAATCATTAATTTGCCGAACAACATATCCCTCAAATTGAAACATTCTTTCTTATACCCATCATAAACTTCCACACCTGTCTCCCACATACGTTTTAAATCTTCGATTATAGGAGTCAAGTATACGTCGATATCATTCCCCTGTTGTTTGGGTCCAGAAATTAACAGAGACAACATCATAAACTTACGCTTCATACATAACCATGGAGGTAGGTTATATATTACCAAAATCACAGGCCACGTGCTGTGTGAGATGCTTTGAAGACCATGTGGATTCATTCTATCAGTAGAAAGTGCAAGTCTTAGATTTCTTGACTCTATCCCGAATTCAGGATACTCATGATCAATTTTTGCCCATTGTGGGGAATCTGCAGGGTGTCGAAACATTCCATCTCTAATTCTTTCATCTGCATGCCATGTCAAGTGTTTGGAATCTTCTTCACTGCGATACATGCGCCTAAATCTTGGTATTATAGGAAAATACCACACGACTTTTGCTGGAGTAGATTCTTTCTCCTTATATCGAGAGACATTGCATTTCGGACACGCCTTAAGTAGTTCATATTCATTTCGAAATAAAATGCAATCGTTAGGACACGCATGAATCCTTTCGTAACTCATGCCAATAGAACACAAAATCCGTTTAGCCTCTTAGGTTCGACTGGGAAGTTCATTATCATCTGGCAACATATTTTTTATGAGTGTTAATAATTCTCTAAAGCTTTTAACAGACCATCCATTACTCGCTTTTAAGTTGTACAACTTTAATATCATCAACAGTCTTGTGAATTTAGTACAACCATGATATAATTCTTTCTCTGCATCACTCAACAAACTTTCGAACAATTTAGGACAATCTCGAAGATCTTCTTCAACTGCTTTTGCGATCTCATCAACTCAGTCCGGCTCATATGTATCTGTATCGAAGTCAGTTGGAGCATTTGTCGAACTATTCTCAAAATTAATGTTTCCTCTTTTTTTCTCACCATGTCTTATCCAACATGTGTAGCTTTGATCAATTCCATTACATACTAGATGTCCTTCTAATTCATCTTCTCTAACACGTTTTCCAATACAACATTTTAAACAAGGACAAACTACTCTATTTGGATCTTTTGCATTCTTCACTACAAACTCATCAAACTCCTTCACTCCAATTTCATACTCTTTGGACAATCGATTGGCTGACATCCATTTCCTATCCATATTATACCACCTATATAAATGCAGTTACAAATTCAAAACATATCAACAAGTTTCAAAAAGAAACCCATATGAACTAACAATTTCAAAATAGAACAGATCATTTGGTATGAGTTTTTGACAATTTCAAAACATAACAGGTCTTGTGGTATATATGTGCATAAGAGATTTAATATATATATATATATATATATATATATAACAATTTTTAGTTTTCAATTATTAAAAAACTAAAGATTTTTTTGACAAAAACGAATTAAAAAATACATGAGACAACATAGATGGCCGCACAGTACGTAGAGGATATTAGGGTTGCCAAAGTATATAATTATTTGAAAGATGTAGAGGATATGACGGTTTCCAACGTATATAATTATTTGAAAGATGTATTTTACAGCACTTGTGAAAAAAGCGCTATAATAGGTAGTTAAATTCAATGAAAGCGCATGTATTTTACAACGCTTGTGAAAAAAGCACTGTATTAGGTAGTTAAATTTATTGCAAGCGCATGTATTTTACAGCGCTTGTTGAAAAAGCACTGTAATAGGTAGTTCAATTATTTGAAAGCACATGTATTTTACAGCGCTTGTGAAAAAAGCGCTGTAAAATAATACGCGAAAGCGCTTCATTTTACAGCGCTTTTTTGACAAGCGCTGTTAAAGCCATATAACGTTATGCGCAAACGTTATATGACCTACAACAGCGCTTCTTTTACAGCGCTTGTCATCAAAAGCGTTGTAAAAGGCTCCGTTATCTTTAAAATATATTTACAACAACGCTTGTGTTTAGCAAGCGCTGTAAAAGGGACGCTGTTAAATGTCATTTTTGGCGTAGTGACTATAAAATTACTATTATAAGCTGATATTTATTTATTCAAGATTTTTTAGTTTCATATTTGCTTTATTTTTAATTGTTTTTTTTTTAAAAGTTTATGATGAAGGTCGAGTTTAATTTATGTTGTTGGAAGAAGAAAGAACTTGTAGCTTGAAACCGTAAACCACTCCTTGAAATACACAAAAACAAAATCAACTACTAGTTTGTGAAAAAAATAAAACATCTTTAAGAGTATTAAAAAAAGAAAAATGAGCAACAGATTCAATTAAAACACTAATTACTAGACATTTTTAGTGTATTTAAAATGAATTTATCTTTTTATTTATTTTTTTTATCGTAATTCATTTTCTAGTTCTTATTTAAATGATAAATTTCATATTTTGAATTTTTCAATAATTCACATTAACCACGATGTTGGTTTTTTTTTTTAATTGGAATTACATATTTTGAGTTTTAGAGTTTTTAAAAATGGCGTGGAAGAAAAAGATGGTAATAAAGAAGATGATGAAGAGAAAGAAAATAAAAATTGAACCTAACCAAAAACTGAATTAAACTTTAGGGTGTATGTATTTTAGCCAAATCTTAGATGACTAACTTAAAAATCGTTTTATAATTTGTCATGTCATAGACGTCAACACCGTTATATGCACATCAACATATCATAACGATGACATGATGTTTTTTAAGAGAATTACTAAAAATAAATATTTATATAAATAGACCAAAAC
>JBBPBT010001050.1:1590461-1627309 GCA_037974875.1 Cicer bijugum
CATAGCTTTAGTCAAATTTAATAGATAATTCATTTTTAAAACAATAAAATAATAGATAATTTGTTTTTATTTAAGAGTCGTAAAGTTGTGAAATAATTATATATGTTTTTAATTTTATTTTCCCATCAAAATTCTCAATTTTTTTGAAGTTTAATGAATCCACTATTTTCTCTCCATATTAATTTAACATTTTATTTTTTGATTATTCATTTTAATTGATAATTTAATTAACATTATCCAATTTAAATTTATGATAATGTTTTTTTATATATTCAATACAACTTTATTTTATTTGATAATGTCCATCTATTAATGAGTTACCGATGAATAATAATCAAAATTATATATATATATATATATATTGTTTTTGTTATTGACGGAGATCAATCAATCACTAATCTAAGAATGCTTTTGTTTTGTGTAAAAGAAACGCAGACTGATTGAAAATGAAACGAAGATTCATCAGATGTAAAATGGAGAATATTTTTTATTTTCTGACTAACATAATTAAAGCTTTCAATGATAAAATGAACACACACAATTGTTAATTCAGTTCAAAGAGGAACTCCAACGTCTGGGTGACTGGATCCGACATTGAATTATCACTATAATGAGACGACAATGATTATAAAGTTTTTTTGCAGTTGTGTGTTGCAGCTTTTCTGCACTTTCTTAAACTACAGATTTCTATGTTATTTTTTCCAACTTTACTTGCTTTGACTTATACATAAGTTGTTTGCAATTTTGGAGTAACAAACAAAAGTAGTTACAACTACTAACTGAAAACTAACTATCCAAAACAGATTATACCTTAAAAATCTTCTCACTAAGTACCACGGATTACAAATTTCCACCATGGTACCAAATGAGAAACTTCAGCTATTGATTCTTCGAATCAGATCCACTTGATCCTTGATCTCAGTTTTTGGAATTGATATTAAGCAAATTCAAACAATGCCTAAACATGCTAAGTGTGACAGGTGTTGTAAATATGTCAGCTGGGTTATCACTTGTGTGCACCTTTGCCACATTTATCTCACCCCTTTCAATGACAATCCTAATGAAATGAAGCCTAATGCCTTTATGTTTGGTTCTTTCATGATACATTTGATTTTTACTCAAATGAAAGACACATTGGCTGTCACAATTTATGTAAACAGACTCTTGTTTATCACCAAGTATAGTGACCAATTCTCTTTGCCAAATTCCTTCTTTCACAACTTCAGCAAGAGCAACATATTATGCTTTTGTTGTTGATAAAATCACTATGTGTTGAAGATTAGCTTTCCAACTGGCTGGGTTATTGAACATTGTGAACACATATCTTGTTAAAGATCTCACTCTATCTAAATCTCCAGCAAAATCAGAGTTAACAAATCATCGAACTAGTTTTGATGGTTATGAACTTCTAGTGTATTCTAAACACCTGCTTTGCGTTCTCTTTAGGTACCTTAGAATCCATTTGATTACTTGCCAATGGCTCATTCCTAGATTTCCCATAAACCTTCTTGTGATACTTATAACATGAGAAATGTCAGGCCTTGAGCATACCATGACATAAGGTATAATGTTCATGTCTTCTGATTCTTGGTTTGTGTTTGGTAACATGGCTGGAGAAAGCTTTAAGTGAGCTGCTAGTGGAGAGCTGACTGCCTTTGATTCACTCACATTGAATCTATTTAGAACATTTCCAATGCAACTATCTAGAGAAATTATCATTTTTCCTTGATCTCTAATTCCGATGATTTCCGTTCCTTTGATCCTCTTGGATGGCCCCAAGTCTTTCATCTTGAATTCTTTCTTCAGTTGGCCTTTCAATTTTTCTATTTCTTTCATACTTTTAAATACTATTATCATGTAATCAACATATAGCAGCAAGTAAATGCATGCCACTTATGATACTTTTTTATAATACACACCACTATCAAAATTACTTCTAGCATACCATTGACTGAGCATAAATGAAAGAAACCTCAAATATCATTGTCTTGGTGATTGCTTTAGGCCATATAGTGATCTCTTTAACAAACAGTCCTAATCTTATCTTCCTTGAGTCCTAAAGCCACTTTGTTGTTGCATTAAGATTGTTTCATTCCGATCACCCTGGAAAAAATATTGTTTTGACATCCATTTGTTCTAACTCCAAATCATAGTGTGCTACCATGTCTAAAATTATTCTTATAGATGCATGCTTGACTACAGGAGAAAAGATTTCATTATAGTCTACACATTTCCTTTGAGTGAATCCTTTTTCTACTAGCCTTCCTGTGAACCTGGGTGGTTCAACTCTTGGGATTCCCTTCTTCCTCTTGAGGATCCACCTGTTGTTTACCATTCTGGAGTTGATTGGGTTAGGTATGATTTTCCAAATGTGTTTCTTCTCCAGTGATTTCAGCTCCTCGGTCATAGCTAAAATCCATTTGTCATTGTCTTGATACTTGACAACTTCGTTTTAGTTCTTGGGATCTTCTTGTATGATCTCTTTAGTAGTATGTAATGTTTAGCTGATCATGTTTGCATAACCATATCTTTGAGTATGTTTTGATGTCATTCTTTCTTGGTCCCTAATAAGGTTATAATAATCTAATTCCCCTTCAAGAAATACAACATGTTCTACTGGGTTTGTATCAAATCTTGTCTTGTTGAACCTGCTCTTGTTCTAAAATCGAGAATATTCTTGATTTTAGTTGATGTTTCTCCTTTTCTATGGCTGAAACCAAGAACGTTCTTGGTTTCTGCTGATCTTTCTCCTTTTCTGCAGCTTGCTCCACCTTAAGATCAAACGTCTCAGCTTCAGTTTGATGTGAATTTTTATTAGTAGCATTAGTTAAGGAGTTGTATAGGTTAGCCTCGTGAAACTTATCATCTATACTGATGATACATTTCCTACTTCCATAACACCATATCCTATAAGCTTTTACACCACTTGGATATCCAACAGAGTACCCTTTCTTGGATCGAGGGGCTAGCTTCCCTTCATTTCATCATAGTATGCAGCACATCCAAACACTTTTAGGTGATTGTAATTGACAGCATGTCTACTCCACATTTCTTGATGAGTTTTGAGTTCAATTGCAGTTGAAGGACTTAAATTTATCAAATAGCAAACATTGTGGACAGTTTCCCCCAAAAACTGAGCAAGCATGCCTGCATTTGACAAGATTCATCTCATACTTTCAAGCAAGGTTCTATTCATCCTTTAAGCTAGGCCAATTTGTTGAGGTGTGTGTCTTACAAACCAATGTCTGTTCACACCATGAGTTTTGCAAAATCTAGCTAACCCTTAATTGCAAAATTCAAGATAATTGTTTTTCCTTAAGGTTTTAATCTTCTTCCCAGTTCTATTTTCAACCATAAATTTCTAGTCTTTAAAGGTTTAGAATGCTTCATCCTTACTTTTTCACAAATAAATCCATACTTTTCTACTATAATCATCAAGAAAAATAATGAAGTACTTGTTACCTCCATGTGAAACAATCTTTGTAGGGCCTCATAGATCACTGTGAACATATTCCACAATTCCTTTTGAGCAATGTTTCCTTGTAGAGAATTTGACCATATGCATATTTCCATACATACAATGCTCACAAAATTCAAGATCACTAATTTTGTCCCCACCTAGCATGCTATCCTTGTCTAAAACTTGCATTCCATTTAGACTTACATGTCACAGCCATTGATGCCACAGGGTGGCTTTGCTTGATGCTTAGACAACTAATGCTGCCATTGTTGTCATTGATTGACCATTGAGAAGGTAGATACCATGATCCCTTGTTCCCTTCATGATTACCAATGATCCTTTTATGACTTTTAGAATGCCTTTTTCCAACTTTGCAAAAACAGCCGGCTTCTTCCAGCATTCCTAGACATATTAAGTTCCTCTTTTGCTCTAGAACATGTCTCTCCTTTGTCAAAATCTTCATGGTTCCATCTTCCAAGTTCAACTTGATTTAGCCAATTCCAACTACCTTGTAGGCTGATTTGATACCACAATGTAACACCCCGTTTTTCAAAGCGAGGGTGTATTTTTTTTTCAAAAGAAATTAAAATACAACAGAGAATTAAATAAGGTAAAACCTTTGGATAAATAATTTTGTCATAATAATTTACAAACAGCGGAAAAGTTTTTCAAAATATAAATCCAAAGCATGTTCTGATGTCAACAATAGTACATGTACATCCTTTCAACTTAACATAAAAGTAGCCCAAAAGAAAGACATTTGTGTCCTGGGTGACAACCTAGTCTGATCATTCTATACATAACAAAAACTATACGCCTTGAGTAATCTCCACGCGCCCCGTGAGATTCCCCTAACGTAGCTCCAATTAAGCACTCGCATCCACATTCCCATCCGGAGGGTATGAACCGGTAGGATCATCCTGACTCTCATATGAGGGCAAAGCCCAGATTTCCACAATAATTTTAAAGGGTCACCAACCGAAATTAACAGTTAACACATAACATTTAAGTTTTAAAATGCACAAAATAACATTTCAACTTAGCATACACCTTAAAAGGGTTTCTATATGCCAAACATGCATACACAAAGTTGAAAAATGAAGTTTTTAACAAAACAGCACTGTTGTATTCGAATACAACATCTTTGTATTCGAATACAAGGCTATTTCCGCATTCAGCAGCAAAACAGCATGTCTGTATTCGACTACAACAGTCTGTATTCGACTACACAGTAAGTCAGTGGCAAAACAACATGTCTGTATTCGACTACAACAGTCTGTATTCGACTACACAGTAAGTCAGTGGCAAAACAGCATGTCTGTATTCGAATACAGCTTGCTGTATTCAAATACACATCAGACAACACCAGAAAAACAGCAAAATTCAGCATTTTTCACCTTTTCAAAGGGTTTTGAAATCAATCAACACTTACCCACAACTCCAAACAATCAAACTTAGCAATTATAGCGCAATCACCACGACATCTTGAGTTTCGAAACAATTTTGCAATCAATCACACTTACACACAACTCCAAAACAAAACACTTAGCGACTATAACACAATTACCACGACATCTTAAGTTTCGAAATGGTTTTGCAATCAATCACGCTATCACACAATTCCCAAACATCCACACTTGGCAATTATAACACAATCACCACAACAACTTTAGTTTCAAAATAGTTTTGCAACCAAACACACTATCACACAATTCCAAAACATAACACTTAGCAAATAAAACCCAATTACCACCACAACTTAAGTTCAAACACTCAATCATAAACTTGAATCAAACACACTTACACACAATCTGTTCCAAAACATAGCACTTAGTAATATCATCACAATCATAAATTTGAATCAAACACGACTCGTGTGCCAAGCACCCTAATGTAATGCGTATATGCCAAAATGCATGGACTCGGAATTCCAAACCAAAACCCTCCTCGAAGGGCCGTAAATCATAATTGTACCGCCTATCGCAGGCCAAAGTACCAATTACCGAGGTGCCACCTATCACAGGTCAGCACGATTTACTAAAAAGCATAAATCGTAAACGTACCACCTATCACGGGTCAGTACTGTTTACCGAGGTGCCACCTATCACGGGTCAGCACGATTTACCAAAAGAAAAAACGTAAGTCGTAAGTGTACCGCCTATCACAGGCCAAAGTACTACTTACCTAGGTTCCACCTATCACGGGTCAGCACAACTTACCAAAAAGTAAATCGTAAACGTACCACCTATCACTGGTCAATACAGTTTACCGAGGTGCCACCTATCACGGGTCAGCACAATTTACCAAATGAAATGCATGAGCATACACTAACTCCATTCACAACAATCGTTAAGTAAATGCAGATATTAAAAGATTCCCCATTTTTAATACTCATTTACTTAACCAATTTTCACACCAAAACATTAAGCAAACAGACATATTAAGAGATTCCCCATTCTTAATATACTTTTGACTTAAACGATTTCCACAACAAAACATTCAGTAACCAAGACATTAAGAGATTCCCCATTCTTAATGCTTAGTTAACTTAAACGATTTTCAAACAACATTAAGTAACTAAGACATTAAGAGTGTAACACCCCGTTTTTCAATGCGAGGGTGTATTTTTTTTTTCAAAAGAAATTAAAATACAATAGAGAAATAAATAAGGTAAAACCTTTGGATACATATATAAGTCCTTAAAATTTACAAGCAGCGGAAAAAGTTTCTCGAATCATCAATCCAAAATATTTACATATCAAAATGCGGCACAGTTTTCCAGTTTAAAAATAAACACAAATCAAAAGAGAGACATATGATCCCTCTCTGACAACCTAATCTGATCATTCTACCAAAAAGCTATACACCCTGAGTAATCACCATGCGCCCCGTAGGATCCTCCTAGCATAGCTCCAATCAAGCATTCCCATCTACATTCCTATCCGTAGAGTACGAACCGGTAGGATCATCCTAGCTCTCATCTGAGGGCAAAGCCCAGATTTCCACAATAGTTGTAAAGGGTCACCAACCGAAATTAACAATTAACACATAACATTTAGTTTTCAATGAACAAATAACCTTTTCAACTTATCATGCATCTTAGAAGGATTTTTCATATGCGAAAAGTTCATATAATGCTTGCCAAATAAAATTGAAATCAAAATAAAGTTATCAATAAATCAAGTAATACATAACTGACCAAAACATTGATAAATCAATTGAGCAATCGATTATCTAACTCAAAATAAGAATTTCCACAAAGCCAATCGATTGAATGGATAATTGAGCCCCTGTATTAAAGCCAATCGATTTCCAAATCGATTTCCTGAAGGTTTTTAGTGAAATTTGAACTCTGGGCTTAATTCAATCAATTGGGAAATCGATTGACAGCATAGCTGAGCCACTGACTTAACGTCAATCGATTTCCAAATCGATTTACTGAAGGTTCTTAGTGAAATTTGAACTTTGGGCTTAATTCAATCGATTGGGCAATTGATTGGGCAATCGATTGACAGCATAGCTGAGCCACTGCCTTAATGCCAATTGATTTCCAAATCGATTTCCCTGCATATTCTTCCAAAAACACATAAACTAACTCAATCACATTCATACACAACTCCAAAACTTAACATTTATCAATTCCCACAAAAACACCACGACAAATTGGGTTTTGAAATAGTTTTGCAATCAAACATACTATCACACAATTCCAAAACATCCACACTTGACAATTAAAACCCAATTACCACGACATCATGAGCCTCGAAATAGTATTGCAATCAAAATGTTATCACCAAATTCCAAAACATAACACTTAACACTTATAACACAATTACTACAACATCATGAGTTTTCGAAATGGTATTGCAATCAAACATGTTATCACCAAATTCCAAAACATAACACTTAACACTTATAACACAATACCCACACGGACAAAATGAACCACAATTCACAATTTAACAGGGTGTAGTCTCTCACGGACAAACACCTGTGCAGTCTCTCACGGACAAACACAATTCACCAAGAAACGTAAGTCGTAAACGTACTGCCTATCACGGGCCCGTACTGTTTACCGAGGTGCCACCTATCACGGGTCTGCACAACTTACCAAAAAGCGTAAACCATAAACGTACTGCCTATCACGGGCCCGTACCGTTTACCAAGGTGCCACCTATCATGGGTCTGCACGGTTTACAGGGTGTAGTCTCTCACGGACAAACACCTGTGCAGTCTCTCACGGACAAACACAATTTACCAGGGTGTAGTCTCTCACGGACAAACACCTGTGCAGTCTCTCACAGACAAACACAATTCACCAAGAAACGTAAGTCGTAAACGTACTGCCTTTCACGGGCCCGTACTGTTTACCAAGGTGCCACCTATCACGGGTCTGCACAACTTACCAAAAAGCGTAAACCATAAACGTACTGCCTATCATGGGCCCGTACCGTTTACCAAGGTGCCACCTATCACGGGTCTGCACGGTTTACTAAAACAACCATTAAGTAAACGAGTCATTAAGAGATTCCCCATTCTTAATACTCATTTGACTTAAGCGATTTTCAAAACAAACAATAAGTAAACAAGACATTAAGAGATTCCCCATTCTTAATTCTTATTTAACTTAAACAAATTTCAAAACAAATATTAAGTAAACGAGACATTAAGAGATTCCCCATTCTTAATACTCATTTGACTTAAGCGATTTTCAAAACAAACAATAAGTAAACAAGACATTAAGAGATTCCCCATTCTTAATTCTCATTTAACTTAAAACGATTTTTCAAAACAAACTTTAAGTAACCAGGACATTAAGAGATTCCCCATTAACTTAAACGATTTTCCAACAAACAAACACACATTAAGTAAACAAGACATTAAGAGATTCCCCATTCTTAATACTTATTTAACTTAATGGTTTTCAAATCCCACACAGAACAAACTCAAACATATTCACAAATTTATTACACAATTCACGCCAAAACACCACAATTCATTTCTCCACAAAATCATCTTTACGACGACATTAAGTAAACGCAGATATTAAGAGATTCCCCATTCTTAATACTCATTTAACTTAACGATTTTCAAAAAAAAAACATTAAGCAAACAGAAGTGTTAAGAGATTCCCCATTCTTAATACTCTTTTAACTTAAACGGTTTTCCAAAACGAACATTAAGTAACCAAGACATTAAGAGATTCCCCATTCTTAATGCCCAGTTAACTTAAACGATTTACTCAAACACACATTAAGTAAACAAGATATTAAGAGATTCCCCATTCTTAATACTCATTTAACTTAATGGTTTTCAAATTCCACACAAAAACGAACTCAAACATATTATCAAATTCAATCCACAATTCCCACCCAAAAACACATCAAATCATTTCTCCACAAAATCATTTTCACGACAACATTAAGTAAATAAGTCATTAAGAGATTCCCCATTCTTAATACTCATTTAACTTAAACGATTTTCACAAACTCATATTAAGTAAACGAGACGTTAAGAGATTCCCCATTCTTAATACTCGTTTCACTTAATGGTTTTCAAATTCCAAACAAAACAAACTCAAACATACTTTCAGATTCAATCCATAATTCACACCAAAACACATCAATCAACAAACATCAAGTATGAACACGCCGAATACGACGACACAAATCAACACAATCCATCACTCAAACACAACAAGTTTCATATACTCGAAATCATACATAAATGGGTTTAAAATTCATTCTCCACAAAACATTACTTTAACCCTAACCAAATTCTTTTCCACACAACCACAAGTAAGTCCCTAAATGCAAACTAAAAGTTTGGAAGGAGCCCTTACCTTCACATTAGCTGTAACATGCGATTACAGCACCGCGAGCAAATCCGGTAAAATCTCCGCTCGCAACGCCGCTTCCAAAGTTGGCCCCCTAGCACCGTAGCGTGGTAGTGAGCAACTTTCCCTTCTATCTCTTCGCGAAACGAAGCTTGGATCTAGATGAAATGGAGAGGTTTGTGTTTGACGGTTTTGAAATCCCTAAACCGTTGTTCTTCGTTTTCGGATCAAAGAGGAAGAGTGAAGTTGAGTAATCCTTGTCCTATCACCCACTAAGCCTTGGGTTTCTATTCTTGAGTAAAAGGAAGCAAAGAAAAGCGGAAATGGAAGAAGAGGGGGAAGGGTTGTTTAACGCGAGCAGATGAAGAAGACGGAAAATTTTGCTTTTCTCTCCTTTCTCTTTCTTTTTCCTTTCTTTCCTTTCTATTTACTTCCTTTCCTTTTCTTTATATATATAACCATATATATATATATATTAATAATAATTAACAAATATATCCAAATCTTTAGATATTTATTAAATCACTCTTTCACCCATAACGCATTAAACTCTTCGCAAAAGATTCACCGCAGTTAATTTAATTTATTTATCGACGAGTAATTTTAATCGGGCATCAAAATATCTTTTTGATCATATAAACTCCAAAATATTAATAACTTTGGCTAAAAAGCCTCCAAGCTCAATACCAAAAATACACCAAAAACATAAAGTACACTTTAAAATTATGAGTCTTACAAAGAGATTCCCCATTCTTAACGCCTAGTTAACTTAAACAATTTTTAAAACAACATTAAGTAAACGAGACATGAAGAGATTCCCCATTCTTAATTCTCATTTAACTTAAACGATTTTCACGAACTCACATTAAGTAAACGAGAAATTAAGAGATTCCCCTTTCTTAATACTCGTTTAACTTAATGGTTTTCAAATTCCACACAAAACAAACTCAAACATACTTTCACATTCAGTCCATAATTTACACCAAATCATTTTTCCACACAAACCACACAAAACACATCTCAAATTTCATCAGTATCAATTAAGAACACGTCAAAATCAATGAACACAAATCAACACAATCTACCCCTCAAACACACAAGTTTCATTTACTCAAAATCATACATAAAAGAGTTTAAATTCATTCTCCACGAAACATTCATCAATATAACCAAAACCTAACTCTAAGATTTTACCCATAAAGCCTCAGATACATTTTCCCAAATCAATACCGCAACCCTAACAAAATTCTTTTCCACACAACCACATATAAGGCCCTAAATGCAAACTAAAAGTTTGGAAGGAGCCCTTACCTTCACTTTAGGTTTTTCGTTCGATTTCGGTACCGTGAGCAAATCCGGTAAAAATCTCCGTTTAAAACACCGCTTCCAAAGTTAGCTCACTAGCACCGTAGTGTAGTGGTGAGCAACTTTCCCTTCTATCACTTCTTGAAACGAGCTTAGATCTAGATGAAATGGGGAGATTTGAGTTTGAATCCCTAATACCGTTTTTCTTTGTTTTCGAATCAAAGGTGAAGAGTGAAGTTGAGAAATCCTTGTCCTATCACCCACTATCAATTTCGAACTCAAAGGAAAGAAAAGGGAGCAAAAACGAGCAACAATGGAGGAATGGAGAATTTGAGGATGCGTGAGGCAGAGAGAGGAAGGAGGCGGAAAATGTTTTCTGTTTTCCTTCAGTTTTCCTTTCTTCCTTTTTCTTTCCTTTCTATTTCTTTTTCTCCCATTTCCTTCCTTTCCTTATCTTTATATATAAACATATATTAACTATTTTTAACAAATATCTCCAACTCTTTAGATATTTATTAAATTACTCTTTTACCTATAACGCATTAAACTATTCGTAAAAGATTCACCGCAGTTAATTTAATTTATTTATCGACGAGTAATTCTAATCGGGCATCAAAATACCTTTTTGATTATATAAACTCCAAAATATTAATAACTTTGGCTAAAAAGCCTCCGAGTTCAACACCAAAATACACTAAAATACATAAAGTGTAATTTAAAAATTATGGGTCTTACAATCCCCATAATCACCTTGCCTCTATCAATTTCTTTGTAGTCAAGAAACCAATTCTCTATTTGAGGTCATGTGAAATGAACACCTCAAGTCAAGCACATTCTTGATTTACGTTGATATTTCTCCTTTTATGTGGATGAAACCAATAACGTTATTGGTTTCTACTGATCTTCCTCCTTTTGAGCTTTCTCCTTTTCTCAAGCTTGCTCCACCTCAAAATCAAACCTTTTAGCTACAGTTTGATGTGAATTTTTATTAACAGCATTTTGTTAAGGAGCTGTATAGGCCAGCCTCGTGAAACTTAACATCTCTACTAATGATATATTTCCAACTTCGAAGACACCATATCCTATAATCTTTTACACCACTTGGATATCCAACAGAGTACCCTTTCTCCTTTTAACATCTCAAGTCAAGCACATTCTTGATTTACGTTGATATTTCTCCTTTTATGTGGATGAAACCAATAACGTTCTTGGTTTCTGCTGATCTTCCTCCTTTTGAGATTTCTCCTTTTCTCAAGCTTGCTCCACCTCAAAATCAAACCTTTTAGCTTCAGTTTGATGTGAATTTTTATTAACAGCATTTTGTTAAGGAGCTGTATAGGCCAGCCTCGTGAAACTTAACATCTCTACTAATGATATATTTCCAACTTTGAAGACACCATATCCTATAATCTTTTACACCACTTGGATATACAATAGAGTACCCTTTCTTGGATCGAGGGGCTAGCTTCCCTTCATTTGCATCATAGTATGCAGCACATCCAAACAATTGAGAAGATTCCTGCATTTGACAAGATGCATCTCATCCTTTCAAGTAAGGATCTATTCATCCTTTCAGCTAGGCCAATTTGCTTAGGTGTGTGTCTTACAATCCTTTGCATGTTCACACCATGAATTTTGCAAAAACTATTGAACTCCTCATTGCAAAATTGAACACCAATGTTTGCCCTTATGATCTTAATCCTCTTGCCCATTCTGTTTTCAACTATAGATTTCCAATTTTAAAGGTTTACAATGCTTCCTCCTTACTTTTCAACAAATAAATCCATACTTTTCTACTATAATCATCAAGAAATATAATGAAGTACTTGTTACCTTCATGTGAAGCAATCTTTGAAGGGCCTCATAGGTCACTGTAAACATATTCCACAATTACTTTTGAGCAATGTTTCCTTGTAGAGAACTCAACCTTATGCATCTTTCTATACATACAATGCTCACAAAATTCAAGATCACTAATTTTGTCCCCACCTAGCATGCCTTTTCCGTCTAGAACTTGCATTGCTTTTAGATTTACATGTCACAACCTTTGATGACACATGGTGGCTTTGCTTGATGTTTAGGCAACTGCTACTGCCATTCCTATCATAGATTGATCATTGAGAAGGTAGATACCATGATCCCTTGTTCTCTTTATAATTACCAATGATCCTTTTAGGACTTTTAGAGTGCCTTTTGCCAGCTTTGTATGAACAACTGATTTCTTCCTGCATTCCTAGACAAATTAGGTTCCTCTTTAGCTCTGGAACATGTCTTACCTTTGACAAAATCTTCATGGTTCCATCTTCCAGGTTCAACTTGATTTAGCCAATTCCAACTTTCTTGCAGGCTGAATGGATCCCCATAATCACCTTGCCTCCATTAGTTTCTTTGTATTAAAGAAACCAATCTCTATTTGAGGTCATATGAAATGAACACCTTGAGTCAAGCACCTAGTCATCATCCAGGATTTCAATTGAATTTTCCATAAGAACTTATGTGCTTTTCATATCCTTAGATGTTATAGATGCATTTCCATAATCATCATCACTATTTAATCATTTTTTTACTTCCTAATCTAGGCATTGTTTCTTCAAATGCTCTACTTTTTGCAAATGAATCATTTCATTTTGGACTTGTCCTTTTCTTTATTCTTGAAATTATTCTTATATTTTTTATTCTTCTTCCATGCCTTGGCCTTGAAAAACAATCCCTCACCATTGTTTTCTTCTTTCCCATCTGACTTCTTCTTCAATCATTTGGAGATTAGTGCATCTTGTAATTCTTCTAATGACAAAGAGTTTCTAGAATAAATAAGTGTATGACACAAATTTGCATGGAAGCTTGGTAATGAGTTTATCAACAATAGGGCTTGTTCCTACTCATGAAATTTTAAACCAATATTTTCAAGATCAAAATCAATCTTATTAAACTCATCCATATGATCTTCAATTGACCTCCTAGGTTGCATCTTGAAAGTATGTAATTTTTCTTTCAAGTATAAACAATTTGCTAATAATTTTGTCATGTATAAAGATTCTAATTTGAGCAAAATACCTACTCCATAGGTATCCTTTGATACTTCCATTAGAACCTTGTCTCCAAGACTCAACGTTAAAGCACTTTCAGCCTTATTCATGATATCTTTCTTCTCTTTTTCTGGTAGTGTGGATGCCATGCCTTTCTCTCCTCCTAGTGCTTCTGCCAAACCTTAATGAACCAGCAACATTTTCATCTTGAGACGCGATAATCCAAAATCATTCTTCCAATCGAAGTTTTTAAGTACATACTTTGTTGATGCCATCTTTGAATCAAATGCACTCATACTCTTGATGCCAAATTTTGTTAAAAACCAAGATCAATTAGTCACTAAACAAAGAATGTTCTTGATTTCTGTAAAGGAAATGCACATTGATTGAAAATGAAATGGAGATTGACTAGAAGTAAAACAGAGATCGTTCTCCATTTACTAACTAACATAATTAAATATTTAAATGACAAAATGAACACACAAAATTATTAATTAAGTTTAGAGATGAAATCATACGTCTTGAGGACTGGATCCTACTTTGAATTATCACTATAATGAGATGAAAATGATTACAAAATTTTTCTACACTTGTGTGTTGCAGTTTTTCTGCACTTTCTTAAACTGTAGTTTTCTATGTTATTTTTGGCACACATGCTTGCTTTGACTTATATACAAGTTGTTCATAATTTTAGAGAAACAAAAAAAAAATAGTTACAACTAATTAACTAAAAAAAATCTACGCAAAACAGATTACAACGCAAAAACAAAAATCTTCTCATAGAATACCACATATTATATATATATATATGTAACATGAAAACGTCCTGGATTCTAAGGTGAGTATCAAACGTTATGATAAACTAAAAAGATGAAGTAGACAATAACTCAATAAAGCAAAACATAATCCATAAAGAATTATGTCAAAATAATAGTGTTTTGTCATGAAAAATATCGGATTTTATTGTTAATAAGAAAACAGTTTGAAAAACTAATTGAAAGTAGGCAAAGTTTATAATAAATGAAAAATCAACAGAGTTTCTGATGTATAAGATCAGCCTATGCTGCAAGTGCAGAGCTGACTTGATATGCAAAAATAATGTAAGGGTTTTAATAATGCAAGATATTAAAACATGAATAAGATTAATACATGATTAATACTTACAATGATTTTGGAATACTTAAAAGAAAATATGACAAGTTTTTGAAATATTGGAGACACTCAAGATTTCAAAATCTCTGTGTTTTTATCCGTCCTAAAACTCTCCGCCTTGGAAGAGAAGGGGAGCCTTCCTTATATACGAAGTGGCATACAACTTTAGCTTTTTCTTTTGTCTTCTGATGTCAATTAAGAACGGATTTTCCTTTTGTCGTTTTTTGTTTTAATTCTTTATTTTTTTTTAAGTCCACAACCAAAATTGAGGTAGGCCCCATACAAGACGGACTAAACAGTTTTTTGGATACAAATTTTGAATTGGGCGTTAAATATCTGGACCAATGTCTTGATTATTTGATAGGGGTGAAGAGACCAAAAGAATCGTCTTCATTAACATCTCCTAAATTAATGTTGCTTTCAGAATTAGTACCTGAGAAAGCTTTAGAGGGTTGGACCTTGCTCTTGAGAAGTTGGGCCACGATCTCAAAGTACTCATCTTCAATTTTTGTTACTACTAACTTAGTTTGTGCAAACGATTTCTGAGCCAAGAATTAAGTTTGCATTTGGTGATGTTTCTACAATCCCTGCTTTTGGATCCATGTGGATACAACTTGTTTTTTTTATACTTGTTGGAATAGAGAATTTTGTACACCATCTCACTTTGAACCTTCTAACGAGGACTATTTGGGAGTCCTTTTGATTGATTTCAAAATACCACATGGTAAGAAGAATTTTGTAGAGAAGAGCATTAAAGGATGAAAAATGTGTTATCTGTCTGGGGTTTGTAGTGAGTTTTGTATAGTTAGAAACTTTCTTGGACTTCCAGTTTTACGATATGTGGAATGGAGCCATATAGTTTCCACCAATGGGCAAACCATTGGGGGATTTTTGAAGGATCCATGGTTAGATTAAAGAAAAATAGCCAAGTATGACTACATTTCTGGTTTTGGATGAGGAAAAAATTATACCAGGCCTATTGGTAGTCCCAATAATTGAACGTCCTATAATGGTTTATTGTGGTTTTGAAATTAAGTGGGAATGATTTTGGGTATGAAGGTTTAATCTCCATTTTGAAGGTGGGATTATTTTGTGGATTTTTGTTGTTGAATAGGCCACTAGGCCTTCTTTTGGGTTATCTTGAATTGTTACAGATCCTGGTAATTCAAGAATAGATTTGTAGTAAGGTTGGGGTTTTGATAAATCCCATGGGGTTTGGATAAATCCCATGGGGTTTTGATAAATCCCATAGATTTGTCTAAATGTTTTGAAATTCTGTTTTAACAAAATACTCAAATTTTGGTTTAAAATTAGTTAAGGAAACCTGAGATTCATTTTGTTTTAAAATAATTTTTGAAAATTTCTTGTGTGGGAGTTTTGAAATGGTTTTACAAGATGATTCCTCCTTTGAAAGTTTTGAAAGAATATTTTGAATGTTTTAAGAAGGGGTTTTTGAAGATTAAGAATCTTCCTTCTCTGGATTTTGAAAAAATGACAATTCCTTTGAGAGACATTCAATCTCCTTTTGGAGCATTTGGAGCTTTGTGATTTTTTGTAAACAAAGCTTTTCTTCTGCTATTGAAGCTACTAGTGCTTCAATGTTTTCAGGCTGTGAAACATGTTGGCTGTTAAGTCATTTTTGAATTTGGTTTTGGACTTCATCCTCTTCGACGGATTGGGCCCATGATTTGATAGGTTTTGCAAATGAAATGGGTTTTGGTCTCCTTTAATAAAATCAATTTCAAAATAAAAAATACTAAGGATTGCTTGCCATCTGGCGAAAATATGTTTTGATGCAATGTTTTGGACATGTTTTCGCAATCAATTCGAAGCAAAAATTTTTGATTCAGTAACTCACTTTGAAATTTTGTAATGCACATGACAATTGAAAGAATTTCTCTTTTAATTGTCGAATAATTCTTTTCACAATCATTCCAGTGTACAGTTGTAAACTGAACAATGCATTTTTTGTTATTTATTTTTTATTTTAGAATACCCCCATATCCTAAATCTAAAGCATCAGTTTCAACAACTTTTTGGACTGATGGATCAGTTATATGCAGACACGGTACTTTATTTTATTATTTGTACTATTCTAGTATGTTCATCTGACCTTGTGTCAGGGTTTTTTTCTTAACCTATCATGGAGAGGTTTTTCTATTCTATTGATGTTTGGACATAAATCTAAGACATAATTCAAACATCCTAAAACCTTTGTAATTGTGTTTTGTCAAGAATTTTGTTAGGAAATTTCAGCAAATAATAAGGACCTTTCAATAGGGGTTATGGTACCATTAGAAATATAATGTACTAAAACGAATTTTAGTTTGGAAAAGGGAAAGTTTTGACTTTGAAATAACCAATCCATTTTTCTTAAACATAATAAAGAACGTTTTAAGGTGTTAAAACAGTTCTTCGATTGTTTCAGAAAAAATTAAACATCGTCAATATATACGATGCCAAATTTTGAAAATGGATTTAAAATGTTATTCATAATTCTTTGGAATTATGAAGGAGCATTTTTTAATTTGAAGGGAATTACAGTTCGTTCATATTGTCTAAGTGGAACAGTAAAAGCAGTTTTGTATCTATCTCTAGGATCAATCTGTATTTGTCAAAAACCCGAATTCATATTGAATTTTGAAAATACAAAAGCATAATGCAATTTTTGTAGAAGATCTTTTTTGTTTGGAATTCGATAATTAATCCGTTCAAGAGTTTTGTTCAAGGGTTTGTAATTAATTACCAGCCTAAGTATTCCTTTTTCTATTTTTAAATTTTTGTTAACATAGAAATCTACGCAACTCTAGGATGATCTGAATTTTGTTATTAGATATTTTTGTTTCGAATCTTGAATTTCATTTTAGCAATGTTGTTCGAGCTCATTGTTCATTTGCAAAGGTTTAGCTTTAGTTGGGATTTGGTTATCAGAAAAATCGTTATCCTAAGGTAAATCTACCATGTGTTGTTTTCTATCCCAAAACGCATTTGGTATATCTGAATAAATTTCATCTTCAATTTTCTTTTGTAGTTCAAAAACTTTTTGTTTTATAAAATTATTTTATAATTGTTGTTGAATCCTAAGAAAGGAAACATCCTGTTTTAGAAAACACAAATGTTTTTCTCTTCCCTGAATTTGAAAATTCAATTCATTTTTATAAACAGAACAAGCTTTTAAAAGATTTAAATTCTTTGTTCTAGGTTTTTTAATAAAGGGAAAACGATTTTGGTTATATTTTAAAAGATTTGGGTTCTATCATAACATAAAGAATAGGGAGTTATCATGTTAATGAAAAGAGTTTCTAAAATGACACTAAGAGTTATATTTTCTAATAAGACCAAAGAAGTTTTGATTGAATCATTACCATTTTTAATGGAAGCTTCCATTTTACTTTTTATGATCATATTGGAGTTGTTAGCAGTAACAAGTTATTCATTTGATTTTTTAAGAAATTTGTTTGGTACACTGATACTTTTTAAGTAGTTTAAGTCTGCTCCCATATAAAAAAGTGCAATTGTTTCAAACATGAAATCTTTGGAAAAAAACTAAATTAATTTTGAATATATATTTTCTTGTTGTTATTGTTCTTAAAACAAACAAGAAATCTTCTGGGATTTCGTCTAGGTTTTCAATTTTGTTTTCTAAGGGTAGTGATTAATCTTCATTTTCTCCTTCTTCTCTTTCTTAGTCAGAAGATATTTGATTTTGAACTTGGGAAAGAAAATTTTGAAGAATATTGGAATCAACTTCCTGTTTTTGTTTACTCTTGTTTTACAATTTTAATTTCTTCTTGTAGAGATGGGATTGTGACAGGGGTCTGGGATTTTCTTTTTGTTCCTAATATGTTTGTTAAATCATAAGTGGTGTTTGGAAGCAATTTTGATGAGGATGTGGAAGGCTGATTTTTTTTTTGAATCAAAAGTATTTAATATCTTTCCTATTGATCGATTATGATGAGAATGTGGAAGGATGATTTTGATAAACCATTGATTGATTTTGGACTATATTCTAAATCGCTGGGGGATTCAGACATTCCTAATTCAGCAAACTGTGAAATTCAAAATCTTGGCAGATTTTTAAACCCTCTTTTTTATATTAAACTAACCAATTCCCCATAAGTTAATTGATTGTATGGGATTTGGTTCATCCCATAGACTTCTTTAATTTTGTTTCTCACCTTTTCTCCTAAACTGGTTTGGAGTTCTACAAGGAATTTCTCCTTCAAGAAAGGTTGGTTTGAGTCTTCCCAAGCATAACTCTAGTTAGGAAAGTGTTTTTGTAATTTTGAAATTCATATAGTTTTTAACATCTGTGGCTAGAAAGAGTTATACATTCTTATCTTTTAAGTGAGATGGATCACCTATGAAGTGCAGACAATTGTGTGAATTAGTGTTGCAACAACATAAGGTATTAGGTATCCTATCTTGTCGTGGATGGGAACTCCTTGCTATGTGGTTTGAATTGCATTAAAAATTTCTAAGTTTTGAGGAGGTGTGAGATGGTAATCCCACTATCCTTTGAGCTGGCCTTAGAATCCATCTATTAGGAGTTCAACAATTGCTTTGTCAGGTGTATTTTCCTAGGTTTTGTTGGCATTTGATGCCATTGTCATTTGTTGAAGGAGACATAGGACGTTGTATTCAGACGAACCATCTATGTTCCATTCATAGACAATACTTGCACTGAATTTAGACCAAGAAAGGACATTAGGTCTGTTCTCAATACATAGGTCTCGTGTTGTAAACATGGCTATGGGTTGACCTTTCTGCCGTTCGAGTCTGCACAGATTTTGTGTTTCTTGTTCATCTTCAAAAACCTATTCTAAAGCCGTAGCTATTTTTTCTAAGGTATCCTTGGCTATCAATGGTGTATAGGTAGAATGTTCTGTCCTACTAAGTTTGTCATGTATGGCTTGAGTAAAGTCTGATTTTCCTTGTACAAACAATTTTTGGCTTGTTTTTGAGATTTGAAATCGTTTAAAAAGTGGGTTTTTTTAGTTTTGAATATGCTGTCTCAGTTGGGGAAACAACATTAATCTTTTGATGTTCTTCTATCTTAGTTAGTTATTTTGCAATTGAGCTAAGATGGACATTCTTAAAATTATTTGGTTGAAGGATATGTCTAATATCTTTTTCTGAACTATCACTTGGATTATGAAAGGTGTAGCTTCTATTAGCTTTTCTAAGTGTGTTTTTGATTTGTCTTAGAGGTGGATGTTCAGATTATATTTTCATACCATTTGACATTTCCCATTGTGTAGTTTTCATTCTAGTTGTTATGGGATTTAGTGAATTTCGGTTTTGTTTGAATGGGTAAGAAATTTGGTTTTGTGTTGCATAAATTTCAAACCAATCGAAAAATAAAATAAGGGTTTTATTTTGTAAAATGAATTCATAAAATTCATTCTGAATTTCTTTTCTTTGTTTTAGAAAGATTTTGAAAAACCATGTTCTTCATTATGATTTTACGTATAAAATCAAATTCTAGATAATTATAGTTCAATTTCCTATTGAATCATAACATTTAAATTAAAAAAGAAACCATATATGTTAAATTACTAGCTTTATGTTTGTAATTGCTTAAGTAACCATTTCCTCTCGTCTTGATTTAAGAAAAAAAATACATTTACTCACTTGTTAAGTTGAATATTTTGTCTCGAATTTTAAATTATCAGACTCGATATAATTAAGGATGAATAAAAAATTTATAGCCATAATATATGGGAATAAAATTATGTTATAATCTTTTAAATAATCTTAGTAAACAAATGTACAGAGTCACATATAGTTTAAAAGATACTCGTAGGTTAAATAAATTGATATTTTAATTACTCGTTGCTTAATAGATAAAGATGCAATAATATACATACCCACATATATTTGGATAAGTTATTTAAATAATAAAATTATTATGTTGTAATGCATTTTAATTGTGTTGATGTATGTTATGATATATTTGGTTTTTGTTGCTAATATATTACTATTTTTTTCCATGTTTAATATTTTGTAATTATGTGTTGACAAAAGAAGGGGATGATTCAATTGTTTTTTAGATTAAGAAAAAAACAAGCAGAATGCTTTGAAGATTGCAGACAAATAGAAGCACGGAGACTCATTTGATTAATTTTACAAAAAAAATTTTGTATATCAATTTTTAAAATAGTTATATATATATTTTAATTTCCTAGAAATTACCATATTTAGATTACCTTACTTTGTAACATTTTTTTTTGAAATAATATATATATACATATATATATATATAGATATTTATTTTAGTATATTTTAGATTTTAAATTTGTAATATTTTAATCTTAAATAGAACATGAACAAAATAATTTTTTTTTCTTTGATGCATTTTGCACTTCTTAACATTCTAGAATAATTCAACATAGCTTTAGTCAAATTTAATAGATAGTTCATTTTTTAAACAATAAAATAATAGACAATTTATTTTTATTTATGAGTCGTAAAGTGGTCAGATAATTATATATGTTTTTAATTTTGTTTTCCCATCCAAGTTCTCATTTTTTTGAAGTTTAATAAATTCACTATTTTCTCTCATATTATTTTAATATTGTATTGTATGATTATTCATTTCCATTTATATTTAAATTAATATTATCCAATTATAATTTATGATAATTTTTTTTACTCAATACAACTTTATTTTATATATATTTTGTTGTTATAGACGGAGATCAATCGTTCACTAAAATGCATCTTCTTGGTTTTTGTATATGAAACGCATGTTGATTGAAAATGAAATGGAGATTGGTCATATGCACAACGGAGTTCATTCTTCGTTTTCTAACTAACATAATTAAAACATTAAATGATAAAATAAACACATTCAATTGTTAATTCAGTTCAAAGACGAACTCCTACGTTTGAGTGATTGAATTCAACTTTGAATTATCACTATAATGAAATGAAAATGATTACAAAGTTTTTCTGCACTTGTGTGCTGTAACACCCCGATTTCTAACAGTGCGAGTGTATTTTTTTTTTCAAAACAAATTCATAAAAACAAAGAAATAAAGAAGAAAATACTTTTGGATAAATATATAAGTCGTACACAACGACCACAATCAACAATATATACAAGCAGCAGAATAGTTTTTGAAATCAAAATCCAATGTATTCAAACATTAAAATACACCAGGGCTGTGAGGTCTATCAGATATAGCTCATACCCTTGGGGTATTCTTGGCAGACACCTGTACAAAAGCACTTCCCCAAGAATTTTAACTCCCCACACCACATCAAAAAGTGGTACATCGAACCCATCAAAATAAAATGTCAAGCTACCAATATTGGTAGAGATTCAGTCTTTGAAATTAAAATAAACACAACCCAGAAACAAAGACATCTAGTCCCTATACGTCAACATAATCAGATCATCTACAAAAACCTATACATCACGGATGATCTTCACGCGCCCCGCAAGATCCTCCTAACACAGCTCCAGTCAGGTGTGTCCAACTACCTTCCCATCTATAGGGTACTAACTGGTAGGATGGTCCTGGCTCTCGTATAAGGGCAAAACCCAGATTTCCACAATAGTTGTAAAGGGTCACCAACTGAAATTAACAATTAACACATAACATTTAGGTGTTTAAATGCACAAAATAACCTTTCAACATAGTATGCACCTTAAAAGGGTTTCCATATGCCAAACATGCATAAACAAGGTTGAAAATGAAGTTTTAAACAAAATTGCACTGTGGTATTGAAATACAGCATCTCTGTATTCTAATACATCAACACTTACACACAAATCCCAACAATCACACTTAGCAATTGTAGCAGAATCACCATGACGACTTAAGTTTAAAAATGTTTTGCAATCAATCACACTTACACACAATTCCAAAACATTCACAATTAGCAATTATAGCACAATCACCACGACAACTTGAGTTTCAAAATGGTTTTGCAATCAATCACACTTACACACAATTCCAAACCATTCACACTTAGCAATTATAGTATAATCACCACGACAACTTGAGTTTCGAAATGGTTTTGAAATCAATCACACTTACACACAAATCCAAAACATCCACACTTGGCAATTATAACACAATCACCATGACAACTTGAGTTCAAACTCTCAATCATAATCTTGAATCTAACACGTCTCGCATGCCAAGCACCCTAATGCAATGCGTATATGCCAAAATGCTTGGACTCGGAATTCCAAACCAAAACCCTGCTCGAAGGGCTGTAAATCATAATTGTACCGCCTATCACAGATCGAAGTACTAAATTACTGAGGTTCTACCTATCACGGGTCAACATGATTTATTGAAAACGTAAATCGTAAATGTACCGCCTATCATATGCCGAAGTACTATTTATCGAGGTGCCACCTATCACAGGTCAGCGCAATTAACAAAATATGTGCAGTCTATCACAGACCACACACGACGCAACAATCCACGCAAGGATAAGATGAACCAACAAATCACATGGAATCCTCTTGTGGCCCATCCGATCACCACTATCACCATGGCCCATCTGGTCGCCATGTACTATGAAATGCATGAGCAGACTCTGACTCTATCCACGACAATCGTTAAGTAAATGCAGATATTAATAGATTCCATATTTTTAATACTCATTTAACTCTAACAATTTTCACGACAATCATTAAGTAAACGCCAATATTAAAAGATTACCCATTTTTAATACTTGTTTAACTTTAATGATTTTCAAATTCCACATAAAGCATACTCAAACATTTATTTTCCACCACACACATCAAATTTAATCCACAATATACATTTAATTCGATCAAATCAAAATCCACAACAAGTTCAATCATCAATCACCCATAATTTCCACATTTTCAACATGAATCATGGCAAATCAAGTGTCACTAACCACACCTCAAACATATCATATTTTAATTCCTCAAAACTAACATAAATTAATCAAATTTATTTTCACAAAACACTCATCAATATCGCCAAAATCCAACTCTAAAATTTCACCAATAAAAGCTTTAAATTCTTTTTCCCCAAATCAACACTTAAACCCTAACAAATTTCCTTTCCACCTAACAACATATAAGTCCCTAAAGGCAAACTAAAAGTTTGGAAGGAGCCCTTACCTTAACGATAGCTCTAACACACGATTATGATACCGCGAGTAATTCTGACAAAATCTCTGCTCGCGATGTCGCTTCCAAAGTTTGTTCACTAGCACCGTAGCGTGGAGGTGAGCAACTTTCCCTTCTATCTCTTCGCGAAACGAAGCTTAGATTTAGTAGAAAAGTGGGGGTTTGTGTTTGACAGTTTGAAAACCCCTAACACCATTTTTCTTCGTTTTCGAATCAAAGAGGAAGAATGAAGCTGAGAAATTCTTGTTTTCTCACCCACCAAGCCTTGAGTTCCTTTTGTTGAAGCAAAAGAAAGCAAAAGAAGAAGGAGAAGAAAGAAAGCTTCGCGAGGCAGGGATCCGTTTTGGTTTTTCTTCCTCTGTTTCCTTTTATATTCTTTTTTATAACATATATAATAATATATATACATATACCTATATGTATACTTATACCAATATATATATATATATATATTTATATTATACTTAAAAATCACCCAAACAACACTAACACACATCACAATCTATTTTGATAAAATTATATACTCTCGTTCACAATTCAATTGACAGATAAAATTTTTTGCAACTAGAGATGTTTTTAACAAAATTGTCTGGTGTTAAATTCTTCGTAACGTAAATAAATTATTTTTTGACAAATAATTTTAATCCAATTTCCAAAATTATATTTTTGGCATTTAACTCACTAAATACCAAAAACTGTGCTAAAAGCCTAAGAAATTCAACACAAAATACCCTTAAATAGTATAATTTAGGATTTAAAATTAAGGGTCTTACATTACTACACTCCAAAAAGAAGTTTCGTCATCGAAACTTAAAGTACGAGTTACAATCCACACTAGGTTTGTACTCAAATTCAACATATAAGTCATAACTTGTTTCACCTGGGCTACTCGAAGAAAGAGTTGCCTACCTCTTTTCATAGAGTGCTTAATAACTCTATACACTACCATAGCCGGTAAGACTCGTTCGTTCTATTCAACATGATTTTGTCTAGTATCAACAAGAGATTAAGGATGATCAGTCCCTCGATTTGTTAATAAATAGCCAACAACCATGATAGTGACTGAGACTATCTTAACCGAACTGTAATAGCGATCCTTGTGACTTACACTTGAGGTTATCCTAATGTACAAGCGGTCAACAATTTTCTCAAGGTCCACTAAGTTTCATGTATTTCCTTATTACTTTGATCCTGTCGACAAAGTACAATCGCCTATAGCTATGTCACATAGCCTCATACACGTCCACTTGGTACAAAACATCCATTTCGTACCAAACTGAAACATTGAGTATGACACCCACTCACTGAGCACAAAACAATTACTACCGCCGAGAACTCCTAAATTTGTCTATTGTCCACAAATCCTTGATTTTTCTTTAGTGGTACAACTACGTCAAACTATAGTGTACACCTCAAAATGTTGGTCTAATTATAACTTTAATAATTCCATCCTCACATCTGCTTGGTGATCCAAGATTCCTCAAATATGTTCGAAATCATGCTGAAAACTATACTACTTAGGACACACAAACTTCCTTTAAGTTTAGTACTTTTTTTCAAGAGTCACATTTCCAACAAAATCCAACTTGAATTTAATTCATAGATCAAGGTCTACATTTGTCTCATGCCATACACCCGAAATTCACGCTTCACTAGTTAATTTCTTACATACTTCGCAATTCTGGTCTAACCCAAAAATAATTTCCCTACATCCACTGCTAACATTCATTCTGATACTTCTCAACTTTGTCGCGTCCTTTCTTTGCAGCTCGATGATAATCTCTTTATTATTTCGAAATAATTAGTTAGCTTACTCTTCTATGTCTTTTCCCAAAAACTATTCTCTTCTTTTTCCACAACAATTGTTACACACCATTGTGCGTCATATCCCAAAATGTCGTCCAACCTAACTGGATTTTTCTTTTGTCTTTCCTCTTACTATTAAACTTGTCTTCCTTCGAATAAGCTTGTAATCCTAGTCCTTAAGAATTCCTTCAACGATTTCAAACAAAATCTTAATTCCTCCTAATTTTTACGCTTCCTATGAAATATTCTACAACTAAAATGTATCTCAAACACTTTTCACCTCTACTGTCATTCAACCGTCCATGTCTTCAACAACTAGACTCCTTTATTTGCTTAGATCATCTTCCATCATACTTCGTCTTTCTTCATTATAGTGATTCCAATAAATCAAGCCTTACTAATTCCCCCCAAACTTTTCCATTTCATGCTTAATTGTTTCCTACCAAACAAACATTAACTCCTTGATTGACGAACACAATAACAACCCCCATGACATGCACTAAAGTAATGCCTTTATATCATTGGTATACCTTTATAATAATAATGTCTGAATTATATGTGAGATAATTCCTTTTCTGAATCTTTAATTGTCATAAGCTACATCTCTATGTGCTGCTCTAACAAGTTTTCTTGGCACATTTTCCAAAATTTGGTTCACTCGTTGGATTCTTATTCCTTCTCAACCTTCACCTAAATACAAACTGAAAGAATCCTAACAATTGAATGTCTTAAAGAACTAATTGTCAAACGTTTCCCATAAGCATTTCTTAAGAAATAATTATCTATAAGCTTCATCATCATAACTTTCCAAAAAAATATCTCAAAGACCCACATACCTTTCATTGTTCATCTAGCCACTGAAACACTCATTTTAAATCTCAACGCTTGATTTCCAAAGACCAACAACTAAACCATAAATCATTAGTTACATTTCTTCTTTTTCACTTTCTATCATTGAATAATATTCTAAAATTTGATCCTCGAAATCTCCAAATACTCATCACATCGTCTAATTTCATCCATTTCATCTTAAGATACATCACAAGGTCTTATTCATCATTGACTCTAATCGTCTTAGTAATATCACTAATTAAAAGCTCTTCTAATCATAACACAACATTTTTAGTAGATCTTCAAGCAATCTCATCCATAACCTGAATTATTATCCCTTGCCTACCTCTTCTACATAAATTATACAAGTTTAAGGCGTCACTTGGTCCTCCATCCAACCTTGTGGATGTTTAAATCGTTTACTTATAGATAAACCATCTTAGGGTCCTAAATCAAATCTCGAATAATCCCTCCGACCTATCAGAATATTAACATTCTCCTAGTAATTTCCATCCTTTAATAGACTCTCAAAACTTACATCACTACAATCTCGATATATTCTTGTACTCAATACTTCAATTTCCACTTAATGGTAACATAGGGTTCAGTACATCAATGCTTAACTCCTTATGTTTTTTTGAACATCACTCAAAATTCACGCTTACACATCTATAGTTTCATGCCAAAATCACTATCCATACTTACTATCTCCTAAACCCCAAAGAGATTTGTCACTTATCGACAAAATATATATTCTCACTCCTATACTCGTCATGAGATTCATACTTAATAATCCATGTTACTAATCTAGTTTAACTCGAATGCTTGACTTTATCAATCAAGGTATCGACTATTCCTCAAAGCATATTTTATCTAACCAAAGGAGTATTTACTCCTTATGGGAAGCGCCCCTTAACTTCAATACAAGTCTCTTTCATTGACATCTAAGCACCAAATGCTATTCCAAATGGAATCTCTGTCTTCTCAATAATTCCATGGTGTTCACACCTCTTTGGCAATTATCAAACTTCATCCAATCTCATCCTGAAATCTACTAGGCGAACATCTAATACTCGTCTTAAAAAGCTCTCCACTTACATTTTTACATTAAATCTCCTATTAGTCTAACTTTAATCCATCCATACCCATCATCGTCGAGTTACCATCAACAACATACCCTCTGTGTCCTTGGAACCACATCATAAATCCCATGTCGTTGTGATTCGCTTCAACCCTTCCTGACAATTCGTCATTTCAAAGATCTTTTACACTTCTTGAATCCACAGATCGGCTTTTTTTGAGTTCTCATCACCCTTGAACTTTGTAGGATGGTGACGATGAAAATATTTCAATCCTCTTGACTAAATAGCACATATCTCTCTTTCCCTATTCTCCAATTCGTGAAGAGTCTTTGCAGTTATCTGTGCAACAACAGAAGCATCCATGTTATTCGTAGCTTCAACCATTTGATCATCCCTACTGAGGTTCATTCTTGCAACGTCATTCCTTCTTGGGTGCATTTTTTCCTCAAAACCATCATCAAGAAGAAATCTCAAAACCACTTAGGAGAATTCCAAAAATAACATTTCGACTACATCCACACATAATAACTACCCCTGAGCTGACAACTTAGACAATTTATCTTGACGCATGATCATATAACGACTCCCAACCTACAGGTTAACCTATAATCTATAACCAAAAGCTCCACAACACTAATGAAATCCAAACCAAAGCTCTGGTACAACAATTGTAACACCCCAATTTTTAACAGCACGAGTGTATTTTTTTTTTTCAAAACAAATTCATAAAAACAAAGAAATAAAGAAGAAAATACTTTTGGATAAATATTTAAGTCGTACACAACGACCACAATCAACAATATTTACAAGCAACGAAATAGTTTTTGAAATCAAAATCCAAAGTATTCAAACATTAAAATACGCCAGGGCTATGAGGCCTATAAGACATAGCTCATACCCTTGGGGTATTCTTGGCAGAAACCTGTACAAAAGCACTACCCCAAGAATTTTAACTCCCCACATCACATCAAAAAGTGGTACATGGAACCCATAAAAATAAAATGTCAAGCTGACAATATTGGTATAGGTACAATCCTCCACATTAAAATAAACAAAACCCAAAAACAAAGACATCTAGTCCCTATACGTCATCCTAATCTGATCATTCTACAAAAAACTATTCATCTCAGATGATCTTCACGCGCCCCGCAAGATCCTCTTAACACAGCTCCAGTCAGGTGTGTCCAACTACCTTCCCATCTACAGGGTACTAACTAGTAGGATGGTACTGGTTCTCATTGGATGGCAAAGCCCAAATTTCCACAATAGTTGTAAAAGGTCACCAACCGAAATTAACAATTAACACATAACATTTAAATGCACAAAATAACCTTTCAACTTAGCATGCACCCTAAAAAGGTTTCCATATGCCAAACATGCATAAACAAGGTTGAAAAATGAAGTTTAAAAAAAAATTGCACTGTTGTATTCGAATACAACATCTCTGTATTTGAATACAAGGTTGTTTCAGCAGTCAATAGCAAAAACTACATGACTGTATTCAAATACACCCTTCTGTATTCGACTACACATAAGTCAGCAGCAAAAATAGCTTGTTCGTATTCGAATACAACCTTCTGTATTCGAATACAAATCAGACAACAACAGAAAAACAACAAAATTCAGCAAAATTCAGGTTTTAAAAGGGTTTCGAAATCGATCAACACTTACACACAAATCCAAACAATCACACTTAGCAATTATAGCACAATCACCATGACGGCTTACGTTTCCAAAAGGTTTGCAATCAATCACACTTACACACAATTCCAAAACATTCGCACATAGCAATTATAGCACAATCACACGACAACTTGAGTTTTGAAATTGTTTTGCAATCAATAACACTTACACACAATTCCAAAACATTCACACTTAGCAATTGTAGTATAATCTCCACGACTACTTGAGTTTTGAAATGGTTTTGAAATCAATCACACTTAGACACAAATCCAAAACATCCACACTTGGCAATTATAACACAATCACCATGACAACATGAGTTGAAACACTCAATCGTAATCTTGAATCCAACACGACTCGCGTGTTAAGCACCCTAATGCAATGCGTATATGCCAAAATGCATGGACACGAAATTCCAAACCAAAACCCTCATTGAAGGGCCGTAAATCATAATTGTATCGCCTATCACAGGCCGAAGTACTAAATTACGGAGGTGCTACCTATCACGGGTCAGCACGATTTGCTAAAAATGTTAATCGTAAATGTACCGTCTATCACAGGCCGAAGTACTATTAACCTGCAAGGATAAGATGAACCAACAAATCGCGTGGAATCATCTCGTTGCCCATCCGATCACCACTATCACCATGGCCCATCAAGTTGCCATGTATTATGAAATGCATGAGCATACTCTGACTCAATCCACATCAATCGTTAAGTAAATGCAGATATTAAAAGATTCCCTATTTTTAATACACATTTAACTCTAACAATTTTCACGACAATCATTAAGTAAATGCAGATATTAAAAGATTCCCCATTTTTAATACTCGTTTAACTCTAATGATTTTCAAATTCCACATAGAGCATACTCTAACATTTATTTTCCACCACACACATCAAATTCAATCAAATCCAATTCCACAAAATCCACAACCAGTTCAATCATCAATCACCCATAAGTTCCACATTTTCAACATGAATCACGACAAATCAAGTGTCTCAAACCACACCTCAAGCATCTCAAATTTTGTTTCCTCAAAACAGACATAAATGAATCAAATTTATTTTCCACCAAACACTCATCAATATCACCAAAACCCAACTCTAAAATTTCACCTATAAAATCTTTAAATTCATTTTCCCCAAATCAACACTTCAACCCGGACAAATTTCCATT
Source organism: Cicer bijugum (assembly GCA_037974875.1). Lineage (NCBI taxonomy): Eukaryota > Viridiplantae > Streptophyta > Magnoliopsida > Fabales > Fabaceae > Cicer > Cicer bijugum. The sequence goes on from JBBPBT010001050.1 coordinate 1,620,950, forward strand.
CCACCCACCATAGATAAGTCCCTAAATGCAAACTAAAAGTTTGGAAGGAGCCCTTACCTTAACGATAGCTCTTACACGTGATTATGGTACCATGAGTAATTCCGATAAAATCTCCGCTCGCGACGGTGCTTCCAAAGTTAGTTCACTAGCACCGTAGCATGGAGGTGAGCAAATTTCCCTTCTATCTCTTTGCGAAACAAAGCTTAGATTTAGTATAAAAGTGGGGGTTTGTGTTTGACGGTTTGAAAACCCCTAACACTATTTTTCTTCGTTTCCGAATCAAAGAGGAAGAATGAAGCTGAGAAATTCTTGTCTTCTCACCCACCAAGCCTTGGGTTCCTTTTCTTGAAGCAAAAGAAAGCAAAGAAAGCAAAAGATGAAAGGAGAAGAAAGAATGCTTCGCAAGGCAGGGAACCGTTTTGGTTTTTCTTCCTTTGTTTCCTTTTATTCCTTTTCTTTTCTTCTTTGTAACATATATAATAATATATATATATACCTATATATATATATATTTATATTTTACTTAAAAATCACCCAAACAAATATCCAACAATGCTAACGCACACCACAATCTATCCTAATAAAATTATATACTCTCGTCACAACTCAATTGACAGATAAGAGTTTTTCTTCAATTCTTTGTAGACTAGTGCAACTTGTACTTCTTCTACTGACAACGAATTTCTACCATAAAGAAGTGTATCAAACAAATTTTCAAGGAAGCTTGGTAATGAATTTATCAACAATAGGGCTTGTTCCTACTCATGCAATTTTAAATTAATATTTTCAAGATCTAAAACAATCTTATTAAACTCATCCATATGATATTCAATTGACCTCCTAGGTTGCATCTTGAAAGTATATAATTTTTGTTTTTGAGTATAAGCGATTTGCTAATAATGTTGTCATGTATAAAGATTCGAATTTGAGCCAAATACCTGCTCCAGAGGTATCCATTGATACTTCTATTAGAGCCTTGTCTCCAAGACTCAAGATTAAAGCACTATGTGCCTTGTTCATGATATCTTTCTTCTCTTTTCCTGGTAGTGTGGATGCCATGTCTTTCTCCCCTTTAGTGCTTTTGCCAAACCTTGATGCACCAACAACATTTTCATCTTGAGACACTATAATCCACAATCATTCTTCCAATCGAACTTTTTAAGTATATACTTTGTTGATGCCATCTTTGAATTGAATACACTTGTACTCTTGATACCAAATTTTGTTAGAAACAGAGATCAATCAGTCACTAAACGAAGAATGTTCTGGATTTTTGTAAAGGAAATGCATATTGATTGAAAATGAAATGGAAATTGACTAGAAGTAGAACAGAGAACATTCTCTATTTACTAACTAACAAAATTAAAGCTTTAAATGACAAAATGATACCACACAAATATTAACTCAGTTTTGAGATCAACTCATACGTCTTGGGGACTAGATCCTACTTTGAATTATCACTATAATGAGATGAAAATGATTACAAAAATTTTCTATACTTGTGTGCTGCAATTTTTGTGCACTTTCTAAAATTGTAGCTTTCAATGTTATTTTTGGCACACATGCTTGCTTTGACTTACAACTAACTAACTAAAAACAACCTACCCAAAATGGATTACAATGCAAAAATCTTCTCATAGAATACCACAGATTATATATATTATATATATATATACCTACCATAAACGTCCTGGATTCAAGGGTGAGTATCAATGTGTTGATATAATAAAGAGATGAAGCAGACAATAACTCAATAAAGCAAAACATAATCCATAAGGAATTATGTGAAAATAATGGTGTTTTATCAAGAAAAATATTGAATTTTGTTGTTAAAAGAAAATAGTTTGAAAAACTAATTGAAAGTAGGAAAAGTTCATAATAAATGAAAAATCAACAGAGTTTGTGATGCACAAGATCAGTCTGAACTGCAAGTGCATAGCATACTTATTATTCCAAAATAATGTAAGGCTTCTAATAATGCAAGATATTAAAACATGAATAAGATTAATACATAATTAATACTTACAATGAATTTGGAATACTTAAAAGAAAATATTACAAGTTTTTGACATATTGGAGACACTCAAGATTTCTAACTCTTTGTGTTTTTCTCCGTGCTAAAACTCTCTACCTTGGAAGTGAAATGGGGCCTTCCTTATATATGAAATAAATCCTTCTTTTTCTGACTTGTGTAGTGGAGGAAATGATGAGATTCCTTCTACTGTTTGCTTTTGGTGGTAGTGGTAAAAAGAAGTGGCAGTCAAGTGCCAAACAACTTTAGCTTTTGCTTTTGTCTTCTGATGTCAATTGAGAACGAATCTTCCTTTTGTTGTTTTTTGTTTTATTTTGTTTTATTTTTTTAAGTCCACAACCAAAATTGGGGTAGGCCGTATACATGGCGGACTAAACAGTTTTTTGGATACAAATTTTGAATTTGGCCTAAAATATCCAGACCAATGTCTTGATTATTTGATAGCGGTGAAGAGATCAAAAAAGCCATCTTCATTATCATCTCCCAAATTAATGATGCTTTCAAAATTAGTACCTGAGGAAGCTTTTGAGGGTTGGACCTTGCTCTTGAGAAGTTAGGCCATAATCTCAAAGTATTCATCTTCAGTTTTTGCTGCTACTAACTGAGTTTTTGCAAATGATTTTTGACCCAAGAATTGAGTTTGTATTGTGTGAAGTTTCTGCAATCCCTGATTTGGGATCCATGTGGATGTGACTGGTTTTTTGATACTTGTTGGAATAGAGAATTTTGTCCACCATCTAACTTTGAACCTTTTGACAAGGATTGTTTGGGACTCGTTTTGATCAATTTCAAAATACTAGGCTAACACCCATGGTAAGAAGAATTTTCTAGAGAAGTGCATTAAAGGTTGAAAAATACGTTCTCTGTCTGTGGGTTTGTAGTGTGTTTTGTATTGTTGCAAGCTTTCTTGGACTTCCGGTTTTAGATTATGTTGAATAGAGCCATATAGTTTCCACCAATGGGCAAACCATTGGGGGATTTTTGAAGGATCCATGGTTAGATTAAAGACAAATATCCAATTATGACTATATTTTTGGTTTTGGATGAGGAAAACATTATACCAGCCCTATTGGTAGTCCCTTTAATTGAAAGTCCAACAATGGTTTATTGTGGTTTTAAAATTAAGTGGGAATGATTTTGGGGTATGGAGGTTTAATCTCCATTCGGAAGGTGGGATTATTTTGTGGATTTTTGTTGTTGAGTAGTCCATTCGGCGTTCTTTTGGGCAATTTTCAATTGTTACAGATCCTGTTAATAAAAGAATAGATTGGTAGTAAGGTTGGGGTTTTGATAAATCCCATGGTTTGAAAAACCAACCTTCTCGAAAAATCTTTGAAATGACTAATTGAGGAATTTTATTATAAAAATGGTAAGGATTGCTTGCCATCTGGCAAAAATCTGTTTTGATGCAATGTTTTGGACATCTTTTCGTAGTCAATTTGAAGCAAAAAATTTTAATTGAGTAAATCACTTTGCAATTTTGTAATGCGCATGACAATTGAAAGAATTTCTTCTTTAATTGTAGAATAATTCATTTGAAAATCATTCCAGTGTAGAGTTGTATACTGGACAATGCATTCTTTGTCATTTATCTTTTATTTTAGAATACCCCCATATCCTAAATCTAAAACATCTGTTTCAACAATATTTTGGGCTGATGGACCAGCTAGATGCATACTTGGTATTTCTTTAACTTGGTTTTTTGATTATTTGTACTATTCTAGTGTGTTCATATGACCTTGTGATAGAGTTTTTTCTTAACCTATCATGGAGAGGTTTTGTTATTCTATTGATGTTTGGACAGAAATCTAAGTCATAATTCAGACTTCTTGAAAACCTTTGTAATTGGGTTTTGTCAAGCATTTTGTTAGGAATTTTTTTAGCAATGACCTTTCAATAAGGGTGATGGTACCACGAGAAATAAAATGTCCTAAAAAACGGATTTTAGTTGGGAAAAAGGAAAGTTTTGACTTTGAAACAACCAATCCATTTTTCTTAACAACCATAAAGAAAGTCTTAAGGTGTTTAAAATGTTATTTGATTGTTTCAGAAAAAATTAAAACATTATCAATACATACGATGCAAAATTTTGAAAATGGATTAAAAATGTCATTCATAATTCTTTGGAATTCTAAAGGAGCATTTTTTAATTTGAATGGTATTACAATCCATTCATATTATCCAAATGGAACAGTAAATGCAGTTTTGTATCTATCTCTATGATCAATCTGCATTTGTCAAAAACCCGAATTCATATCGAATTTTGAAAATACAAAAGCAGAATGCAATTTTTGTAAAAGATCTTTTTTGTTTTGAATTGGATAATTAATCCATTCTAGAGTTTTGTTCAAGGGTTTGTAATTAATTACCAGCCTAAGTATTCCTTTTTCTATTTCTGAATTTTTGTTAACATAGAAATCTACGCAACACCAAGATGATTTGAATTTTGTTATTAAACATTTTTGTTTCGAATCTTGAATTTCGTTTTCGCAATGTTGTTCAAGCTCATTGTTCATTTGCATAGGCCTGGCTTTAGTTGGGATTTGCTTATTAGAAAAATCGTTATCATAAGGTAAATCAACCATGTCTTGTTTTCTATGCCAAAAGGAATTTGGTATATCTGAATAAATTTCATCTTCAATTTTCTTTTGTAGTTCAAAAACTTTTTGTTTTATTAAATTATTTTATAATTGTTGTTGAATCCTGAGAAAGGAAACATCATGTTTTAGAAAACACATATGTTTTTCTCTTCCCTGAATTTGAAAATTCAATTCATTTTTATAAACAGAACAAGCTTTTAAAAGATTTAAATTCTTTGTTCTAGGTTTTTTAATAAAAGGGAAAACAATTTTGGTTATATTTTAAAAGATTTTGGTTCTATCATAACGGAAAGAATAGGGAGTTATCATGTTAATGAAAGGAGTCTCTAAAATGACACTATGAGTTATATTTTCTAATAAGACCTAAGAAGTTTAGATTGAAGCATTACCATTTTTAATATGTATTTGTCAAAGACCCGATTTCATATAGAATTTTGAAAATACAAATGCATAATGCAATTTCTGTAAAAGATCTTTTTTGTTTGGAATTGGATAACGAATCCATTCTAGAACTTTGTTCACGGGTTTGTAATTAATTACCAGTGTGACACCCTAAATCCCACAATAATATATATATATATATATATAATAATTTTTATCATATTCCTATAAAATTTGCAGCGGATAAATAGAATTATATTTTCAAGAAAATAAAATCTTTTGTAACTAATTTAGGATATCACGTTTCTCAAAGTACACATGCACCAATTCAAATTTTATTACTCAAATAAAACAATTTAATCTCAATAAACTTGATTTAAGTATAATTACTTGATTTAATTCTAAAAACTTACTAGTACTTCTAAGGTTTTCATACAAAATTCAAATCAAATTAAATAAGTAAAATACAAGTTAAAACCCTTATTCCCGGTATCACCTATCAGAGCGGGGTTCCTCCCAAACTTGAACTTCAAGACTCATTAACCTGTAATAACTGCGATTTTGCAAACGCAGGGCCCAGCCAGTCAAACACAAACAACGAAGGAGGTGAGTTTTGAAATCATGTTAATAGTATAATATGAGTAAGAAGAACACGCAAACAATCATAATAGAACCGTATCATAATCACTTTATGATATATCAAAATATTTAATTAAATAGTATCATACTATAACATCAATCACTCAAGTAAAATAATCATCTCATTATAATATGCATCAAATCATCTAATTATTATTACCTTTGAAACACATCAATCACAACAAAACTATCACAAGAAAATGCAATGCTATGCATGAGCTTAGACTCTACTTCGCAATGTGGTACCATTCTAACTTTGAAGTACTTGGTTAGGAGGCCATGATACTATGCCACCATCCCGGTGGACGGACAATTCAAATTGGCCCTGTCCTCATAGATCCCCTCAACTCAAAACCCGAGACACATATACGTGACAGTCGAGGTAAACGTGTGTTGCATGGTAGCTCCCGACATTTGGAGTGCTACCTCCAAGTCACCTAGGAATTCCCCATCGGAATACCTCCAAGGTCTAACAATCTTGCCTTAAGGCTCGACAGCAGACCGCCACGATCAGGCTCATTCAGTTGTACTTCCCCAGAATCACTAGGCTTGTCAGGCCCTACCTATATGATGACAAAATAATCTCCACTTCAAACATTCACAATATTTATTTTCTCCCCCCGTTAGCTTAGACTACTCCCTTAAGAGCATCGTATTTAAGAATCATCACTATCTCATCAAGTATGGGGTACTTCAATATTTTCATCA
>JBBPBT010001050.1:1640218-1670693 GCA_037974875.1 Cicer bijugum
TTAACATTCTAGAATAATTCAACATAGCTTTAGTCCAATTTAATAGATAATTCATTTTTAAAACAATTAAATAATAGACAATTAGTTTTTATTTATGAGACATAAAGTGGTTATATAATTATATATGTTTTTAATTTTATTTTCCATCAAAATTCTCATTTTTTTAAAGTTTAATAAATCCACTATTTTCTCTCCATACTAATTTAACATTGTATTTTATGATTATTCGTTTCAATTGATAATTTAATTAATATTATCCAATTTTAATTTCTGATAATTTTTTTTATACAATAAAAATTTATTTTATTTGATAATTAATAATGTCCATCTATTAATGAGTTACTAATGAATCATAATCAATATATATATATATATATATATATATATATATTGTTGTTAAAGAAGGAGATCAATCATTCACTAACGAACATTCTTCGTTTTTTGACTAACATAATTAAAACTTTAAATGATAAAATGAGCACACACAATTGTTAATCCTGTTCAAAGTGGAACTCCTATGTCTGGGTGTCCAGATCTGACTTTGAATGTTCACTATAATGAGATGAAAATGATTACAACATTTTTCTGCACTTGTGTGTTGCTTTTTTTTCTGCACTTTCTAAAACTGCAACTTTCTATGTTATTTTTGCAAACTTTGCTTACTTCGGCTTATATACAAGTTATTTACAATTTAAGAGTAAAAAATAAAAATAGTTACAACTAACCTAACTGAAAACTTACTATCCAAAACAAATTCCACCTTAAAAATCTTCTCATTGAGTACCACATATTACACACACATCTCCACCTTGGCACCAAATGAGAAACTTCATCTTATGATTCTTCGAATCAGATCCTTGATCCTTGATCTCATTTTCTAGAATGGATATTAAGCAAATTCAAACAATGCCTAAACTTGCTAAGTGTGATAGGTGATGTAAACATGTTAGTTGGGTTGTCACTTGTGTCTATATGCTAGGTTATGTTATGATACATTTGATTTTTACTCAAATAAATGGCACTTTGGTTGGCACAACCTATGCAAACAAACTTTTCTTTAACACCAAGTTTAGTGATTAATTCTCTTAGCCAAATTCCTTCTTTCACAACTTCAGCAAGAGCAACATATTATGCTTTTGTTGTTGATAAAGCCACTATGTGTTGAAGATTAGTTTTCCAACTGACTGTGTTGATGAACATTGTGAACACATATCTTGTTAGAGATCTCATTCTATCTATATATCTAGCAAAATCAGAGTCTACAAATCATTGGACTGGTTTTCATGGTTCAGAACTTCTGGTGTATTCTAAACACATGCTTTGAGTTCTCTTTAGGTACCTTAGAATCCATTTAATTGCTTGTAAAGAACTCATTCCTGGATTTCCCATAAACCTCCTTGTGACATACATCATGAAAAATGTATGGCCTTTAGCAGACCATAACATAAGGTATATTCTTCATGTCTTCTGATTCCTAGTTTGTGTTTGGTGACATGGCTGAAGAAAGTTTGATGTGAGCTGCTAGTGGAGAGTCGATTGCCTTTGATTCCCTTATATTGAATCTATTTAACCTTTCCAATGCAGCTCTATTGGGAAATTATCTGTTTTCCTTGTTCTCTAATTCTTATGATTTCCATTCCTATGATCCTCTTGGATGGCCCCAAGTCCTTTGTCACAAATTCTTTCTTCAGTTTGCCCTTCAATTTTTCTTTTTTTTTTTTCCATACTTTTAAATGCTATTATCATGTCAGCCACATATAGCAGAAAGTAAATGTATGTGGGTGATGATACTTGTTTATAATACACACCACTATCAAAATTTCTTCTAGCAAAACATTGACTGAGCATGAATGAATCAAACCTCAAATATCACTGTCTTGGTGATTGCTTTATGCCATAAAGTGTTCTCTTTAAAAAATAGACCCAATCCTATCTTCCTTAAGTCTTAAAGCCATTTCGTTGTTGCATTAAGATTATTTCATTCAAATCACCATGGAAAAATGTTGTTTTGACATACATCTATTATAACTTCATATCAAAGTGTGGTACCATGGCTAGAATTATCCTTATAGTTGCATGTTTGACTACTGGAGAAAAAATTTCATTATAGTCTACACCTTCTCTTTGAGTGAATCCTTTTGCTACTAGCCTTGCTTTGAACCTGGGTGGATCAACTCTTGGAATTCCCTTCTTCCTCTTGAAGATCCACTTGTTAGTTACAATTCTGGAGTTGGTTGGGTTAGGTATGAGTTTCCAAGTGTTTTTCTTCTCAAGTGGTTTCATCTCATCAGTCATAGCTAAAATTCATTTGTCTTTGTCTTGATACCTGACAGCTTCATTGTAGTTCCTGCGATATTCTTGTATGATCTCTTCAGCAAAATGTAATGTATAGCTCCACCTCATGATCAAACCTCTCAACTTTAGTTTGATGTGAATTTTTATTAGCAACATTGGTTATGGAGTTGTATAGGCCAGACTCGTGAAACATAACATCTCTACTAATGATATGTAATACCCCGTTTTTCAAAGCGAGGGTGTACTTTTTTTTTTTCGAAAGAAATTAAAATACAACAGAGAAATAATTAAGGAAAAACCTTTGGATAATAATTAAGTCATTAAAATTTACAAGCAGCGGAAAAGTTTTTCAAAATATAAATCCAAAGCATGTTATGATGTCAACAATAGTACATGTACGGCCTTACAACTTAACATAAAGATAACCCAAAAGAAAGACATGTGTGTCCTGAGTGACAACCTAGTCTGATCATTCTATACATAACCAAAAACTATACGCCTTGAGTAATCTCCACGCGCCCCGTGAGATTCTCCTAACGTAGCTCCAATCAAGCACTCCCATCCACATTCCCTTCCAGAGGGTACGAACCGGTAGGATCATCCTGACTCTCATATGAGGGCAAAGCCCAGATTTCCACAATAGTTGTAAAGGGTCACCAACCGAAATTAACAGTTAACACATAACATTTAAACTTTTCAATGAACAAATAACCTTTTCAATTTATCATACATCTTAGAAGGGTTTTCCACATGCTAAAAGTTCATGTAAAGCTTGCCAAATGTAAATGACATCAAATAGAGTTATCAATCCATCAAGTAATACATAACTGAACAAAACATTGATAAATCAATTGAGCAATCAATTATCAAACTCAAAATAAGATTTTCCCCTGAGCCAATCGATTGGGTAAATCAATTTCCTGAAAGTTTTTAGTGAAAACTGAACTCTGGGCTTAAATCAATCGATTGGGTAAATCGATTGACTCAATCGATTGGGTAAATCGATTGACAGACAGACAGAGCCCCTGTATTGAATCCAATCGATTGAGCAAATCGATTTTTGGAAGACAAAGCCCCTGACTTGAATCCAATTGTATCCAAATCGATTTACCAAATCGATTTCTTAAATGATTTTGAAATACTTCTTACAAAATCGATTGGGTAAATCGATTTCGTGAATGACAGGGCCCCTGTAACTCATCAAATCGATTGGGTAAATCGATTTCCCTGTGTATTCTTTCAAAAATACATAAACTAACTCAATCACATACAAACACCACTCCAAACCTTAACACTTAGCAATACCCATACAAGCACCACGTCATTATGAGTTTCGAAAATGTTTTTACAACCTAACATACTACCACACAATTCCAAAACATAACTCTTAGTGCAATCAACGAAATCACAATCTGAATCAAAACACACTTACACATAATTTCAGACCATAACACTTAGCAAAATCAACACAATCATAATTTGGATCAACCACGACTCGTGTGCCGAACACCCTAATGCAATGCGTATATGCCAAAATGCATGGACTCGGAATTCCAAACCAAAACCCTCCTCGAAGGGCCGTAAATCATAATTGTACCGCCTATCGCAGGCCAAAGTACCAATTACCGAGGTGCCACCTATCACGGGTCTGCACGATTTACTAAAAAGCGTAAACCATAAACGTACTGCCTATCACGGGCCCGTATCGTTTACCAAAGTGCCACCTATCACGGGTCTGCATGGCTTACTAAAAAGAACGTAAATTGTAAAGGTACCGCCTATCACAGGCCAAAGTACTCTTTACCGAGGTGCCACCTATCACGGGTCTGCACAATTTACAAAAAACCGTAAGTCGTAAATGTACCGCCTATCACGGGCCAAAGTACTATTTACCAAGGTGCCACCTATCACGGGTCTGCACAACTTACAAAAACGTAAATCATAAATGTACCGCCTATCACAAGCCAAAGTACTATTTATCAAGGTGCCACCTATCACGGGTCTGCACGATTTACAAAAAGCATGAAAATGAATGAGCGTATACTGACTCCATTCACAACAATCGTTAAGCAAATGCAGTTATTAAAAGATTCCCCATTTTTAACACTCATTTGACTTAAACGATTTTCACGCCAAACATTAAGCAAACAGACATATTAAGAGATTCCCCATTCTTAATATACTTTTGACTTAAACGATTCCCACAACAAAACATTCAGTAAATAAGACATTAAGAGATTCCCCATTCTTAATACTCATTTAACTGAAACGATTTTCAAAAACAAACATTAAGTAACCAAGACATTAAGAGATTCCCCATTCTTAACGCTCAGTTAACTTAAACGATTTTCAAGCAGCGTTAAGTAACTAAGACATTAAGAGATTCCCCATTCTTAACGCCCAGTTAACTTAAACGATTTTCAAAACAACATTAAGTAAACGAGACATTAAGAGATTCCCCATTCTTAATTCTCGTTTAACTTAAACGATTTTCACAAACTCACATTAAGTAAACAAGACATTAAGAGATTCCCCATTCTTAATACTCGTTTAACTTAATGGTTTTCAAATTCCACACAAAAACAACTTTCACATACTTTCACAATCAATCCCTACTTCATTCCAAATCATTTTCCACACAAACCACACAAAACAAACTCACACATACTTTCACGATCAATCCTTACTTCATTCCAAATCATTTTCCACACAAACCACACAAAACAAATTCACACATACTTTCACAATCAATCCCTACTTCATTCCAAATCCTTTTCCACACAAACCACACAAAACAAACTCAAATTTCATCAGTTATCAATTTAGAATACGTCAAAACAACGAACACAAATCAACATAGTCCATCACTCAAACACAACAAGTTTCATATACTCAAAATCATACATAAATGGGTTTAAAATTCATTCTCCATAAAACCTTACTTTAACCCTAACCAAATTCTTTTCCACACAACCACAAGTAAGTCCCTAAATGCAAACTAAAAGTTTGGAAGGAGCCCTTACCTTCACCTTAGCTTTTTCGTTCGATTTCGGTACCGTGAGCAAATCCGGTAAAAATCTCCGCTCGCAACGCCGCTTCCAAAGTTAGCTCACTAGCACCGTAGTGTAGTGGTGAGCAACTTTCCCTTCTATCACTTCTTGAAACGACGCCTAGATCTAGATGAAACTGGGAGATTTGAGTTCGAATCCCTAATACCGTTTTTCTCCGTTTTCGAATCAAAGAGGAAGAGTGAAGTTGAGAAATCCTTGTCCTATAACCCACTATCAATTTCGAGCTCTATGGAAAGAAAAGGAAGCAAAAACGAGCAACAATGGAGGAAGGAGGAATTTTGAGTTTGCGTGAGGCAGAGAGAGGAAGGAGACGGAAAATTTTCTGTTTTCCTTCAGTTTTCCTTTCTTCCTTTTTCTTTCCCTTCTATTTGCTTTCTTCTTATTTCCTTCCTTTCCTTTTCTTTATATAATATATATATATATATATATTAATTATAATTAACAAATATCTCCAACTCTTTAGATATTTATTAAATTACTCTTTTACCCAAAACGCATAAAACTATTCGCAAAAGATTCGCCGCAGTTAATTTAATTTATTTAGCGACGAGTAATACTAATCGGACATCAAAATACCTTTTGATTATATAAACTCCAAAATATTAATAACTTTGGCTTAAAAGCCCCTGAGTTCAATACCAAAATCCATTAAAATACATAAAGTACACTTTAAAATTATGGGTCTTACATGATACATTTCCTACTTCCAAGACACCATGTCCTATAATCTTTTACACCGGTTGGATATCCAACATAGTTCCTTTTCTTGTATCGAAGGGCTAGCTTCCCTTCATATACATCATAGCATGCAACACATCCAAACACTTTTAGGTGATTGTAATTGACAACATGTCCACTCCATATCTTGTTGAGTTTTGAGTTCAATTGTAGTTGAAGGACTTAAATTTATCAAATAATAAGCTTTATGGACAATTTCCCCCCAAAACTATGCAGGCATGCCTGCATTTGACAAGATGCATATCATCCTTTCAGGCAAGGTTCAATTCATCCTTTCATTCAGGCCAATTGGCTGAGGTGTGTGCCTTACAATCCTATACATGTTCACACCATGAGTTTTTCAAAACCTAGTTAACCCCTCATTGCAAAATTCAAGACCATTGTTTGTCCTTAAGGTTTTAATCCTCTTGCTAGTTATGTTTTCAACCATAGATTTCTAGTGTTTAAAGGTTTAGAATGCTTTTCCTTTCTTTTTAGCAAATAAATCCATACTTCTCAACTGTAATCATCAAGAAAAATAATGAAGTACTTGTTACCTTCATGTGAAGCAATATTTGTAGGGCCTTATAGATCACTGTGAACATATTTCATAATTCTTTTTGAGCAACGTTTCCCTGTAGAGAACTTGACTCTATGCATCTTTCTAGACATACAATGCTCACAAAATTCAAGATCACCAATTCCTACTACCTTGCATGCTGATTTGATCCCCATAATCACCTTGCCTCCATCAATTTCTTTATAGTTAAGAAACCAATCTCTATTTGAGGTCATGTGAAATGAGCACCTTGAGTCAAGTACCTAGTCATCATCCATGATTTCAGTTGAATTTCCCATAACAACTTATGTGATTTCATATCCTTAGATGCTATAAATGCATTTCCATAATCATCATCACTATTTAATCATTTCTTTCCTTTCCAATCTAGGCATTCTTTCTTGAAATGCTCTTCTTTCTTGCATATGAAACATTTCATTTTAGACTTGCCTTTTTCTTTATTCTTGAAATTATTCTTATGTTTTTTATTCATCTTCCATTCCTTGGCCTTGATAAGCAATCCCTCACCACTGTTTTGTTCTTTTGCATCTGCCTTCTTCTTCAAATATTTGGAGATTGGTGCAACATGTACTTCTTCTAATGACAAAGAATCTCTACCACAAAGAAGTGTATCACACAAATTTTCAAGGGAGCTTGGTAATAAATTTATCAACAATAGGGCTTGTTCCTATTCATCCAATTTTACATCAATATTTTCAAGATCTAAAACAATCTTATTAACGATTTGCTAATGATTTTGTCATGTATAAAGATTCTAATTTGAGCTAAATAACTGTTGCATAGGTTTCCTTTGATACTTCCCTCAGAACCTTGTCTCCAAGACTCAAGATTAAAGCACCATAAGCCTTTATCATGATATCCTTCTTCTCTTTTTCGGTTAGTGTGGATGCCATGTCTTTCTCTCCTCCCAATACTTCTTCCAAACCTTGATGAACCGACAACATTTTCATCTTGAGACGCGATAATCCAAAATATTCTTCCAATCAAAGTTTCTAACTATATATTGGCATACATGTATTATACTATTGTGCCCTTGTCAAGATAACAACATAGATTGCGGGTGCTATATTTTGCGATTCATGAAGGAGGTTTTTTCTATGAATCAAAGTATACTTCTAGAAATTGTACATTATTTTCATTAGAATTTGATTTTCATATATAAACTAATTGTATATTTAATTCTAACTTATTTATGTTCAAATATTGTATCACACATAGTACTTTGACAACCTCAAGTCAACTTACTCTGAAAGTGATCTAACTGAAATAAAGACAGACTGGTGTCAGTATGTGCTCGACAACACTTTTCATATTTTAAAAGGGTTGTCGTATCTTTTAACAGTAGTACATATTACAGCGCTTAAAAGTGCCGTTAAATGCATATAAAATACTCGATGTTAAAGTTTATTTTTAGTGTGGTGAGAGTAAGTCTAAAAATATACACCAACTAACTATAACAATCCATATACTAACAATGTAGCTTCCATTCAATATTCACAAAAGACCTAGTTTAAAGTCACCCCCTCTTCTTCTTTTTAACATCTTTTGTTTTTTCATCTACTAAAGTGAGTCAATTTAAGATAATTTTTGACCTAAAATAACTTCTATATTTTTTCTCTCATTTTATTTAAATAAGTGGTTTTCACATATATTTAGTATTTTTCTCATTTTGTTTGTTACTTTTTCGTCTGAGTGCGATGTAACACCCTGATTTTAAACAGCACGACTGATTTTTTTTTTTTCAAAACAAATTCATAAAAACAAAGAAATAAAGAAGGAAATACTTTTGGATAAATATTTAAGTCGTAACATAACGACTTGAGTTTCGAAAAGGTTTTGCAATCAATCACACATACACACAATTCAAAACATCTACACTTGGAATTTATAACACAATCACCATGACAACTTGAGTTCAAACACTCAATCATAATCTTGAATCAAACACAACTCGCGTGTCAAGCACCCTAATGCAATGTGTATATGCCAAAATGCATGGACTCAGAATTCCAAACCAAAACCCTCCTCAAAGGGCAGTAAATCATAATTGTACTGCCTATCACAGGCCGAAGTACTAAATTACCAAGGTGCTACTTATCACGGGTCAACATGATTTGCTAAAATCATAAATCATAAATGTACCGCCTATCACAGGCCGAAGTACTATTTACCGAGGTGCCACCTAGCACGGGTCAACATGATTTACCAAAAATGTGCAGTGTATCGCAGACCTTACACGACGCGACAATCCCCGCAAGGATAAGATGAACAAACAAATCACATGGAATCATCTCGTGGCGCATCCAGTCACCACTATCACCATGGCCCATCTAGTTGCCATATACTATGAAATGCATGAGCATACTCTGACTCTATCCACGTCAATCGTTAAGTAAATGCAGATATTAAATGATTCCCCATTTTTAATATTCATTTGACTATAACAATTTTCACAACAATTATTAAGTAAACACAAATATAAAAAGATTCCCCATTTTTAATACCCATTTAACTCTAATGATTTTTAAATTCCACACAAAGCATACTCATACATATTCTCAAATACAATCCACAATTCACACCAAATCACATCAATTCGTTTTTCCACGAAATCCATACAACACATCTCAAAATTTATAAATATTAACTATGAACACATCAAACACGACAACTACAATTCATCACAACGCACCACTCAAACATATCAAATTTCATTTCCTTAAAACCATACATAAATGAATTAAATTCATTTTTCACAAAACACTCATCAACATCACCAAAAACCCAACTCTAAAATTTCACCCATAAAAGCATTAACTTCATTTCCCCCAAATCTACACATCAAACCTAACAAATTTCTTTTCCACCCAAACAAAGATAACTTCCTAAATGCAAACTAAAAGTTTGGAAAGAGCCCTTACCTTAACGTTAGCTTTAATGAGCGATTACGGTACCGCGAGTAATTCCGATAAAATCTCCGCTCTCGAAGTCGCTTCTAAAGTTAGTTTACTAGCACCGTTGCATGGAGATGAGCAACTTTCCCTTCTATTTCTTCTTGAAACAAAGCTTAGATCTAGTAGAAAAGTGGGGTTTTGTGATTGACGGTTTTGAAAACACCAACACCGTTTTTTTCCATTTTTGAATCAAAGGAGAAGAATGAAGCTGAGAAATCCTTGTCTTCTCACCCATCAAGTCTTGGATCCTTTTACAAAATCAAAAGGAAGCAACGAAAATGAATGAAAAAGATGGAAGAAGAAGACAGGGTCGTGAGGCAGGGAGGAATTTCATTTTTCCTTTCTTCCTTTTTCCTTCCTTCCTATTTCCTTCCTTCCTATTTCCTTTTTTTCCTTCCTTTCCTTTTCTTTCTATATATATATATATATATATATACACATAACAAATATCTAAGTATATGTAGATATTTCATAAAATTACCATTTCACCCATCATTTCCCAAACCACTTTTTGTTAAGAATATCTACTCTCGTCGCAACTCAATTGACAGATACAATTTTCATCAACTCGAGATATTTTTAACAAAAGTGATCGGTATTAAATTCTTTATAACATAAATAAATTATTCTTCGACAAAAGATTCATTGTACTTAATTTAATTTATTTATCGACGCATAATTTTAATCGGACATCAAAAGATATTTTTGGGCATTAAACTCACAAAATATCAATAACTTGGCTAAAGAGCCTCAGAGTTCAATACCAAAATACATCAAAATACATAAATTAGAATTTAAAACTATGGGTCTTACATACGATGTTGTTTTGTTTTCCGTCTTGGTGTGACATTTTGTTTCTTGTCTCATTATGGTGTTCATTTGGTTTAGATTTAAAGATCAAGACTTGATTCAGTGTCAATGAAAATTCAATTAATCATTTTAAAATCATCAATGTTATAGCTTCTGAGATATGAGTATTTCAGATACTTCAATTTTGTCGTATTTGTAGTCTATGTCACATCAGGAGACTTTTTTTTTTGTTTTGTGCTATTAATATGTATGTTGTGAGTTTGTTTGTAGAATTATATTTTTTATTTTAACGACTTTGAATTGTATGATTATTCATCAAAAGAATTTGTACAATTTAAATGAATATATACGGTTCTTTGAGTAAAAAAAATATAGCTTCAATGAAAACTACTTATTACATCCATCTTTGTTGCTTATTAAATCAATTTAATGGTTTTCATTTAGAAAGAAAATCTATATGGTTTGAGTGTTCAAACGAAATGATTTAGGTAAGAGTTGTTGCTTAGTATATCTTAAGAAGATTGGACTTTAGTTTAGAGTTACCTTAATTGATGTAGATTGACATGTATTTTACCAATATATAATTGATTATTGATTGTTTTTTTATTATTAAAAAATTATTAAGAACTTTCGAATAATAGTGTATACTAAAAAAAGCCCCCAACATAACACTTTCAATGACACCAACATTGTTCTAGAGATTGGCTATTGTAATCTAAGCATGTGCAGTGAATCATTTGATTCCAGCTAGAGCCGTCAAAAAAATCCCCCAATTACAAGGTCCCCTTAATTTTTTGTTCTATTATTAAGCCCTCTATTAAAATAATTTTTTTAAAATTTCGGCCCATTATTTCATAGGGCTTAAGGGCGGGGGCTCTAAGGGCCTATAGGCCCCCAATATTTTGTTAATTTTCATATTTTTTTCTTAAAAAAAATGAAATTTTTTTATCGGAAAAAATAGAAACTTCTTATCGAAAAAAATGGAAAACTTTTTATTGAAAACAAATCGGACATTTTTTATTGAAAGAAAATCAGAAAATTTTTATCGAAAAAAATCGGAATTTTTAATCAATAAAAATCAAACATTTTTTATCAAATAAAAAATCGAAAATTTTTTATCAAAAAAAAAATCAAACACTTTTTATCAGAAAAAATATTGGACATTTTTTATCGAAAAAAAATCGGAAATTCTTATAGATAAAAATCAAAAAAATTTTATGAGTGAAAAAATTGAAAAGCTTTATTTCTCAAAAAACAAAATCAATTCTTTTTTTTAAAAAAGTGGCCCTATAGGCCCCTAAGCCCACAAAATTTTAGGGGGCTTTTAGTTTAAGGGGCCTTGTTTTTATGGGCCTTTTAAATTGTTAATTATTTTAGCCCCTCCAAAATGTGGGCTGAGGCCAATAGTTAGGGGGCTTGTCAAATTGACAGCTCTATTTCCAGCTACCTGATAATTATTATTGCGGCATAGTGTCTACGAAAATGTCATTAAGAAAACCATATGCTTCTGTTTTTCTGTGTTTATAGGATTATTGGTAGTCTCAATTATATGCATCGGTCGAGATACACAAGTATGTAACATAGTTAACATCAGATTGCACATATCAATTAGATCACTTTTTGCTTTCACAGGGTAATGTATAAGGTGCTAGCATAATCAGATTGTCAAGCCACCGAATATAAGGCTTTAGGCCTAAAAATTAATTTTTACTTTAGATAAAACAAAAAATCTTCAAACTAAATAGTTTAAATAGTTTATGATATTATTAATTATGTTACAAATTTAAATTTATTTGTAGTTATTGATGTAACTAAATATCACTAGAAGGAGGGTTGAATAGGGATTTTGCTTTTTAAAAATAATTTTCTCGTGTTTTAGATACTATCCTCTCAAAGAGGATGGAAACTCGAGGATGGTGGTTTAAATGTTAAATTAGAGATGAGCAAAAGAAAGATAAATGTTAAGAATGACACACAACTTTTATACTGGTTCGCCCATTGAAGGCTACGTCCAGTCCTCACACATTTGTGAGATTTCACTAATTTTCAAACTGATTAACCTCTCACAGAGGATGATTCCACTTTGTGTATTATTTAGCCTCACCAAAATTACAATCAAGTTTCAACTATTTCCATGTGTACCTCATGTGGAAATTACAAATAGATATGTGTATGATAGTTTCTCTTCTCTTAAATACTTTATAAAAAGATATTTCAAATATCTAATGTAGGATTGTAGGAAGCTTGCTGCCTTTTATAGAAGTCTTATGATGTTCCTTCCATGTACCAAGCTCTATATGACCGTTGGAAAGTCAATTCAAAAAGCCCAAGGTCTTTCCTTATAATTACAAAACTGCCATCCAGCTGTCCTAGGACAGATGCAGTCCATCCTCTAATACGAGGTTGCAGATTTTCTAGAAACTTGGACATGTGTTGTCCTTTTCTTTTTCATTTATTTAAGGCTTGTAAGACCACATGTGATGTCCTTTTCTTTTTCCTTTCTTCAAGGGTTGTAAAGGCTTCACATGAAGTCCTTTTCTCTTTCCTTTCTTTAAGACATGTGAAGGTTTTTATTTTTAGCTTGTTTGTTGTTGCCTTTTTGAAGATTGACTTTATATTGTTTTCAATTCATACAAGAGTGATATGATGGGTTGCTTTCAAAGGTTTTGGGTTGCTTTCCAAGATATTGACCATAGACACATCCCAGTGTAATCCTTCCTCGTACCTTTCTTTTTCCATCTGAATTCTTTACTTCAAAAGCTTTATTTATTCATTCTTTAATACTGTTTTTCCTTTATTTAATGAATAAAATAATTTGTTTCAGCGAGGATGAGTATTCTGCATATTTGAAGCTACATTCAAACATCCGGTTGGTGATCAAAGTTTCCTCAAATATTTTTGACAACAAGCCAAAACTATACCACCTACAACACACCAACTTCCCACAGGTTTAGTGCTTCGTTCCAACAGTCACGTCTCCAACAAAATCCAACTTAAATCTAATTCTCATATCAAGGTCTACATTTGTTTCATGCCTATCACCTCAAATTCACGCTTCACTAGACAATTTTTTACATACTTCGAATTCTATATAAACTCGAAAATAATTTTCCTACATCTACTACCAACATTCATTCTACTACTTCTCAATTTCGCCGTGTCCTTTATTTGCAGCTTGATGTTTATCTTTTAACTATGCCAGGTCAAACACATTGTATTCACTCCATGACTTCTCTATTTATACAAAACTTAAATTTCTACCTCGAACCTCGATACATCTTCATTATTTTCAAATCATTACTTAGCATACACTCGTATGTCTTTTTCCATAAGTTGTTCTCTTCTTTGACAACCACAATTGGTACACACTATTGTGCGTTGTATCTCAAAGTATCCTCCGCCCTAACTTGATTTTTCTTTTGTCTTCCCTCTTACTATTAAAATTTCCTTCCTTGCAATAAGCTTGTTATTCTGGTCCTTAAGAATTCCTTCAATGATTTCAAACAAAATCTTAATTCCTCCTAATTTTCATGATTCCTATGAAATATTCTACATCCAAAATATATCTCAAACCACTTTTCACCTCTACCGTCATTCGACCGCCCATATGGTCAATATCTAGAGTCCTTTATTTGCTTCGCTTATATGCCATCATACTTCGTCTTTCTTCATTATAGTGATTTCAATAAATCAAGCATCACTAATTTCCATCAAACTTTTTCCATTTCATGCTCAATTTCTTTCCTACCAAATGCAGATATTAAAAGATTCCCCATTTTTAATACTCATTTAACTTAAACGATTTTCACAACAAACATTAAGCAAACAGAAATATTAAGAGATTCCCCATTCTTAATACTCTTTTAACTTAAACGATTTTCACAACAAACATTAAGCAAACAGAAATATTAAGAGATTCCCCATTCTTAATACTCTTTTAACTTAAACGATTTTGAAAATGAACATTAAATAAACAAGACATTAAGAGATTCCCCATTCTTAATACTCATTTAACTTAAACGATTTTCCAAAACAAACATTAAGTAAACAAGACATTAAGAGATTCCCAATTCTTAATACTCATTTAACTTAAACGATTTTCCAAAACAAACATTAAGTAAACAAGACATTAAGAGATTCCCCATTCATAATACTCGTTTAACTTAAACGATTTTCCAAAACAAACATTAAGTAAACAAGACATTAAGAGATTCCCCATTCTTAATACTCATTTAACGTAAACGATTTTCACAAACACACATCAAGTAAACAAACTCAAACATATTATCAAATTCAATCCACGATTCACACCAAAACACATCGATTCATTTCTCCACAAAGTCCAACATACACATCAAATTTTATGAGTATTAGTTAAGAATGCGTCAAATACGACGAACACATATCAACACAACATACCACTCAAACACATCAAATTTTATTTACTCAAAACATACACAAATGAGTTAAATTCATTTTCCCCAAATCAATACTTTAACCCTAACAAAATTCTTTTCCACGCAACCGCAGATAAGTCCCTAAATGCAAACTAAATGTTTGGAAGGAGCCCTTACCTTCACGTTAGCTTTAACGTGCGATTACGGTACTGCGGTAAATTCGGTAAAATCTCTGCTCGCAATGTTGCTTCCAAATTTGGTTCCCTAGCACCGTAGCGTGGTAGTGAACAACTTTCCCTTCTATGTCTTTCCAAAACGAAGCTTAGATCTAGATGAAACGGGGAGGTTTGTGTGTTTGACGGTTTTGAAATCCCTAATTCGGTTTTCGAATCCAGGAGGTAGGAAGATGCTGGGAACTTGATCTTTCTCACCCACTAGCCTTGGGTTTCAATTTTCGAACTTAAAGGAAGCAAAGAAAACGAAAATGAATAAAAATGGAGGAAGGAGGAAGAAGGGTTTACGCAAGGCAGGGAGAGGAAGGAGATGGAAATCTTTCTTTTCTTTCCTTTTCTTTTCCTTTCTTTATATTTCCTTCCTTTATATTTCTTTTCTTTTCTTTTGCTCTCTTTCTCTTTCCTTTCCTCTTTTCCCTCCACACAAACATATATATATGTTTATATATATTAATTATAATTAACAAATATCTCAAAACTAGATATTTATTAAAATTACCATTTCCCCCATAACGTATTAAATTCTTCGTAAAAGATTCACCGCAGTTAATTTAATTTATTCATCGACGATTAATTCTAATCGGCATCAAATATCTTTTTGGTCATATAAACTCCAAAATATTAATAACTTTGGCTAAAAAGTCTCCGAGTTCAATACCAAAATACACTAAAATACATAAAGTATGCTTAAAAATTATGGGTCTTACATTACTACCCCCCTAAAATTAGTTTCGTCCTCGAAACTTAAAGTACGAGTAGCAATCCTCACTAGGTTTGTACTCAAATTCAACATACTAGTCACAACTTGTTTTACCCGGCCTTCTCGAAAAAATGTTGCATACCCCTTTTCATAGGGTGCTTAATAACTTCACACACATCCATAGTCGGTAAGGTTCATCCGTTCCATTCAACATGATTTTGTCTACTATCAACAAGAGATTAAGGATGATCAATCCCTCAATTTAACAATAAATAGCCACCAACCATGATAGCGGCTTAGACTATCTTAACCGAAATGTAATAGCGCTCCTTGCAACTTACAATTGAGGTTATCTTAATGTACCAGTAGTCAGTAATCTTCTCAAGGTCCATTGAGTTTCCCTTATTTTTCTATAACTTTGATCCTGTCGACGAAGTAAAATATCCCATACATATGTCATGTAGTCTCATTTGCATCCACTTGATACGAAACATCCATTTGGTACCAAACTGAAACACTTAGAATGACCCCAACACACTGAGCACAGAACAATCACTACATCCGAGAACTCCTAAATCACTACGTCAAACTGTAGTGTTCTTATCAGTAGGTTATTCCAGCTATAAATTTAATAATTCCATCACCATATATGCTTGGTGATCGAAGCTTCCTCAAATATTTTCGATATCATGCCAAAGACTATACCCCTTGGGACACAAACTTCCTTCCAGTTTAGTACTTCATTTCAAGAATCACGTTTTCCATTAAAATCCAACTTGAATTTAATTCACAAATCAAGGTCTACATTTGTCTCATGCCTAACACCTCAAATTCACATTTCACTAGAAAATTTTTTACATAGTTCCCAATTAAGCACAAACTCGAAAATAATTCTCCTACCTTTATTGCCAACATTTATTCTGATACTTCTCAATGTCGTTGCGTCCTACATTTGCAACTTGATGATTATCCTTTCATTATGACAGGTCAACCGCATTGTATTCACTCCATCACTTTTCCATTTATACAAACCTTAAATTTCTACCTCGAACCTTGATACATCTTCATTATAGTGATTCCAATAAATCAAGGTTTACTAATTCCCACCAAACTTTTCCATTTCATGTTCAATTGTTTCCTCTCAAACAAACATTGAACTGCTTTGGTTGACGAACACAATAACAATCCCCATGACATGCACTCAAGTAATGTCTTTATATCTTCGTATACCTTTATAATAATAATGTATGAATTATAGGTGAGATAATTCCTTTCCTGAATCTTTAATTGTCATAAGCTACATCTCTATGTGCAGCTCCAACAAATTTCTTGGCACATTTTCAATTATTTGTTTCACATGCTGGATTCTTATTCCTTCACAACCTTCATCGAGATACAAACTTAAAGAATCCTAACAATCGAACGTCCTAAAGAATTATTTCTCCCACATTCTCCAAAGCATTTCCTAAGAAATAATTTTCTATAACTTCCTCGTCCCAAATTTTTGCGGTACAATGTCTCAAAGACCCACATACCTTTCATTGTTCATCTAGTCACTAAAACACTCAGTTTAAATCTCGACGCTTGATTTCCCAAGACCAACAACTAAATCATAAATCATTCGTTACATCTCTTCTTTTTCACTTTCTATCATTTAATAGGATTCTAAAATTTGATCCTCAAAATCTCCAAACACTTCCATCCTTAACATGAATTATTTATCACTTGCCTGCCTCAACTCCTTCGATTATGAAAGTTTTAAGCATTACTTGGTCCTCCATCCAACCTTGCAAGATTTTAAATCATCAGATAAAAATCAACCATCTTAGGGTCCCAAATCAAATCTCGAATAATCCTTCAGTGCTATCAAAA
Organism: Cicer bijugum; assembly: GCA_037974875.1. NCBI lineage: Eukaryota > Viridiplantae > Streptophyta > Magnoliopsida > Fabales > Fabaceae > Cicer > Cicer bijugum. The sequence continues at coordinate 1,657,848 of JBBPBT010001050.1, forward strand.
TATTAACATCCTCTTAGTAATTTCCATCCTTTAATAGACTCTCAAACTTATATTACCGCATTCTCAAGTATTCTCGTACTCCATTATTTCAAAGCGAGGGTGTATTTTTTTTTCAAAAGAAATTAAAATACAACAGAGAAATAAATAAGGTAAAACCTTTGGATAAACAATTTGGTCATTATAATTTACAAACAGCGGAAATGTTTTCCAAAATATAACTCCAAAGCATGTCATGATGTCAACATTAGAACATGTACATCCTTACAACTTAACATGAAGGTAGCCCAAAAGAAAGACATATGTGTCCTGAGTGACAACCTAGTCTGATCATTCTATACATAACAAAAACTATACGCCTCGAGTAATCTCCACGCGCCCCGTGAGATCCTCCTAACGTAGCTCCAAATCAAGCATTCCCATCCACATTCCCATCCGTAGGGTACGAACCGGTGGGATCATCCTGACTCTCATCTGAGGGCAAAGCCCAGATTTCCACAATAGTTGTAAAGGGTCACCAACCGAAAATTAACAGTTAACACATAACATTTATGCTTTTAAATGCACGAATGACCTTTTCAACTTATCATGCATCATAGAAGGATTTTCCATATGCTAAAAGTTCATGTAATGCTTGCAAAATGTAAATGAAATCAAAAGAAAGTTCTCAATCCATCAAGTAATACGTAACTCACCAAAACATTGATAAATCAATTGAGCAATCAATTATCTAACTCAAAATAAGATTTTCCACTAAGCCAATCGATCGGGGAAATCAATTTCCAGAAAGTTTTTAGTGAAAACTGAACTCTGGGCTTAAATCAATCGATTGAGTAAATCGATTTCCTGACAGACAGAGCCCCTATATTGAATCCAATCGATTTAGCAAATCGATTTTTGGAAGACAAAGCCCCTGACTCGAATCCAATTGAATCCAATCGATTAACCAAATCGATTTCTTAAATGGTTTTGAAAGACAACTTACAAAATCGGTTGGGTAAATCGATTTCGTGCAAAACACGGCCCCTGTAACTCATCAAATCGATTGGGTAAATCGATTTCCCTGTATATTCTTTCAAAAATACATAAACTAACTCAATCACATTCAAACACCACTCCAAACCTTAACACTTAGTAATATCCATACAATCACCACGACATTATGAGTTTTGAAATCGTTTTACAATCTAACATACTATCACACAATTCCAAAACATAACTCTTAGTACAATCAACACAATCACAATTTGAATCAAACACACTTACACATAGTTTTAAAACATAACACTTAGCAAAATCAACACAATCATAATTTGAATTAACCACGACTCGTGTGCCAAGCACCCTAATGCAATGCGTATATGCCAAAATGCATGGACTCGGAATTCCAAACCAAAACCCTCCTCGAAGGGCCGTAAATCATAATTGTACCGCCTATCGCAGGCCAAAGTACAAATTACCGAGGTGCCACCTATCACGGGTCTGCACGATTTACTAAAAAGCGTAAACCATAAACGTACTGCCTATCACGGGGCCGTATCGTTTACCAAGGTGCCACCTATCACGGGTCTGCACGGCTTACTAAAAAGAACGTAAATTGTAAATGTACCACCTATCACAGGCCAAAGTACTCTTTACCGAAGTGCCACCTATCACGGGTCTGCACAATTTACAAAAAACCGTAAGTCGTAAATGTACCGCCTATCACGGGCCAAAGTACTATTTACCAAGGTGCCACCTATCACGGGTCTGCACAACTTACAAAAACGTAAATCATAAATGTACCGCCTATCACAGGCCAAAGTACTATTTATCAAGGTGCTACCTATCACGGGTCTGCACGATTTACAAAAAGCATGAAAATGCATGAGCGTATACTGACTCCATTCACAACAATCGTTAAGCAAATGCAGTTATTAAAAGATTCCCCATTTTTAACACTCATTTGACTTAAACAATTTTCACGCCAAACATTAAGCAAACAGACATATTAAGAGATTCCCCATTCTTAATATACTTTTGACTTAAACGATTTCCACAACAAAAAATTCAATAAACAAGTCATTAAGAGATTCCCCATTCTTAATACTCATTTCACTGAAACGATTTTCAAAAACAAACATTAAGTAACCAAGACATTAAGAGATTCCCCATTCTTAACGCCCAGTTAACTTAAACGATTTTCAAACAACATTAAGTAAACAAGACATTAAGAGATTCCCCATTCTTAACGCCCAGTTAACTTAAACGATTTTCACAAACTCACATTAAGTAAACAAGACATTAAGAGATTCCCCATTCTTAATACTCGTTTTACTTAATGGTTTTCAAATCCCACACAAAAACAAACTCAAACGTACATTCACATTCAATCCATAACTTTCACAAAATCATTTTTCCACACAAGCCACACAAAACACATCTCAAACATGTTATCAAATTCCATCCAAATCAATCAACGATTCACACCAAATCACATCAATCAACAAACATCAAGTATGAACACGCCAAGTACGATGAACACAAATCACGAATTCATAACACTCAAATACATCAAATTTCATTTACTCAAAATTATACATAAATGAGTTAAATTCATTTTCTCCAATTCAATACACCAACCCTAATCAAATTCTTTTCCACACAACTACAGATAAGGCCCTAAATGCAAACTAAAAGTTTGGAAGGAGCCCTTACCTTCCCGTTAGCTGTAACGTGCGATTACAGTACCACGAGCAAATCCGGTCAAATCTCCGTTCGCAACACTGCTTCCGAAGTTGGTCCCCTAGCACCGTAGCGTGGTAGTGAGCCACTTTCCCTTCTATCTCTTCGCGAAATGAAGTTTAGATCTAGGTGAAACGGGGAGGTTTGTGTTTGAATCTCTAATACCGTTTTTCTTCGTTTTCGAATCAAAGAGGAAGTATGGAGCTGAGAAAACCTTGCTCTCTTTTCCACTAATCCTTGGGTTTCTATTCTTGAAGTCAAAGAACAAAAAAGAAATGGGAGAGAAGGAAGGAAGAAGGGCTGGTTTGCGATGGCAAGCTTCCTCTGTTTACGTATTCTTTTTCTGTTCCTCCCTTTCCACTTCTTCCATATACATATGTATATATATTATATAATATTACTAATAATAATAATATATTATATATATATAATATAAAAATTATATATATATATATATATAAATATAATAATTAAACCCTAAACAAATAAATATCTAAATAACTAGATATTTCAGATATTTATGAAAATCATCACTTCTCAAACCATTTCGACAAAAATATCTACTCTCGTCGCAACTCAATTGTCAAATAGAATTATCACCAACCTGAGATATTTTGAACAAAACTGCCCAGAATTATATTCTTCGAAACCTAAATAAATTATTCTTCGACGAATAATTTTAATCCAATTTCCAAAAATATATTTTCGGCCTTTAACTCACTAAATACCGAAAACTGGGTTAAAAGCCTAAGCAATTTAACACAAAATACCCTAAAATTGTATAACTTAGGATTTTAGAATTAAGGGTCTTACATTACTACCCCCCTAAAATTAGTTTCGTCCTCGAAACTTAAAATACGAGTAACAATCCACACTAGGTTTGTACCTGAATTCAACATACCAGTCACAACTTGTTTCACCCGGCCTTCTCGAAAAAATGTTGCCTACGCCTTTTCATATGGTGCTTAATAACTTTGCACCCATTCATAGTCGGTAAGGCTCGTCCGTTCCATTCAACATGGTTTTGTTTACCATCGACAAGAGATTAAGGACGATTAGTCCCTCAATTTGTCAATAAATAACCAACAACCATGATAGTGGCTTAGACTATCTTAACCGAATTGTAATAGCGCTGCTTGCAACTTACCTCTGACGTTATCTTAATGTACAAGCAGTCAACAATCTTCTCAAGGTCCATTGAATTCCCCTTATTTTCTTATAACTTTGATCTTGTCGATGAAGTAAAATATCCCATACCTATGTCACGTCGTCTCATTTGCATCCACTTGGTACGAAACATCCATTTGGTATCGAACTGAAACACTTAGAATGACCCCAACACACTGAGCACAGAACAATCACTACCTCTGAGAACTCCTAAATTTCTCCCTTGTTCACAAATCCTCGATTTTTCTTAAGTCGTACAGCCACGTCAATCTGTAGTGTTCTTATCAGTATGTCATTCCAGTTATAAATTTAATAATTCCATCCCCACATATGCTTGGCGGTCAAAGCTTCCTCAAATATTTTCGAAATCATGCCAAAGACTATACCACTTGGGACACACAAACTTCCTTTCAGTTTAGTACTTCATTTCAAGAGTCACGTTTTCCATTAAATCCAACTTGAATTTAATTCACAGATCAAGGTCTACATTTGTTTCATGCCTAACACCTCCAATTCACGCTTCACTAGACGATTTCTTACATGCTTCGCAATTATGCACAAACTCGAAAATAATCCTCCTACCTCTACTGCCAACATTCATTCTGATACATCTTAATTTCACTGTGTCCTTCATTTGCAACTTGATGATTATCCTTTCATTATGACAGGTCAACCGCATTGTATTCACTCCATCACTTTTCCATTTATACAAACCTTAAATTTCTACCTCGAACCTTGATACATCTTCATTATAGTGATCCCAATAAATCAAGGCTTACTAATTCCCACCAAACTTTTCCATTTCATGTTCAATTGTCTCCTATCAAATAAACATTTAACTCCTTTGATTGACGAACACAATAACAATCCCCATGACATGCCCTCAAGTAATGTCTTTATATCTTGGCATACCTTAATAATAATAATGTCTGAATTATAGGTGAGATAATTCCTTTCCTGAATCTTTAATTGTCATAAGCTACATCTCTATGTGCTGCTCCAACAAATTTCTTGGCACGTTTTCCAATATTTGTTTCACTGGCTGGATTCTTATTCCTTCACAATCTTCACCGAGATACAAACTAAAAGAATCCTAACAATCGAACGTCCTAAAGAATTATTTCTCCCACATTCTCCAAAACATTTCGTAAGAAATAATTATCTATAACTTCCTCGTCCCAAATTTTTGCAGTAAAATGTCTCAAAGACCCACATACCTTTCATTGTTCATCTAGTCACTAAAACACTCAGTTTAAATCTCGATGCTTGATTTCCCAAGACCAACAACTAAATCATAAATCATTCGTTACATCTCTTCTTTTTCACTTTCTATCATTTAATAGGATTCTAAAATTTGATCCTCAAAATCTCCAAACACTTCCATCCTTAACATGAATTAATTATCACTTGCCTGCCTCAACTCCTTCAATTTTTAATGTTTTAAGCATTACTTGGTCCTCCATTCAACCTTGCGAGATTTTAAATCATCAGCTAAAAATCAACCATCTTAGGGTCCCAAATCAAATCTCGAATAATCCTTCAGTCCTATCAAAATATTAACATCCTCTTAGTAATTTCCATCCTTTAATAGATTCTCAAACTTATATTACTGCAATATCAAGTATTCTCGTACTCGACACTTCAAATTCCACTTAATGGTAACATAGAGTTCAATACATCAAGGCTTAAATCATTATGTTTTTCTAAACATCGCTCAAAATTCACCCTTACGTGTCTATAGATTCATCCAATATTACTATCCATACTTAATAATCCAAGTTGCGAATCCAGTCTAACTCGTATGCTCGACTTTATCCTTCAAGGTATCGACTATTCCTCAAAGCATACTTTATCTAACCGAAGGAGTATTTACTCCTAAGGCCCAACGCTCCCTTAACTTCAATACCAGTCTCTTTCATTGACACCTAAGCACCAAATGTTATGTCAAATTGAAGCCTTATCTTCTCAACAATTCCATGATGTTCACATCTCCTTGACAGTTGCCAAACTTCATCCAGTTTCATCCTGAAATCTACCAGGAAAACATCTAATACTTTTCTTAACAAGAGTCCTCAACTTAGACCTTTACTTGAAATCCCTTATTAGTCTAATGTTAATCCATCCATACTAATTATCTTTGAGTTTACACCAACACAAAGCTAATGTGTCCTTGGAACCATTTTATAAATTGCATGCCGTCATGACTTGCTTCAGGTCTGCTGGACAATTCATCATCTCGAAGATCTTTTCTATTTCTTGAATTCACTGGTCATCTCTTTTCCTGAGTTCTCATCACCCTTGAAGGATGGTAATGACGAAAATCTTTCAATCCTCTTGACTTAATAGCATAAATCCCTCTTTCCCACTTCTCCAGATCTCGTAGAGTCTTTGCAGCAGTTCGTGCAACAACAAAACTCCATGTTATTTGTAGCTTCAACCATTTGACCATCCCTACTGACGTTCATCCTTGCAACGTCGTTCACTCTTGGAGGTAGTGTTTCCGAAAAAACCAACATCAAGAAGAAGTGTTAACACCACTGCGAATAATTCCAAAACTAAGTTTCGAATATATCAGCACATAATAACTACCCCTGATCTGACAACTCAGATCAATTACCCCGACGCATGATCAGATAACGACTCACAACCTACGGGTTGACTTACAATCTATAACCAAAGGCTCCACAGCTCCGAAAGAAAACCAAACCAAAGCTCTGATACCACAATGTAACACCCCGTTTTTCAAAGCGAGGGTGTATTTTTTTTTCAAAAGAAATTAAAATACAACAGAGAAATAAATAAGGTAAAACCTTTGGATAAACAATTTGGTCATTATAATTTACAAACAGCGAAAAGGTTTTCCAAAATATAACTCCAAACCATGTCATGATGTCAACATTAGAACATGTACATCCTTACAACTTAACATGAAGGTAGCCCAAAAGAAAGACATATGTGTCCTGAGTGACAACCTAGTCTGATCATTCTATACATAACAAAAACTATACACCTCGAGTAATCTCCACGCGCCCCGTGAGATCCTCCTAACGTAGCTCCAAATCAAGCATTCCCATCCACATTCCCATCCGTAGGGTACGAACCGGTGGGATCATCCTGACTCTCATATGAGGGCAAAGCCCAGATTTCCACAATAGTTGTAAAGGGTCACCAACCGAAAATTAACAGTTAACACATAACATTCAAGCTTTTAAATGCACGAATGACCTTTTCAACTTATCATGCATCTTAGAAGGATTTTCCATATGCTAAAAGTTCATGTAATGCTTGCCAAATGTAAATGAAATCAAAAGAAAGTTCTCAATCCATCAAGTAATACGTAACTCACCAAAACATTGATAAATCAATTGAGCAATCAATTATCTAACTCAAAATAAGATTTTCCACTAAGCCAATCGATCGGGGAAATAAATTTCCTGAAAGTTTTTAGTGAAAACTGAACTCTGGGCTTAAATCAATCGATTGGGTAAATCGATTGACTCAATCGATTGGGTAAATCAATTTCCTGACAGACAGAGCCCCTATATTGAATCCAATCGATTGAGCAAATCGATTTTTGGAAGACAAAGCCCCTGACTCGAATCCAATTGAATCCAATCGATTTACCAAATCGATTTCTTAAATGATTTTGAAAGACAACTTACAAAATCGGTTGGGTAAATTGATTTCGTGCAAAACAGGGCCCCTGTAACTCATCAAATCGATTGGGTAAATCGATTTCCCTGTATATTCTTTCAAAAATACATAAACTAACTCAATCACATTCAAACACCACTCCAAACCTTAACACTTAGTAATATCCATACAATCACCACGACATTATGAGTTTTGAAATCGTTTTACAATCTAACATACTATCACACAATTCCAAAACATAACTCTTAGTACAATCAACACAATCACAATTTGAATCAAACACACTTACACATAGTTTCAAAACATAACACTTAGCAAAATCAACACAATCATAATTTGAATTAACCACGACTCGTGTGCCAAGCACCCTAATGCAATGCGTATATGCCAAAATGCATAGACTCGGAATTCCAAACCAAAACCCTCCTCGAAGGGCCGTAAATCATAATTGTACTGCCTATCGCAGGCCAAAGTACAAATTACCGAGGTGCGACCTATCACGGGTCTGCACGATTTACTAAAATGCGTAAACCATAAACATACTGCCTATCACGGGCCCGTATCGTTTACCAAGGTGCCACCTATCACGGGTCTGCACGGCTTACTAAAAAGAACGTAAATTGTAAATGTACCGCCTATCACAGGCCAAAGTACTCTTTACCGAGGTGCCACCTATCACGGGTCTGCACAATTTACAAAAAACCGTAAGTCGTAAATGTACCGCCTATCACGGGCCAAAGTACTATTTACCAAGGTGCCACCTATCACGGGTCTGCACAACTTACAAAAACGTAAATCATAAATGTACCGCCTATCACAGGCCAAAGTACTATTTATCAAGGTGCCACCTATCACGGGTCTACACGATTTACAAAAAGCATGAAAATGCATGAGCGTATACTGACTCCATTCACAACAATCGTTAAGCAAATGCAGTTATTAAAAGATTCCCCATTTTTAACACTCATTTGACTTAAACAATTTTCACGCCAAACATTAAGCAAACAGACATATTAAGAGATTCCCCATTCTTAATATACTTTTGACTTAAACAATTTCCACAACAAAACATTCAATAAACAAGTCATTAAGAGATTCCCCATTCTTAATACTCATTTCACTGAAACGATTTTCAAAAACAAACATTAAGTAACCAAGACATTAAGAGATTCCCCATTCGTAACGCCCAGTTAACTTAAACGATTTTCAAACAACATTAAGTAAACAAGACATTAAGAGATTCCCCATTCTTAACGCCCAATTAACTTAAACGATTTTCACAAACTCACATTAAGTAAAAAAGACATTAAGAGATTCCCCATTCTTAATACTCGTTTTACTTAATGGTTTTCAAATCCCACACAAAAACAAACTCAAACGTACATTCACATTCAATCCGTAACTTTCACAAAATCATTTTTCCACACAAGCCACACAAAACACATCTCAAACATGTTATCAAATTCCATCCAAATCAATCAACGATTCACACCAAATCACATCAATCAACAAACATCAAGTATGAACACGCCAAGTACGATGATCACAAATCACGAATTCATAACACTCAAATACATCAAATTTCATTTACTCAAAATTATACATAAATGAGTTAAATTCATTTTCTCCAATTCAATACACCAACCCTAATCAAATTCTTTTCCACACAACTACAGATAAGGCCCTAAATGCAAACTAAAAGTTTGGAAGGAGCCCTTACCTTCCAGTTAGCTGTAACGTGCGATTAGAGTACCGCGAGCAAATCCGGTAAAATCTCCGCTCGCAACGCTGCTTCCGAAGTTGGTCCCCTAGCACCGTAGCGTTGTAGTGAGCCATTTTTCCTTCTATCTCTTCGCGAAACGAAGTTTAGATCTAGGTGAAACGGGGAGGTTTGTGTTTGAATATCTAATACCGTTTTTCTTCGTTTTCGAATCAAAGAGGAAGTATGGAGCTGAGAAAACCTTGCTCTCTTTTCCACTAATCCTTGGGTTTCTATTCTTGAAGTCAAAGAACGAAAAAGAAATGGGAGAGAAGGAAGGAAGAAGGGCTGGTTTGCGATGGCAAGCTTCCTCTGTTTACGTATTCTTTTTCTGTTCCTCCCTTTCCACTTCTTCCATATACATATGTATATATATTATATAATATTACTAATAATAATAATATATTATATATATATAATATAAAAATTATATATATATATAAATATAATAATTAAACCCTAAACAAATAAATATCTAAATAACTAGATATTTTAGATATTTATGAAAATCATCACTTCTCAAACCATTTCGACAAAAATATCTACTCTCGTCACAACTCAATTGTCAAATAGAATTTTCAGCAACCTGAGATATTTTGAACAAAACTGCCCAGAATTATATTCTTCGAAACCTAAATAAATTATTCTTCGACGAATAATTTTAATCCAATTTCCAAAAATATATTTTCGGCCTTTAACTCACTAAATACCGAAAACTGGGTTAAAAGCCTAAGCAATTTAACACAAAATACCCTAAAATTGTATAACTTAGGATTTTAGAATTAAGGGTCTTACAGGTAACGACGACAATCTTTCAATCCTCTTGAATTAATATCATAAATCCCTACTGACGTTCGTCCTTGCAACGTCATTCCCTTTTGGAGGTAGTGTTTCCGAAAAACCAACATCAAGAAGAAGCGTTAACACCACTTCGAATAATTCCAAAACTAAGTTTCGAATATATCAACACATAACAACTACCCCTGATCTGACAACACAAACCAATTAACCCGACGCATGATCAGATAACGACTCACAACCTACAGTTTGACTTACAATCTATAACCAAAGGCTCCACAGCCCCCAAAGAAAACCAAACCAAAGCTTTGATACCCCAATGTAACACCTCGATTTTCAAAGCGAGGGTGTATTTTTTTTTTCAAAAGAGATTAAAATAAAACAGAGAAACAGATAAGGAAATACCATTGGATAAATATTTAAGTCAATTCAATTTATAAGCAGCGGAAAAGTTTTTCGAAATATGAATCCAAAGTATTTACACCTAAAAAAAAATGGTATATGGAACCCATCGAAAATAAATTGTCATGCTTACAATATTAGTAAAGATACAATGTTCCAATTTAAAATAACCACAATTCAAAATAAAGACATATGTTCCCTCTATGTCAACCTAATCTGATCATTCTACCAAAAACTATACACCTTGAGTGATCTCCATGCGCCCCGTAATATCCTCCTAACGTAGCTCTAGTCAAGCATTCCCATCTACATTCCTATCCGTAGGGTACGAACAGGTAGGATTGTCTTGGCTCTCATATGAGGGCAAAGCCTGGATTTCCACAATAGTTGTAAAGGGTCACCAACCGAAATTAACTCTTAACACATAACATTTAAGTTTTTATATGCACAAATAACCTTTTCAACTTAGCATGCATCTTAAAAGGGTTTTCCATATGCTAAAAGTTCATATAATGCTTACCAAATGAAAATGAAATCAAAATAAAGTTCTCAATCCATCAAGTAATACATAACTGACCAAAACATTGATAAATCAATTGAGCAATCGATTATCTAACCCAAAATAAGGATTTCTACTGAGCCAATCGATTTCCAAATCGATTTTGTCAGTTTTGCTGAGTTCTTGTATGGTCAAATCGATTTCCAAATCGATTTTGTCAGTTTTGCTGAGTTCCTGTATGGCCAAATCGATTTCTTAAATGGTTTTGAAAAACAGATTATAAAATCGATTGGCAAATCGATTTTGTCAAATTAGTGAAGTCCCTGTAACCCATCAAATCAATTGGGAAATCGATTTCCCTGCATATTCTTCCAAAAATACATAAACTAACTCAATCACATTCATACACAACTCCAAATCTTAACACTTAGCAATTCCCACACATTCACCACCACATTATGAGCTTCGAAATCGTTTTGAAATCAAACATGCTATCACACAATTCCAAAACATAACTCTTAGTAAAATCAAAACAATCACAATGACATCTCAAGTTCAAACACTCAATCATAAACTTGAATCAAACACACTTACACACAATATGTTCCAAAACATAGCACATAGTAATATCATCACAATCATAAATTTGAATCAAACACACTTACACATAATTTCAAAACATAACACTTAGCAATATCAACACAATCATAAATTTCAATCAAACACGACTCGTGTGCCAAGCACCCAAATGCAATGCGTATATGCCAAAATGCATGGACTCGGAATTCCAAACCAAAACCCTCCTCGAAGGGCCGTAAATCATAATTGTACCGCCTATCGCAGGCCAAAGTACCAATTACCGAGGTGCCACCTATCACAGGTCTGCAAGATTCACTAAAAAGCGTAAACCATAAATGTACTGCCTATCACGGGCCCACACCGTTTACCAAGGTGCCACCTATCACAGGTCTGCACGGTTTACTAAAAAGAATGTAAATTGTAAATGTACCGCCTATCACAGGCCAAAGTACTCTTTACCAAGGTGCCACCTATCACGGGTCTGCACAATTTTCAAAAAACCATAAATCGTAAATGTACCACCTATCACGGGCCAAAGCACTATTTACCAAGGTGCCACCTATCACGAGTCTGCACAATTTGCCAAAATGTAAATCATAAATGTTCTGCCTATCACAGGCCAAAGCACTATTTATCAAGGTGTCACCTATCACGGGTCTGCATGATTTACAAAAAGCATGAAAGTGTATGAGCATATACTGACTCCATCCACAACAATCGTTAAGCAAATGCAGATATTAAAAGATTCCCTATTTTTAATACTCATTTAACTTAAACGATTTTCACAACAAACATTAAGCAAACATAAATATTAAGAGATTCCCCAATCTTAATACTCTTTTAACTTAAACGATTTTCAAAACGAACATTAAGTAAACAAGACATTAAGAGATTCCCCATTCTTAATACTCATTTAACTTAAATGATTTTTCAAAACAAACATTAAGTAAACAAGACATTAAGAGATTCCCCATTCTTAATACTCATTTAACTTAAACGATTTTTCCAAAAGAAACATTAAGTAAACAAGACATTAAGAGATTCCCCATTCTTAATTCTCATTTAACTTAAACGATTTTCCAAAACAAACATTAATTAAATAAGACATTAAGAGATTCACCATTCTTAATACTCATTTAACTTAAACGGTTTTCCAAAACAAACATTTAGTAAACAATACATTAAGAGATTCCCCATTCTTAATACTCATTTAACTTAAACAATTTTCCAAAACAAACATTAAGTAAACAAGACCTTAAGAGATTCC
>JBBPBT010001050.1:1671036-1709011 GCA_037974875.1 Cicer bijugum
AGATTCACCATTCTTAATACTCATTTAACTTAAACGGTTTTCCAAAACAAACATTTAGTAAACAATACATTAAGAGATTCCCCATTCTTAATACTCATTTAACTTAAACGATTTTCCAAAACAAACATTAAGTAAACAAGACCTTAAGAGATTCCCCATTATTAATACTCATTTAACTTAAACGATTTTCCAAAACAAACATTAAGTAAACAAGACATTAAGAGATTCCCCATTCTTTATACTCATTTAACTTAAATGATTTTTCAAAACAAACATTAAGTAAACAAGACATTAAGAGATTCCCCATTCTTAATACTCATTTAACTTAAAAGATTTTCCAAAAAAAACATTAAGTAAACAAGACATTAAGAGATTCCCCATTCTTAATTCTCATTTAACTTAAACGATTTTCCAAAACAAACATTAATTAAATAAGACATTAAGAGATTCACCATTCTTAATACTCATTTAACTTAAACGGTTTTCCAAAACAAACATTTAGTAATCAATACATTAAGAGATTCCCCATTCTTAATACTCATTTAACTTAAACGATTTTCCAAAACAAACATTAAGTAAACAAGACCTTAAGAGATTCCCCATTATTAATTCACATTTAACTTAAACGATTTTCCAAAACAAACATTAAGTAAACAAGACATTAAGAGATTCCCCATTCTTAATACTCATTTAACTTAAACGATTTTCACAAACACACATTAAGTAAACAAGACATTAAGAGATTCCCCATTCTTAATACTCGTTTAACGTAATGGTTTTCAAATCCCACACAAAACAAACTCAAACATATTATCAAATTCAAGCCACAATTCACACCAAAACACATCTATTCATTTCTCCACAAACTCCAACATACACATATCAAATTTCATTAATATTAATTAAGAACGCGTCAAATACGACGAACACAGATCAACAAAACATACCACTCAAAAACATCAAATTTTATTTACTCAAAACATACACAAATGTGTTAAATTCATTTTCCCCAAATCAATAGTTTAGCCCTAACAAAATTCTTTTCCACACATCTATAGATAAGTCCCTAAATGCAAACTAAAAGTTTGGAAGGAGCCGTGACCTTCACGTTAGCTTTCACGTGCGATTACGATACTGCGAGTAAATCAAGTAAAATCTCCGCTCGCAATGTTGCTTCCAAAGTTGGTTCCCTAGCACTGTAGCATGGTAGCGAACAACTTTCCCTTCTATCTCTTTGTGAAACGAAGCTTAGATCTAGATGAAACAAGGAGGTTTGTGTGTTTTACAGTTTTGAAATCCTTAATTCCGTTTTCGAATCTGGGAGGAAGGAAGAAGTTGGGAACTTGATCTTTCTCACCCACTAGCCTTGGGTTTCAATTTTCGAACTTAAAGGAAACAAAGAAAACGAAAATGAATAAAAATGGAGGAAGGACGAAGAAGGGTTTACGCAAGGTAGGGAGAGGAAGGAGATGGAAATCTTTCTTTTCTTTCCTTTTCTTTTCCTTTCTTTCTTTTTCCTTCCTTTATATTTCTTTTCTTTTCTTTTCCTCTCTTTCTCTTTCCTTTCCTCTTTTCCCTCCACACAAACATATATATATATATATATATATATTAATTATAATTAACAAATATCTCAAAACTAGATATTTATTAAAATTACCATTTCCCCCATAACGCATTAAATTCTTCGTAAAAGATTCACCGCAGTTAATTTAATTTATTCATCGACGAGTAATTCTAATCGGCATCAAATATCTTTTTGGTCATATAAACTCCAAAATATTAATAACTTTGGCTAAAAAGCTTCCGAGTTCAATACTAAAATACATAAAGTATGCTTAAAAATTATGGGTCTTACAATACACATCAATTTTCTTTTCCTCAACAACACACATAGATGAATCAAATTCCTTTTCCATGAAAACACTCATCAATTTCACCAAAAACTCAACTTCAAACTTTCACCCATAAAAGCATTAAATTCATTTTCCCCAAATCTACATTTCAAACCCAACAAATTTATTTTCGACACAACCAAAAATAAATCGCTAAATACAAACTAAAAATTTGGAAGAAGCCCTTACCTTAACGGTATCTTTAACGAGTGATTATGGTACAATGATTAATTCCGATAAAATCTCCGTTCGCGACGTCGCTTCCAAAGTTGACTCACTAGCACTGTAGTAGAGTGATGAGCAACATTCACTTCTTTCTCTTCGCGAAATAAAGCCTATATCTTGAAGAAACATGGAGATCTGTATTTGACGGTTTTGAAAACACCAACACCATTTTTCATTGTTTTCAAATCAGAGAAGAAGAATGAAGTTGATAAATTCTTTGCTTTCTCATCCACCAAGCCTTGGGTTTCTTTTCTTGAACCAAAAGAAATCAAAAAGGAAGCAAACGAAGAAGAAGGACGAATGGGTTTCGCGAGGCAGCAGAGAGAGGAAAGATTCGGTTTTTTTCTTTTTGTTCTTTTCTTCCTTTCCCTTTTCCTTTCTTCTATTTTCTTTCTTTTCCTTTCTTTCTTCTCAAACACACACACACACACACACACATATATATATATATATATATATATATATATATATATAGATAGTTATGAAAATAATCACTTCTCAAACCATTTTGATAAAACTATTTACTCTCGTCGCAACTTAATTGACAGATACAATTTTCAGCAACCCGAGATATTTTTAACAAAACTACTCGATATTAAATTCTTCGTAACATAAATAAATTATTCTCCGACAAATAATTTTAATCCAATTTCTAAAAATATATTTTTGGCATTTAACTCACTAAATAGACTTATTGTACCCACAAAGACTTGTGTGCTATCAAGTCGTTCAACAAAGTTTATGGTTCTAAGTGACAGATTATAAGGGTTTCATTTATCAATTCAATTGGATTAAAATACAATAAAAATTAAATTGGAAATAAAATAGTGAGATAAAACCATTGATATTATATTTCATCAATCCAACTCTCTCGTATCATAGTTATTAACACACATATTCTCTGTTACACATCAACATCATCATCACTAATCAAACATCATTAATTCCTTAATGAGTTGAGAAATCAAACTTCTTTCCTAAACATCAATTTCTTAAATATTTAAAAAAGAAGTTTGCATTGAATAATGATGATTTATGTAAGACCCATAATTTTTAAGTGTACTTTATGTATTTTAGTGTATTTTTGGTATTGAACTCGGAGCCTATTAAGCCAAAGTTACTAATATTTTGGGAGTTTAAATGATCAAAAAGATATTTTGATGCCGATTAGAATTACTCATCGATAAATAAATTGATTTAACTGTGGTGAATCTTTTACAAAGAATTTAATGCATTATGGGCGAAAGGGTAATTTGAATAAATATCTAGTTTTGAGATATTTGTTAAAAGTAATTAATATATATATATATATATGTATTATAATTGGATGGAGGGAAATATAAAGGAAAGAGAAAGGAAACATAAAGGAAAGAAAAGCCAAGGAAGGAAAAGAAAAAGATATTTGTGTGAAACTTCTTCTTCTTCTTCTCTGTTAACGCAAAAACCAAACCGTGAAACTCAAATTCTCCCTTCCTCCATTGTTGCTCGTTTTTGCTCCCTTTTATTTCCCTTGAGTTCGCAACTGATAGTGGGTGATAGGACAAGGATTTCTCAACTTCATTCTTCCTCTTTGATTCGAAAACGGAGAAAAACGGTATTAGGGATTCAAACTCAAATCTCCCCGTTTCATCTAGATCTAAGCGTCGTTTCAAGAAGCGATAGAAGGGAAAGTTGCTCACCACTACACTACGGTGCTAGTGAGCTAACTTTGGAAGCGGCGTTGCGAGCGGAGATTTTACCGGATTTGCTCACGGTACCGAAATCGAACGAAAAAGCTAAATTGAAGGTAAGGGATCCTTCCAAACTTTTAGTTTGCATTTAGGGACTTATCTGTAGTTGTGTGGAAAAGAATTTTGTTAGGGTTGGAGTATTGATTTGGGAAAATGTATCTAAGGCTTTATGGGTAAAATCTTAGAGTTATGTTTTGGTTATATTGATGAATGCTTCATGGAAAATGAATTTAAACTCGTTTATGTATGATTTTGAGTAAATGAAACTTGTGTGTTTGAGTGGTGGATTATGTTGATTTGTGTTCATTGTTTTGACGTGTTCTTAATTGATGCTGATGAAACTTGAGATGTGTTTGTGTGGTTTGTGTGAAAAAATGATTTGGTGTGAATTATTGATTGAATGTGAAAGTACGTTTGAGTTTGTTTTGTGTGGAATTTGAAAACCATTAAGTTAAATGAGTATTAAGAATGGGGTATCTCCTAATGTCTTGTTTACTTAATGTGTGTTTGGAAAATCGTTTCAGCTAAATGAGAATTAAGAATGGGGAATCTCTTAATGTCTCGTTTACTTAATGTTGTTTTGAAAATCGTTTAAGTTAACTGGGCGTTAAGAATGGGGAATCTCTTAATGTCTTAGTTACTTAATGTTTGTTTTTGAAAATCGTTTCAGTTAAATGAGTATTAAGAATGGGGAATCTCTTAATGACTTGCTTACTGAATGTTTTGTTGTGGAAAATCGTTTAAGTCAAATGAATGTTAAAAATGGGGAATCTTTTAATAACTGCATTTGCTTAATGATTGTTGTGAATGGAGTCAGTATACGCTCATGCATTTTCATGCTTTTTGTAAATCGTGCAGACCCGTGATAGGTGGCACCTTGATAAATAGTACTTTGGCCTGTGATAGGTGGTACGTTTATGATTTACGTTTTTGTAAATTGTGCAGACCCGTGATAGGTGGAACCATGGTAAATAGTACTATGGCCGGTGATAGGCGGTACATTTACGATTTACGGTTTTTTTCTAAATTGTGCAGACCCGTGATAGGTGGCACCTTGGTAAAGAGTACTTTGGCCTGTGATAGGCCGTACATTTACAATTTACGTTCTTTTAGTAAACCGTGCAGACCCGTGATAGGTGGCACCTTGGTAAACGATACGGGCCCGTGATAGGCAGTACGTTTATGGTTTACGCTTTTTAGTAAATCATGCAGACCCGTGATAGGTGGCACCTCGGTAATTGGTACTTTGGCCTGCGATAGGCGGTACAATTATGATTTACGGCCCTTCGAGGAGGGTTTTGGTTTGGAATTCCGAGTCCATGCATTTTGGCATATACGCATTGCATTAGGGTGCTTGGCACACGAGTCGTGTTTGATTCAAGTTTATGATTGAGAGTTTGAACTTAAGTTGTGGTGGTAATTGGGTTTTATTTGCTAAGTGTTATCTTCTGGAATTGTGTGATAGTGTGCTTGGTTGCAAAACTATTTTGAAACTAAAGTTGTTGTGGTGATTGTGTTATAATTGCCAAGTGTGGATGTTTGGGTATTGTGTGATAGCGTGATTGATTGCAAAACCATTTTGAAACTTAAGATGTCGTGGTAATTGTGTTATAATCGCTAAGTGTTTTGTTTTGGAGTTGTGTGTAAGTGTGATTGATTGCAAAATTGTTTCGAAACTCAAGATGTTGTGGTGATTGCACTATAATAGCTAAGTTTGATTGTTTGGAGTTGTGGGTAAGTGTTGATTGATTTCGAAACCCTTTGAAAAGCTGAAAAATGCTGAATTTTGCTGTTTTTCTGCTGCTGTCTGATGTGTATTCGAATACAGCAAGCTTTATTCGAATACAGACATGCTATTTTGCCACTGACTTACTGTGTAGTCGAATACAGACATGCTGTTTTGCCACTGACTTACTGTGTAGTCGAATACAGACTATTGTAGTCGAATACAGACATGCTGTTTTGCTGTTGAATGCTGCAATAGCCTTGTATTCGAATACCAAGATGCTGTATTCGAATACAACAGTGCTGTTTTGTTAAAAACTTCATTTTTCAACTTTGTGTATGCATGTTTGGCATATAGAGACCCTTTTAAGGTGTATGCTAAGTTGAAATGTTATTTTGTGCATTTAAAATCTTAAATGTTATGTGTTAACTGTTAATTTCGGTTGGTGACCCTTTTCAACTATTGTGGAAATCTGGGCTTTGCCCTCAGATGAGAGTCAAGATGATCCTACCGGTTCGTACCCTCCGGATGGGAATATGGATGGGAGGGCTTGATTGGAGCTACGATAGGAGAATCTCACGGGGCGCGTGGAGATTACTCAAGGCGTATAGTTTTTTTGTTATGTATAGAATGATCAGATTAGGTTGTCACTCAGGACACATATGTCTTTCTTTTGGGTTACCTTTATGTTAAGTAGGAAGGATGTACATGTACTAACGTTGACATCAGGACATGCTTTGGATTTATATTTCGAAAAACTTTTCCGCTGTTTGTAAATTATAATGACTAAATTATTTATCCAAAGGTTTTACCTTATTTATTTCTCTGTTGTATTTTAATTTCATTTGAAAAAAAAAATACACCCTCGCTAAGAAAAACGGGGTGTTACATTGTGGTATCAGAGCTTTGGTTTGGTTTTCTTTGGGGGCTGTGGAACCTTTAGTTATAGATTGTAGGTTAGGAGTTATTGTCTGATCATGTGTCGGTTTAGGTGGTTTGAGTTGTCAAGTTCAGAATAATTATTATGTGCTGATGTGGTCGGAATGTTATTTTGGAATTATTGAAGTAGTGTTAAGACTCTACTTGATGATGGTTTTATAGGAAAACTATGCCGCCACGGAGGAATGACGTCCCGAGAGCCAATGCCAATAGGGATGATCGAATGGCGGAGGCTATGAATAACATGGCTGCTTCTGTTGCTGCACAAACTGCTGCCAAGACTCAACGTGATCTCGAAAAGAGGGAAAGAAAGATCCGTGCTGCGGAGTCAAGAGGGTTAGAAGACTTTCGTCGTTACAATCCTCCCAAGTTTAAGGGGGGTGAGAATTCGGAGAAGGCGGATCAATGGATCCAAGAAGTGGAGAAGATCTTCAAAATGATTAACTGTCAGGCGGTAGTGAAGGTCAACTATGCCACTTATATGCTATTAGGGGATGCTGAGTACTTTTGGAGGAGTGCAAGACTGTTAATGAGATCAGCTCACGAGGACGTGAACTGGGAATCATTCAAAAGGAAGTTTTTAGACAAATACTTCCCGATGAGTACCAGGACTAAACTGGGTGATGAATTCCTGAAACTGCATCAGGGGAACATGACCGTGGGCGAATATGCCGCTAAGTTTGAATCACTATCAAGGCATTTCAGGTTCTTCCGTGAGGAGATTGATGAACCATTCATGTGTCATCGTTTCCAAGACGGACTAAAGTATGAGATTCAAGACTCGGTCTTGCCCTTGGGAATTCAACGTTTCCAAGTTCTCGTGGAAAAATGTAGGGAAGTTGAGGATATGAAGAACAAGAGGGCTAGCCGAGGAGGAAATTTTAAAGCAGGAGGGCCCAGTCGGGTGAATTATCAAAACAACAAGGGGAAACAAGTTGCAAAACCCTATGATCGACCACGAACTAACAACAGTGGGCAGAATCGCCCAGGGAACCAGAATTTTGGGAGACAATTGGGACGATTGGTTCAATGTTTCCGATGTGGGGAAGACGGACATTATGCTAATGCTTGTACCCCTAATACTCTCACCTGCTACAATTGTCAGAAGCCAGGACACATGGCAAAGGATTGCACGGCTCCGAAGGCAGAACCAGCTATGAATGTAGCTAGGGCTACTCGTCCTACTACTAGAGGACGCATTTATTGTGTGAGTGCTGAAGAGGGGAATCCATCTGGCAATCTGATTCAGCGTGACTGTGAGATTGCAGGTAACACTCTAACTGCACTTTTTGACTCGAGGGCAACCCATTCCTTCATTGCTATGGATTGTGTGAATCGTTTGAAGTTATCTGTGTCTGCTTTACCTTTTGATTTGGTTGTTTCCACGCCTACTAAGACTTTGACAGTAAATTCTGCATGTTTACATTGTCAAATAACTATTCAGAATAGGGATTTCATGGTTAATTTGATTTGTTTACCTCTACAATCACTCGAGGTCATTCTCGGTATGGATTGGATGTCATATCATTATGTGATCTTAGATTGTGCTCGCAAATTGGTTCTTTTCCCCGAACCAGGAGTTGTTAAGTATTTAGCCGCTAACAAACTCCGAGTGTCGCTAGGTGAAGGGACTCATGAGTTTTTGTCTCTGGCCCATGTGGAGGCGAAGATAAATGTGAACATAGAAGATGTGACACTTGTCAATGAGTACCGGGATGTATTTCCAACGGAAATTCCAGGATTGCCACCGGTAAGAGAAGTGGAATTTTTCATTGATTTGCACCCAGGAACGGGACCAATTTCCATCGCGCCTTACCGAATGTCCCCATTGGAATTGAATGAGCTCAAGGGCCAAATTGAAGAATTGTTGAAAAGGAAATTTATTAGACCAAGCCTATCGCCATGGGGAGCTCTAGTTTTGCTAGTGAAGAAGAAGGACGGAAGCTCACGCTTATGCGTGGATTATAGACAGCTTAATAAGGCAACTATTAAGAATCGTTATCCTTTGCCACGCATCGATGATTTAATGGATCAATTGAGAAGGGCCGCGATATTTTGGAAGATTGACTTGAAGTCGGGTTACCATCAGATTCGAGTAAGGGAACGAGACATTCAGAAAACTGCTTTCCGAACTCGTTATGGGCATTATGAATATCTGGTTATGTCGTTTGGGGTTACGAATGCACCAGCAATTTTCATGGACTACATGAACAGAATCTTTAGTCTATTCCTTGATAAGTTCGTGGTGGTATTCATTGATGATATATTGATTTATTCGAGAACTGAAGAAGAGCATGGAGAACATTTACGTCAAGTTCTTGAGATTTTTCGCGAGAAACGATTGTATGCCAATCTATTGAAGTGTGAATTTTGGCTAGAAAAAGTGAATTTCTTGGGACATGTGATAACCAAGGAAGGGATCGTTGTAGATCCGGCTAAGATTGAGGCGGTTCTTGCTTGGAAATAGCCACAGACTGTCACAGACATACAAAGTTTTGTTGGACTGGCAGGGTACTACAGAAGGTTTATTGAAGGTTTTGCTAAGATTGTGGCCCCATTGACACAACTTACCAGAAAAGATCAACCTTTCGCATGGACGGAGAAGTGTGAGGAAAATTTTCAGTTACTGAAGACGAAATTGACGACCTCACCAGTGTTGGTGTTACCACAATCAGATGAACCCTATGAAGTTTATTGTGATGCGTCTCACCAAGGGTTGGGATGTGTTCTGATGCAACACAAGAAAGTTGTAGCTTATGCCTCCAGGCAATTGAAGATTCATGAGAGAAACTATCCTACTCATGATTTGGAGCTTGTTGCGGTTGTTTTTGCATTGAAGATCTGGAGGCACTACTTATATGGGTGCACGTTCACCGTGTTCAGTGACCATAAGAGTTTGAAATATTTGTTTGATCAGAAGGAATTGAACATGCGTCAAAGAAGATGGATGGAGACTCTCAAGGATTTTGATTTCACACTGCAGTACCACACTGGGAAGGCCAATGTAGTGGCTGATGCGTTGAGTAGAAGAAGTGTATCGGTGTCTTCAACAATTATGGCTAAACAACAAGAGTTGTGGGAAGCTTTTAGAGACCTACACTTGAACGTAGAGTTTGCACCGGGAATTTTGAGATTCAGAATGATTAAGATTTCGAGTGGACTACTTGAAGACATTGCAAATTCTCAAGATGACGTCTTGATTCAAGAGAAGAGGAACCTAATAGTGCAAGGGAAGACAACAGATTTCAAGGTTGGATCGGATAATATTTTGCGATGCAATGGTAAGATTTGTGTACCAGAAATCACAAATATGAGGAAAGTGATTTTAGAAGAGGCGCATAAGAGTAAGTTGAGTATTCATCATGGAGCAACAAAAATGTATCAGGATTTGAGACAGAATTATTGGTGGCCAGGAATGAAGAAACATGTAGCGGAGTACGTGTCCACTTGCCTAACTTGTCAGAAAGCGAAGGTGGAACATCAACGACTTGCTGGGATGTTGCAACCTTTAGATATACCTGAATGGAAGTGGGACAACATTTCCATGGATTTTATTACTGGATTGCCCAAAACGAGGAGAAAGAATGATTCTATATGGGTAATAGTGGATCGATTGACTAAATCCGCACACTTTTTGCCAGTAAAGACCACCTATAAGGTAGATCAGCTAACAGAGATCTACATTGCTGAAATTGTGCGGTTACACGGGGTACCATCGAGTATCGTATCAGACCGTGATCCGAAGTTCACATCACATTTTTGGGGAGCATTGCACGAAGCGTTGGGAACGAAACTACGATTGAGTTCAGCTTACCATCCCCAAACGGACGGACAAACTGAAAGGACGAATCAGTCCCTTGAAGATCTGTTGAGGGCATGTGTATTAGATGATCGAGGAAGTTGGGATGATGTACTTCCATTGATTGAGTTCACCTACAACAATAGTTTCCACGCAAGTATTGGAATGGCACCATATGAGGCTTTATACGGGCGCAAGTGTCAAACGCCCTTATGTTGGTATAAGGACAGTGAAAATATGATCGTCGGACCCGAGATGGTGCAACAGACTACAGCTAAGGTGAGGAAGATCAAGGAGAAAATGAGGACTTCACAGGATCGTCAGAAGAGTTATGCGGACAAGCGTCGCAGACTTTTGGAATTCGAACAGGGTGACCATGTATTTCTGAGAGTCACACCTACTACTGGAGTTGGTAGAGCATTGAAATCGAAGAAGTTGACTCCGAAATTCATTGGACCATATCAGATTTCTGCACGAATTGGGCCCGTTGCTTATCAGATTGCATTACCTCCGATACTGTCCAATATTCATGACGTATTCCACGTGTCACAGTAGAGGAAATATCTTGCAGATCCATCTCATGTGATCGAACCAGACACAATCCAGCTAAAGGATAACTAGTCATTCGAAGTACCACCGGTGAGAATTGATGACAGGAAGATCAAGCGATTGAGGACCAAGGATGTTTCGTTAGTCTAGGTGATTTGGAACCCAATTACTGGAGATGCGACTTGGGAACTGGAGAGTAAGATGAGAGAACAACACCCAGAGTTATTTATCGACGCATAGTTTCGAGGACGAAACTAATTTTAAGGGGGTAGTAATGTAAGACCCATAATTTTAAAGTGTACCTTATGTATTTTAGTGTATTTTTAGTATTGAACTCGGAGCCTATTAAGCCAAAGTTACTAATATTTTGGAAGTTTAAATGATCAAAAAGATATTTTGATGCCGATTAGAATTACTCGTCGATAAATAAATTGATTTAACTGTGGTGAATCTTTTACAAAGAATTTAATACGTTATGGGAGAAAGGGTAATTTGAATAAATATCTAGTTTTGAGATATTTGTTAAAAGTAATTAATATATATATATATATATATTATATATTTGGATGGAGGGAAATATAAAGGAAAGAGATAGGAAACATAAAGGAAAGAAAAGCCAAGGAAGGAAAAGAAAAAGATATTTGCGTGAAACTTCTTCTTCTATTTCTCTGTTAACGCAAAAACCAAACCGTGAAACTCAAATTCTCCCTTCCTCCATTGTTGCTCGTTTTTGCTCCCTTTTCTTTCCCTTGAGTTCGCAACTGATAGTGGGTGATAGGACAAGGATTTCTCAGCTTCATTCTTCCTCTTTGATTCGAAAACGGAGAAAAACGGTATTAGGGATTCAAACTCAAATCTCCCCGTTTCATCTAGATCTAAGTGTCGTTTCAAGAAGTTATAAAAGGGAAAGTTGCTCACCACTACACTACGGTGCTAGTGAGCTAACTTTGGAAGCGGCGTTGCGAGCGGAGATTTTACCGGATTTGCTCACGGTACCGAAATCGAACGAAAAAGCTAAATTGAAGGTAAGGGCTCCTTCCAAACTATTAGTTTGCATTTAGGGACTTATCTGTAGTTGTGTGGAAAAGAATTTTGTTAGGGTTGGAGTATTGATTTGGGAAAATGTATCTAAGGCTTTATGGGTAAAATCTTAGAGTTAGGTTTTGGTTATATTGATGAATGCTTTATGGAAAATGAATTTAAACTCGTTTATGTATGATTTTGAGTAAATGAAACTTGTGTGTTTGAGTGGTGGATTATGTTGATTTGTGTTCATTGTTTTGACGTGTTCTTAATTGATGCTGATGAAACTTGAGATGTGTTTGTGTGGTTTGTGTGAAAAAATGATTTGGTGTGAATTATGGATTGAATGTGAAAGTATGTTTGAGTTTGTTTTGTGTGGAATTTGAAAACCATTAAGTTAAATGAGTATTAAGAATGGGGAATCTCCTAATGTCTTGTTTACTTAATGTGTGTTTGGAAAATCGTTTAAGCTAAATGAGAATTAAGAATGGGGAATCTCTTAATGTCTCGTTTACTTAATGTTGTTTTGAAAATCGTTTAAGTTAACTGGGCGTTAAGAATGGGGAATCTCTTAATGTCTTAGTTACTTAATGTTTGTTTTTAAAAATCATTTCAGTTAAATGAGTATTAAGAATGGGGAATCTCTAAATGACTTGTTTACTGAATGTTTTGTTGTGGAAAATCGTTTAAGTCAAATGAGTGTTAAAAATGGGGAATCTTTTAATAACTGCATTTGCTTAATCATTGTTGTGAATGGAGTCAGTATACACTCATGCATTTTCATGCTTTTTGTAAATCGTGCAGACCCGTGATAGGTGGCACCTTGATAAATAGTACTTTGGCTTGTGATAGGTGGTACATTTATGATTTACGTTTTTGTAAATTGTGCAGACCCGTGATAGATGGCACCTTGGTAAATAGTACTTTGGCCCGTGATAGGCGTTACATTTACAATTTACGTTCTTTTAGTAAACCGTGCAGACCCGTGATAGGTGGCACCTTGGTAAACGATACGGGCCCGTGATAGGCCGTACGTTTATGGTTTACGCTTTTTAGTAAATCGTGCAGACCCGTGATAGGTGGCACCTCGGTAATTGGTACTTTGGCCTGCGATAGGCGGTACAATTATGATTTTCGGCCCTTCGAGGAGGGTTTTGGTTTGGAATTCCGAGTCCATGCATTTTGGCATATACGCATTGCATTAGGGTGCTTGGCACACGAGTCGTGTTTGATTCAAGTTTATGATTGAGAGTTTGATCTTAAGTTGTGGTGGTAATTGGGTTTTATTTGCTAAGTGTTATCTTTTGGAATTGTGTGGTAGTGTGCTTAGTTGCAAAACTATTTTGAAACTAAAGTTGTTGTGGTGATTGTGTTATAATTGCCAAGTGTGGATGTTTGGGAATTGTGTGATAGCGTTATTGATTGCAAAACCATTTCAAAACTTAAGATGTCGTGGTAATTTTGTTATAATTGCTAAGTGTTTTGTTTTGGAGTTGTGTGTAAGTGTGATTGATTGCAAAATTGTTTCGAAACTCAAGATGTCATGGTGATTGCGCTATAATTGCTAAGTTTGATTGTTTGGAGTTGTGGGTGAGTGTTGATTGATTTCGAAACCCTTTGAAAAGCTGAAAAATGCTGAATTTTGTTGTTTTTCTACTGCTGTCTGATGTGTATTCGAATACAGCAAGCTGTATTCGAATACAGACATGCTGTTTTGCCACTGACTTACTGTGTAGTCGAATACATACATGTTGTTTTGCCACTGACTTACTGTGTAGTGGAATACAGATTGTTGTAGTCGAATACAAACATGGTGTTTTGCTGCTGAATGCTGAAATAGCCTTTTATTCGAATACCAAGATGTTGTATTCGAATACAACAGTGCTGTTTTGTTAAAAACTTCATTTTTCAACTTTGTGTATGCATGTTTGGCATATAGAGACCCTTTTAAGGTGTATGCTAAGTTGAAATGTTATTTTGTGCATTTAAAATCTTAAATGTTATGTGTTAACTGTTAATTTCGGTTGGTGACCCTTTTCAACTATTGTGGAAATCTGGGCTTTGCCCTCAGATGAGAGTCAGGATGATCCTACCGGTTCGTACCCTCCGGATGGGAATATGGATGGGAGGGCTTGATTGGAGCTACGATGGGAGAATCTCACGGGGCTCGTGGAGATTACTCAAGGCGTATAGTTTTTTTGTTATGTATAGAATGATCAGACTAGGTTGTCACTCAGGATACATATGTCTTTCTTTTGGGTTACCTTTATGTTAAGTAGGAAGGATGTACACGTACTAACGTTGACATCCGGACATGCTTTGGATTTATATTTTGAAAAACTTTTCCGCTGTTTGTAAATTATAATGACTAAATTATTTATCCAAAGGTTTTACCTTATTTATTTCTCTGTTGTATTTTAATTTCTTTTGAAAAAAAAAAAATACACCCTCGCTAAGAAAAACGGGGTGTTACAATTTACGACTATTAAACCTATTTATATTCCTTGTAATCATATTCAATAGATAATTCATCGTAAATCAAGATTCGAATAGTATTTTTCAATAAAACTTCAAATCAACAAATCATATTATAGGTGACCAAGCTATGACAAGTATTATGAATAAGGATAAATGATTACAATTGAAATATAACTAAAACATATTCATATAATCAAAAGATATACTTTCACCCAGAGTGATCTCCACGCGCCCCGTAAGATCCTCCTAACATAGCTCAAGTCAGGCATTCTCATATACATTCCCATCCATAGGGTACGAATTGGTACGATTGTCCTGACTCTCATATGAGGGCAAAGCACAGATTTCCACAATAGTTGTAAAGGGTCACCAACCGAAATTAACAGTTAACACATAACATTTAAGTTTTTAAATGAACAAAATAACCTTTCAACTTAACATGCACCTTAAAAGGGTTTTCCATATGCTAAAAGTTCATATAATACTGGCCAAATAAAAATGAAATCAACATAAGGTTTTTAATCAATCAAGTAATGAATAATTGACCAATCCATTGATGAATCAATTGAGCAATCGATTATCTAACTTAGAGTAAGAGTTTCTACTAAGCAAATCGATTGGGAAATCGACTTCTTGAAGGTTTTTAGT
This sequence comes from Cicer bijugum, assembly GCA_037974875.1. NCBI lineage: Eukaryota > Viridiplantae > Streptophyta > Magnoliopsida > Fabales > Fabaceae > Cicer > Cicer bijugum. Next base: position 1,686,049 of record JBBPBT010001050.1, read on the forward strand.
GAAACTTGTAGTCTGGGCTTAAATCAATCGATTGGGCAATCTATTGGGCAATCGATTGAATGAATAGCTGAGCCCCTGTAACAAATCCAATCGATTGGCAAATCGATTTTGACCAAATAGCAGAGCTACTGTAATAGCCAAATCAATTGGCAAATTAATAAGTTCATTATCTTTTCAAGATTCAGAAAACAGGAGACATAACAATCGATTGGGAAATCGATGTCTTAAATGGTTTTATGAAGCATAATACAAAATCGATTGGCACATCGATTTTGTCAAAATAGCTGAGCTCCTGTAACACATCAAATCGATTTTTATAAATGGCTTTTCACAGAACCGATTTGGGAATCAATTTCCCTGAATGTTTTTCTAAAACTACATAAACTAACTCAATCACATTCACACACAACTCCAAAACATTACACTTACAATCAATCACAATCACCACGACAACTTGAGTTTCGAAATAGTTTTACAATCAATCACACTTACACACAATATCAATACATAACACATAGCAATTTCAACATAATTACCACGACATCTCAAGTTCAAACACTCAATCATAAACTTGAATCAAACACAACTCGTGTGCCAAGCATCCTAATGCAATGCGTATATGCCAAAATGCATGGACTCGGAATTCCAACCAAAACCCTCCTCGAAGGGCCGTAAATCATAATTGTACCGCCTATCGCAGGCCAAAGTTCCAATTACCGAGTTGCCACCTATCACGGGTCTGCACGATTTACTAAAAAGCGTAAACCATAAACGTACTGCCTATCGCGGGCCAGTACCGTTTACCGAGGTGCCACCTATCACGGGTCTGCACAATTTACTAAAAAGAAACGTAAATCGTAAATGTACCGCCTATCATAGGTCAAAGTACTATTTACCAAGGTGGCACCTATCACGGGTCGACACAATTTACAAAAAATCGTAAATCGTAAATGTACCGCCTATCACAGGCCAAAGTACTATTTACCAAGGTGCCACCTATCACGGGTCTGCACAATTTACAAAAACGTATATCGTAAATGTACCGCCTATCACAGGCCAAAGTACTATTTACCAAGGTGCCACCTATCACGGGTCTGCACAATTTACAAAAAAAATGAAATGCATGAGCATACTCTGACTCCATCCAAGACAATCGTTAAGCAAATGCAGATATTAAAAGATTCCCCATTTTTAATACTCATTTAACTCTAACGATTTTCGCAACAATCGTTAAGTAAACAGAGATATTAAAAGATTCCCCATTTTTAATACTCGTTTAACTCTAATGATTTTCACTGCAAACATTAAGTAAACAGTGATAATAAAAGATTCCCCATTTTTAATACTCGTTTAACTATAATGATTTTCACGACAACATTAAGTAAACGTAGATATTAAGAGATTTCCCATTCTTAATACTCGTTTAACTCTAATGATTTTCACAACAACATTAAGTAAACATAGATATTAAGAGATTCCCCATTCTTAATACTCGTTTAACTCTAATGGTTTTCAAATTCCACAAGTAGCATACTCAAACATATTAACAAATTCAATCCATAATTCACACCAAATCACATCAATTCATTTCTCCACAAAATCCAAACAAACACATCACAAATTTCATTTCTTCAAAATCATACATAAATGAGTTAAATTCATTTTCCACAAAACACTCATCAATATCATCAAAACCCAACTCTAAGATTTTATCCATAAAAGCATTAGATTCATTTTACCCAAATCAGCACTTTATCCCTAACAAAATTCTTTTCCACACAACCACAGGTAAGTCCCTAAATGCAAACTAAAAGTTTGGAAGGAGCCCTTACCTTAACGTTAGCTTTAACGTGCGATTACGGTACCACAAGTAAATCCGATAAAATCTCTGCTCGCGACGTCGCATCCAAAGTTGGTTCCCTAGCACCGTAGCATGGTAGTGAGCAACTTTCCCTTCTATCTCTTCGCAAAACGAAGCTTAGATCTAGATGAAACGTGGAGGTTTGTGTTTGACGGTTTTGAAATCCCTAACTCCGTTTTCCAATCCGAGATGAAGGAAGAAGCTGGGAATTTGATCTTTCTCACCCACTAAGCCTTGGGTTTCTTTTCTTGAACTAAAAGGAAGCCAAGAAAACAAAAATGTAAGAAGAAGGGAGGGAGTTTCATGTGAGGCAGAGGAAGAAGAAGGATTATGTTTTCTTTCTCTTTTCCTTTCTTCCATTTTCCTTCCTTTCTATTTCTTTTCTTTCTATTTTCTTTCCTTTATCCTCAACACAAACATATATATATATTTATATATATTAACTACTTTTAACAAATATCTCCAAATATCTAGATATTTATTAAAATTAACATTTCACATTAAATTCTTCGTAAATGATTCACCGCGGTTAATTTAATTTATTTATCGACGAGTAATCTTAATCGAGCATCAAAATATCTTTTTGGTCATTTAAACTCCCAAAATATTAATAACTTGACTAAAAATACATCTGAGTTCAATACCAAAATCCACTAGAATACATAAAGTATAATTTAAAATTATGGGTTTTACATTACTACCCCCCCTAAAATTAGTTTCGTCCTCGAAACTATGCGTCGATAAATAACTCTGGGTGTTGTTCTCTCATCTTGCTCTCCAGTTCCCAAGTCGCATCTCCAGTAGTTGGGTTCCAAATCACCTTGACCAACGAAACATCCTTGGTCCTCAATCGCTTAATCTTCCTGTCATCAATTCTCATAGGTGGTACTTCGAATGACAAGTTATCCTTTAGCTGGATTGTGTCTGGTTCGATCACATGAGCTGGATCTACAAGATATTTCCTCAACTGTAACGCCTAAAACACTTCATGAATATTGGACAGTATTGGAGGCAATGCAATCCAATAAGCAACAGGCCCAATTCGTGCAGAAATCTGATATGGTCCAATGAATTTCGGAATCAACTTCTTCGATTTCAAGGCTCTACCAACTTCAGTAGTAGGTGTGACTCTTAGAAATACATGGTCACCCTATTCGAATTCTAAAAGTCTGTGACGCTTGTCTGCGTAACTCTTTTGACGATCTTGTGAAGTCTTCATTTTCTCCTTGATCTTCCATACCTTAGTTGTAGTCTGTTGCACCATCTCTGGTCCGACAATCATACTTTCACCGTCCTTATACCAACACAAGGGCATTTGACACTTGTGCCCATATAAGGCCTCATATGGTGACATTCCAATACTTGCGTGGAAACTATTGTTGTAGGTGAACTCAATCAACGGAAGTACATCATCCCAACTTCCTCTATCATCTAATACACATGCTCTCAATAGATCTTCCAGGGACTGATTTGTCCTTCTAGTCTGTCCGTCCGTTTGTGGATGGTAAGCTGAACTCAATCGTAGTTTCATTTCCAACGTTTCGTGCAATGCTCCCCAAAAATGTGATGTGAACTTCGGATCAAGGTTTGATACAATACTCGATGGTACTCCGTGTAATCTCACAATCTCAACAATGTAGATCTTTGTTAGCTTATCTAACTTATAGGTGGTCTTTACAGGAAAAAAGTGTGCGGATTTAGTCAGTCGATCTACTATCACCCATATAGAATAATTCTTTCTCCTTGTTTTAGGCAATCCAATTATAAAATCCATGGAAATGCTGTCCCACTTCAATTCAGGTATATCTAAAGGTTGCAACATCCCAACAGGTCGTTGATGTTCCACCTTCGCTTTCTGACAAGTTAGACAAGTTGATACATACTCCGCTACATGTTTCTTCATTCCTGGCCACCAATAATTCTGTCTCAAATCTTGATACATCTTTGTTGCTCTAGGATGAATACTCAACTTACTCTTATGAGCCTCTTCTAAATTGTTTTCCTCATATCTGTAATTTCTGGTACACAAATCTTACCATTACATCGCAAAATATTATCTGATCCAATCTTGAACTCTGTTGTCTTCCCTTGCACTATTAGATTCCTCTTCTCTTGAATTAAGACGTCATCTTGAGAATTTGCAATGTCTTCAAGCAGTCCACTTAATACTATGCCACCATCTCGGTGGACGGACAATTCAAATTGGCCATGTCCTCAAAGATCCCCTCAACTCAACCCTAGACACATATACGTGATAGTCAAGGTAAACGTGTGTTGCATGGTAGCTCCCGACATTTGGAGTGCGACCTCCAAGTCACCTAGGAATTCCCCACCCGAATACCTCCAAGGTCTAACAATCTTGCCTTAAGGCTCGACAGCAGACCGCCACGATCAGGCTCATTCAGTTGTACTTCCCCATAATCTCTAGGCTTGTCAGGCCCTACCTATATGATGACAAAATACTCTCCACTTCACAAATTCACAACATTTATTTTCTCTCCTCGTTGGTTTATGATACGCCATTAAAACCGTCATCTCAAACTAAAATTGAAATCACTATTATTTCATCAACTATGGAGTTAATTCACAATTCTCATCACAGTTTAGAACATCACTATCATTAATCCTACATCATCATCACATAAACTCCTCACAAATTTATAGCATCACTATCATCAATCAAACATCATCATATAAATTTATCACAATTTATAACATCACAATTATTAATCATACATCATCATCATCACATAAAATTATCACAACACATTAATCTGTTGTTATCACACACATATATATATAAATTTAATTTGACACCCAATATCACAATAATATCAGTTTCACACATTCAAAGAAATTAAATCAATCAACACCCTACAAATATTTCTATTCTATATTTTAATCTCACAATTTCCATATTTGTAAATTAATTAATTTATCCCTCAAAGGGCTACTACCATACGCAGCGAGCCCCGGATGAATCGTTGGGAAATATAGTTTTTCCGTTCATCTCACAATATATTATACTCATGAATTCAAATGCTCTCTCACCCGTTACCTTATTTTGACGCTTTCACACACGAATACGATTCCACGAGCAAACAACCTTTGTTCATTGACTCTTTACCATAAATCAGAAAACCAATTAGTGGATAATATAGCCACTTTTCACATGGTTGTTTTGGCATTGGTTTCACTCAAATCTGACTTACGATGAAGGAGAACGATGCAAAATAATGAATTCTACAAAAGAAGAAGTCGGATATTTTAGAGAGAAATTGGGGTTGTTAAAAATCTGGAAAATTATGTTTAATTGACAAGTTAAATGAATGAAATAACATACTCAAATTTGAATGAAAATGGATAAACTTTTACGGAATAGTTATCGATCACTGGTGTCAATTTTCTATATTTTTTTTCCAAGTGCCTAGTTCTTCTTCTCCAAGTGTGGCTGCTCTTCAGCTTTTAAATTGTAGCCTATTTAGGTTTTATTTGACCTTTTATATATATACATATATATTAGTTATTATTAATCTAACTCATTTAACCCCATTTTATTATTATTATTATTATTATTATGCGAAAATAAAATTAATAATTGTTTAATCTCCTTTTTAATATTTCTTTAATTTTCCAATTATTATTAATAATTTATAAATTAGAGTAATTAAAATAATCAATAATAAAAAAACATATTACTAATAATTAAGACTCTCACATTCAAAATAAACTTTACAATTATACTTATTTATCAAAATACTCACATTATGATAATACCATCATATTAGAAAATAGTCAAAATTATAAAATAAATATAACATCAATATTTTATATTAATTACTAAATCATAATAAATATATATAAAATCACAATTCCATAACAAGTATTTAAAAATAAACGAAATCTAACGCAATATCAATTCTATATCAAGATAATTGTTTATAAAAGTAACTAAAAATAGAAAATAGTTATAAATAATTGAAATATAACTATGTGTATACTTTACATCAGTCAAGCACACATAAAAGTATTATATTAATTTTGTACACATATATATACACATAAAATCGCATAAATCTTTTTCTTTAAAATATATATTACACTAAAATACTATTATTTTTTTTAAAATATATCAAACAATAAAATATAATATTTATTATTTATATCGCTCATGTAATATAACATGTATAAGACTAGCACATCATAGAAAGTATCCATATAACAAAAATTAGCCACGAAATTTATCAACAAATATTCTAAAATAATATTAGTCATCAAATTAATTATTTAAAATTCTATTTAATTAATAAAATGGTTTATTATAAAATTTGGGGTGTTACAGTTTGAGCATAGGTTTTTACATTTACTCATACTAGAGCAATCAATGTTATAAGAAGTTTCATTTTATGATACCTAATGACACCGGCTCTGCAATGGTACATGGTATGTGGTGTATTTATTTTCTTATTGACTAAATAGGCTTGTTGAGGAATAATAAGATTACGTTGTGTTAAATTGTTTAGATCTTTCAAGTCTTAGAAATTATTTTAATTATCTCAGATCAATTATTATGCTACAGTTATAATATTCATTTTAATACTGACTGACCTTGGGTACTCTATGATCATAGGATTTGTTGGCTACTTTGATGCACCTCTTTATAAGGATGTTCATTTAGGAATTGAACCTTCAACAGCTACACCAAACATGTGCAGCTGGTATTGAGATTTGTTTTCTATTTATTTTATTTCGAGACAACTATTTTGATTGGATAAAGATTGAGTTATCGTCTAAAGCAAAAAGATTGAGTTATCGTCTGAAGCTTCAACTTTTGTTCCAGGAGAGGATGAAGCTGATAGACAATCAACCAAAGATATGTTATCTGATATTGATATATGGGTGAATGTAGTTGGGATAATGAAAGGACGAATATTTGGTCTATATCCAAAACATTTAATCCAAATCAGCCAACAATGTGTTTTGATTCAGAGGTTGATGATTTGAGAATTCAAGTTCATGCTTTGAATGAGTCGTTGCACCAACAGGAACAACAATAGTTGTTGATGAAGCAACAGTTGCAACGACAAGAAAAAGAGATAGTCAACAAAAATTTAATCTTTCTGATGCAATATTTAGGATTTGTTGGATCTTTTTCTCGTCCAAGTTCATCACCACAACCCAACAATGAAACTAATGAAGATAGTGGGAATGATAACATTGGTAGTGATCATATTCAGTAGTATTTGTTTTTATTTTGTTAAATTGGTTGTATCATGTACTTGAATATACTAAGTTTTATTTGGATCATGCTTTAATTAATACTTAGTTATGATTTGCGAATATGATATAAATTTTGTTTAGAATTATCACAATAGTTGGATCATGCTTTAATTAATATTTAGTTTTGATTTGAAAACATGATATAAATTTTGTTTTGGAGTATTGCAATTGTATTTCAATTAAAGAGTAATATTAAATATTTAACAAATATATTTATCATAATACTTTTATATATTTTTAGTTGAAATTTTCATATAAATAAAAAAAAAATTAAAAAAACTCGGTTACAGTAGAAATTTAAAACCTGTCGGTTCCTTTTGAAAATAATTTTGATACGAAATTACCTGCAGATTTGCATACGAAACGTATTTGTTGGAAAATCTCATTTGGATATACCTGCAGATTTTCGTGCATTTATATTTGTAGGAATAGTACTGCTTGTAAAATCCTAAGAAAGTGCTTTAAAGTTGCTTAATATTTTATTTACATTTCTTGCGGATTTATCCCCAAGTAGCTTACCTGCGGATACAAAAATCCTCAGAAAACAATTATTTTACGTGGAGATATGATTCTGCCAAGAAATCCGCAGATAACGTGTGTTCCTGCAGATTTTGTGCTTAAATCTGCATGTAAAAAGCAAATTTCTAGTCATGCAAAGACTTTATTTTGTTATCTTTGTTTTGTTTCGTAGTACGTTGTCTTTTGGATTCATGTCTTCGTGAAATGATTGTAGTGTTTAATCAAACATAGTGACATGGAATATCATATTACAAACTTATAACATGTAATATTATATTATACTTATGCCTTTCGTATATATGTTGTCGCTGTTTGAATTATTAGATGGTACTCTACATTATATTCTATATAAATAAAGAAGATTATATACACAATAGAGGCGCTTCCTCTTCTGTTCTAAAATAATTGTCGTATTTGATCTATAAATTAAAAAACTATAATAAATGAAAAAAAAAATGTGTTTACCATATTATCCTTATAAAAGGAAATTAAAGTTGTATTAAAAAAACATCATTTAATTTGGGCTAAATTTTTCTAACAAATGCAATAATTATTAAAGAACCAAGAAATACTATTTGTTAAGTGTATAAATTATAAAAGTTTTATATTTTTACTTTATTATGTGTTTTATGTTAATAAGAAATTCTTCTTTCTGATGCAATGTGAACAATAATGAATTAAAGATTAATTTTAAAAAAAAGTAGCGGTACCAATCTTGAAGATTATTTTTTTACCTTAGTGAAATGTCGTGATCATAATATAATTTTTTTAAGAACTTTATTAATCTAATTATTATAATCAAAATACTTTAAATGCTAAGGAGGTTTATTAGAATAAATGGTGGTACAAATAGCAATCTCCAAGAAACAAATATGGGAATGCTTTAGGTCTTTTTGATTTAGTTTTGTTTTTTAATTTTTAATTACTCTTTTGTAAATTGTAACACTCCGGCCATTCGGCGTTACCGGCAATGTTACTTCACAAGCTTCTCGCCCCCCCTTTCCCTCAAGAGAAAGTTGAAGTAAATGATTTTTCTAGGGGAGAAAAGAGATAATGGTCCCATCAAGAAATAACATCATATACATCTGGTTATTTGAGACACTAAAGTTGACATAAAGAAATAACATCACATACATCTGGTTGTTTGCTTCAATGCCTCTTCAAGTTGAACTTGGGGATATATTATCTTATTGGTAACATTTCGGAAAATAGAAGTCAGGAAAACAATAAAGATGCAATGCTTGGTGATAAAGTACAAATCCATTTATAAATGTATCATCGACAGACCCACCTTAGCTGAACTTTGTGTTGTGTCATCAACTATTCATCTCAAGATGAGGTATCACACCACAAACAACAAGGTAGCCACATTGGAAGTCTATCTCAACACGTGCAAAACCTATTTCTTGGCACCCATGAAGAATCACAAGTTACAAACAAGAATAAAGGTGAATGATAAACCAGAGAACTACAAGAAAGCGAAGGAAAACTTAAAACACCAGCAGATGAAGTAAACATGGTTGATTTTGATGTAAAAATAGAAGCTGACTCCACTTGAGAAGATGAATAGGGCAATTATGTTCCTAATTTGCAAGCTATAAAGACTTTGAAGCATCCATAGCCAAACAGTACGTTCAAAACAATTACACTAAGAGGAGACATGTGGAAGAAAATTAGAATTGGAGTCGACCTCCCAAGTCAAGTGAAAGAAGAATGCATATTAATTTGCTTGGATTGCAGCTGAAGTCGAGAATAGATTCCAAAGTCGCCTGCCATTAGTTAGTTGTTTAATTGAACTCCCACTGGTTGAACCATCACTGTAGAAAAGAATCAATCGAAAAGGCATGAGCAACCAAGAAAATGATGCATGACCTTTTAAAGGTTGAATTTGTATCTAAGGTCAAATATACTACTTGTCTCTCGAACACTTTACTCATTAAAATGTATAATTATAATTGGTGTATGTCTATTGATTAAAATATCCTAAGGATTCCTACCCTCTCCCCCAACATTGATAAGTTAGTTGATGATTTATTTAAATTTAAGTTGTTATCATTCATGGGTTCATATTCTAGTTATAGCCAAATACCTATGCATCCATTTGATCATGAAAAAACGACATTCATGAATGAATCCAACAAATAATGCTATAATGTAAAGCCTTTCAGACTGAAGAACGTCAGAGCCACTTACCAACAAATAATGAACACAATGTACTTGCTATAACATAACTTTTTATTAAAAATATTAAGGCCAAGATATATTTAAAAGGTTAAAATATTTTCACAAATACATTAGTAGTCATAGAATATAAATGATCAAACTCAACCTTAGTTTACCAAGAAGAGAATTTGCTTTCGTCTCAGAAACAACAGGCTAACAACTCCTATGTTTAAATATGACGAGATTTGAAGATCTGTTTTCAGTCCTTGTCGAGAACTAGATCCAATCCTTATCAAAGATGGGCTAATTTTCAAATGGATAAATGTATTATTTAAGCCTTTTGACATTATAAGTGTCAATCTCATCGAGGTCTTTGGCTCTAATGGTCAATTCGCCCCACCTCTTCAAAAAGTGATGATTTGTTCACCGCTTCAGGCAGTGAGTGAGTCTCACAACTAAAGACTTTACCAAGATAGGGTGTTGTCATAGTTAAGAATGATAGTGGTCTAACACAAAGTTTTGTGAGTAGGACAGGACTTTAGAGCAATATAATAATACTATTTTTTGAACCCTGTTAGGGAATCCGTATGAGGGTCAACGACTTTCTTTCCTAATGTGAAGGAAACCAAACCATTTTTAATTTTTGGGTTCTTATATGTCAAAGAAATCTAAAGACATTGAAGACGAAAGATATTGAATGTGTAACTTTAAGATATTGGCATACCATTTGGAAATCCCACAGATGAGTTTTGTTAATGGATATAAATGAGTTGGTATTCTTCACTTCTACGGTGTAGATGGATTTGGTTTAACGTTTCAGAAATTAATTTTGTGTATAGATTGACTAGAGGTTGACCAGAAGTTGGAGGTTGGTGGAATTATTGCTAATAGGGAGGTTCGAGGTTGAAGAGATGTTTTTGAGATGGTTTGAGTGTTAGAAGAAGATGTCATTCCTAAATGGTTTAAATTCAATACAATAAGAGAAGTTAGATATGAAGTGTTCATTTGTTGAGCTGGAGAAAAACAATAAGTTAGGTGTTTTGAAATACTAGTGGATTCTAAAAACTTAGCTTTCTTGTCTGTAATGGGAAGAAATGAGCAAATGTCTTTTCAGTATAGAAAATGGCAGATGGAGAACAGATATGAAGAAAAGAAAGATTTAAAGCTTCATTTCTTTTAACTAGGAAAACTTCATGTTTTTTTTATTTTCAATATGTAGATGGCGTATTCTTTTACGGAAGGAACAAAATTAGGGTTTGCCTTAGTTAAATCTTTGAGAAGAACTTAACGAAAACATCTTGATTACTTGTTTACTATATTCATCAAAGATCACAAATAAATTAACATAATACCTCACTCAGATTAGCTTATCCATCAGTTTTTCTTATAACTTCTTGACTATGGAACCAAATGCAATGGCCTTTTTGGTGACTCTTTCCTTTTGAGTCACAACATCTACAACAATTCATTCTTGAACACTTTTTCATTCTATTTTAGAAGTTCATCAATTGTATCACTTGATTTAACCCTTACTTTAACTAAGGTGAAATGATTGAAGAGTGGTCCAATGGATATCTTCAAAAGTTGATCGCTGAAGATATTTTTGATATTTGGATGCAACCCATGATTATGTACATTTATAAGCTACCTCAAATAACTTTTCCTACAGCTACCAAGTTTGTCTCTCTTAATCTTGAGAATAAGACAACTTCCTTTAGATGACTAAGTAACATGTATGGTAGGTTTATTTTATTTCACTTTACAAAATGCCAGATGGTAAACTTGCAGTATCTAATGATGATTTCATATGATGTCTTTAAGGGCATAATGCATTCATCAATGATTCTATAGGCATTTTGAAATTTTTATCCCCTTCTGGTTTTTTGAGGTCGGTTTGACACAATTCCTTTTTTACTTTCTCTTCCTTCCAAGTATTAGATAATTTTTCTCTTTCACATGGGCAATTGATAGTCTTTGATATAATCTCAAATGATATGATGACATTTTCTCCTTCAACAATGTTTTTTGAGATACTATGTCCTTTAGAATTCTTTTAGTAGATTAACGTAGATGAGACTCTTATTTAGAGATTTCTTGAGGTCAAATTCGTGTTCAACAAGATAGTTAAGACCCATTCTTGATTCAATTTGAAGAAGAAGATAATTGAATTTTATGTTGCTCATTGTTACGAAGTTTTTTTTTTTTAAAGAAACTATACTTTATATATTTTGAAGGGGACTTTCCATTGGAGAAATTGAAAAAGACGAAGGGTTTGAGGATGGGAATTTCTTCCTCTGTGATTTGAATTGCATTCAATTTTTGAAGTGTTGAGTAGGTGACAGATGGTAATCCATCCATCCTTTGAGCTGGCCTGAGAATCCAGCTATTAGGAGTTCATCTATGGATTTGTCAGGTATATATACCTGGATTTTGTAGGCATTTGATGCCAATGTCATTTGTTTAAGGAGACTTAGGATGTTGTATTCAGACAAACAATTTATATTCCATTCATAGACAATACTGACATTGAATTTAGACTGAGAAATGACGTTAGGTCTGTTTTCAATACCTAGGTCTAGTGTTGTTACCATGGCTAAAGGTTAACACTTTTGCCATTGGAGTCTGCACAGGTTTTGTGTTGCATAAACCTCAAACTAATCAAAAAATAAAATATGGGTTTTATTTTGTAAAATGAACTCATAAAATTCATTATGAATTTCTTTTCTATGTTTTAGAAAGTTTTTTAAGAACCGTGTTCTTTTTTTTCTGTATTTTTGGAGGCATAGAAATCATTATGGAGAATTGTTTTATCAACTTTAAATTCTTTTTCTATGACATTTAATTCACTAATAACATTTTCAGTTATTGCAGAAAAAGATGGTCAAGTTGGTGGAGAAATGTTTTGTCGTTCCTCATTATTATATTGAGGTTGTGTATAGATTTGATGAGGTACAATTGTAGAGTAATCAACGTTTTAAAAACAAGCACTTGGTATGCTAGAACACGAAAAACGTGGTTTTGAAAAGTTTTCTATTTTATGAGGTAATTGTATTACTGAAGGGAGTCTGGAGGAACCAACATCAGAATACTTGGCACTGGAAGTTCTTGAAAAACTTAGTTTTACCCTTACATCATTGTATCAGACGACTTCCCTCAAGTTGTTGTTTGGTTTTAACTGTTCAGAAGACTGTGGTTTAACAGCTCCTTCCATAATCTATTCTTCAGGAAGATCTATATCTTTCCAAAGGATGGTTTTTGGAATAACAATGTTTGATTTTGATAAATCAATTTGTACAAATAGGGTTATTTTCAATATTTTTTGTTTCCGTAAATGCCAAAAACATAACTTTGTAATAAACTCTGTAAATAATTGCTATAGGAATAGATCATATTATCATTTTGTAATTACGAGTTTTGATTTGTAACATGAGACATTTTAAGATGTCTGGGTCTTTTAAGGATAAAGAAAAATTTAGATAACATTCAAACCAAATTGGTCCTTGATATAATCTAGATTCAATCATACTTATTATTGAATCTTGAAAGTCTAAGCACCTTGCATCTCGTAAGACACATAAGATTGAAGTGTTTAATCCTTACCTAGTTAGAAGTTTGATTCCAACTTGGAAAAGACCTATACGTATGAAATTATAGTTCCTATTGTGGTGTTTTTGAAGTGTTTTATGAGAAAAAAGATCTATTGTTTCAAAGGGATTTCATAAAGGAACATCTCTTTCTTCTGTTTTGATTACATAATCGGTTTTGAGAAGGTTTTTTTAAAAGACTAGATTCATAAATCTGGTCCTTTTTTAATTTTGGGATTCACCAATTGTTAATTGATTTTTTGAAAATATTCCAAAATTATTTCTTCACTATTGATAGCTTCCTTTTGTCCCAAAAAGTTTTGGGTAGAAGAATGGGGAAAAGAAGAAGTTCTGCAAAACAAGTTATTCATATTTAAAAATTTTCTTTTTAATTTGAAAAATTTTTCAAATGATTCACAGCCCTAAGAACGCATTTCTATAAATTTATTAATCAATTATTTATTTTAATCAATTATATATACTATTGAAAGGAAATATTTTGCATCTCAATGTGTAATAGTTTTACTCATTTTAAACTTATATTTTGATTTCTATTTTGACAATAACAGCTGAAATTTGTTTTTTATTTTATGAAGGTATTAATAGTTCGTTCAGTGATTTATAGATTACATAAGAGTTTCTTTATTCTTTTATTATTTTGAAATTAATAATGAAATACTCTATTACACTCTTTATTAATTTAATTATAAAATAATTAATTAAAAATAATACATTTAAGGATAAGAGTTGACACAATCTTAAAACTTAAAAGCAAAATAGAAATTTTATTTTATTTTCAATATATCGATAATTTAAAATGAATCGGGCGAATAATAGTTACTAGCAAAAATTTCCAATAATAAAAACAACAAAAAAGACAAAAATAAAACAAAAAATATAACAAACAAATCATGCATCAGATTTGCGGTGATTATTATTATTTCCCTTAATTTTGAAAAATGATAACATAATATATCATTTCGGCTAAAAAGAAGTTGGAGTATTAAGAACAATAGTTTTGAGTAGATGCATATACACAATTAATACAACATGTGCATACGTGCGTATTATTATTATTATCTTTACAAGAACAATTTTGAGTGGCACTTGCTCCATATTTACTGTTGAATGCTCCAAAGCAACTAGATGGAGAGAAACTTGATGAAGAGCTACATTTTCCACTCAATGTCATACTTTCGTGGCAAAGTCTCAAGGGATCAACTACAAATATTATCAATATCAAATAATTTCACAAATCATTCAAAATTTATACAACATAAATTATAATTCTATTAATAATAATAAGTAGTCATAGATATACCGGATCCATAGGCAAGGCTGAAGAGAACAAATAAAACCCCAATTGTTAGGAAAATGTTTCCTATCTTCATGCTGATATTTTCAATTGAAACTCTAAAAATATATGTTAGGACTACCTAAATCAAGAGGAATTAAACACACATATAGATATACACACACAATGCACATATTTATAGGCACCACGTATATGCACTCTATATTACTTTAATTACTTTGATTAAACTTTAAACATATTCAATAAATCTTTAATAAATAGTACTATTTTTTTTAAAGAAAACTAAATGGTATTTATAATTATTAAATATTATTTTCAGTCAAACCTTTATTAAATATATATAGTATTTATTCAAGAAATTTTTTAATACATAAGATATTGAAAGATACATTTTTTTTGCTGATTCATAATATAAGTGATCAGATCCAAATGAATAATAAATTTTTATTTAAGATAAATTGTTTAAGAGAGTTTAAATTTTAAATAAAGAGTCTTCATTATGATTTTACATATAAAATCGAATTCTAGATTATTATAGTTCAATTTCCTATTGAATCATAAGTTTAAAATTTAAAAAGAAACCATAAATGTTAAATTACTAACTTTAGGTATATATGCCACTAACATGTTCATTGCTTAAGTAACTATTTCCTCTCATATTGATTTAAGAAAAAAATACATTTGTTCACGTTTGTTAAGTTAAATATTTAGTCTCAAATTTTAAATGATGAGACTCGATATAATTAGAGATGATTAAAAAATTTCTATCCACAATATATGAGAATAAAATTATGTCATTATCTTTCAAATTATCTTACTGGACAAAAGTATGGATGACAAAAAAAAATTGCACCCATGATGTATAGAAATAAAATTTAAGGCAAATGAAATAGATAACTTAAAATATACTTGTAATTAAAATTTTGTGATATGACTATTTTTTTTCCATGTGTAATATTTTGTAGGCTTAATTGTAGTTTTAGTCTCTCTATTTTAGCTGAATCGCCAAAATAGTCTCCCAATATTGTTTCTCCCCAGTTTTGGTCCCCAAACAAAATTTTAATACAAAACTTTGATCAAATTTCATTTTTTAAAGCCGTACTGCACCATTTATGATCATAGATTTCAGGTACAATTGTTGCAAATGAGATCTTAAGGCATGGTGTGACTTAAATAAATACAAAAATAAAAAAAGAAATTTCATGAAGTTTTAGACCAAAATTATGTTTGAGGGACCAAAAAAAAATGGAGGGACTACTTTCGCGATTCAACAAAAATAGAGGGACCAAAACTGCAATTAAGCCTATTTTGTAATTATCTTTTGACAAAACAAGGGGATGATTCAATTATTTTTTAGATTGAGAAAAAAAAAACAAGCAGAATACTTTGAAGATTGCAGACAAATAGAAGCAAGGAGACTCATTAGATTAAATTTAAAAATAATTTTGTATATGTCAATTTTTAAAATAGTTGTATATATATTTTGATTAATATTATTATTATTTATTTCAAGAAAATAACAAACATTTAACAAACAAAATTTAATTTGACAAAAATTTGAAAATGAATATGAAAGACCGACCTAAAAATTACCATATTTAGATTACCTTACTTTGTAATTTATTTTTTTGAAATAATAAATATATTTATATATAAATATCAGATAATTATGAATTTATTTATGATTATAGATTTTAATAATATATAATATTATATATATATATGACATAAATATCGATATTTATTTTTGTATGTTTTTGATTTTAAATTTGTAATTTGTAATAGTTTAATTTTAAATAGAACATGAACAAAAGGGATTTTTTTTTGATGCATTTTGCACTTCTTAACATTCAAGAAAAAGTCAACATAGGTTTAGTCAAATTTCATGGATAATTCATTTTGAAAACAATAAAATGATAGATAATTTGTTTTTTATGAGTCGTAAAGTTGTGATATAATTATTTATGTTTTTAATTTTATTTTCCCATCAAAATTCTCATTTTTTTTTGAAGTTTAATAAATCCACTATTTTCTCTCCATATTAATTTAACATTGTAATTTATGATTATTCATTTCAATTGATAATTTAATTAATATTATCCAATTTTAATTTATGATAACTTTTTTTTTTGTACAATACAATTTTATTTTATTTCATAATTAATAATGTCCATCTATTAATGAGTTGCCAATGAATCATAATCAAAATTATTATATATATATATATATATATATATATATTTATTTATTTATTGTTGTTAAAGACGGCGATGAATCATTCACTAAATTAAGAATATTTTTGGTTTATGTAAAGGAAGCGTAGATTGATTGAAAATGAAATGGATATTGATCAAATGTAAAACATAGAACATTCTTCGTTTTCTAACTAACATAATTAAAGCTTTAAATGATAAAATGAACACACACAATTGTTAATCCAGTTCAAAGAGAAACTCCTGCATCTGAGTGATTGAATCCGACTTTGAATTATCACTATAATGAGATGAAAATGATTAAGAAGTTTTCTGGGGTGAGCATCAACATGTTGATATACTAAAAAGATGAAGCAGACAATAATTCAATAAAGCAAAACATAATCCATAGAGAATTATGTGAAAATAATTGTGTTTCGTCAAGAAAAATATCGAACTATGTTGTTAATAATAAAATAGTTTGAAAAAATAATTGAAAGTAGGTAAAGTTCATAATAAATGAAAAATCAACAAATTTTTTGATGCAAAAGATCAGTCTTAGCTGCAAGTGCAGAGCATACTTAATATGCAGAAATAAATAAGGTTTTAATAAAGCAAGATACTAAAACATGAATAAGATTAATACATGATTAATACTTACAATAGTTTTGAAATACTTAAAAAGAAAATATACAAGTTTTTGAAAAATTAGAGACACTCAATTTTTCTAACTCTCTGTGTTTTTCTCTGTGCTAAAAATCTCCGCCTTGGAAGTGAAGCGGAGCATTCCTTATATACGAATGAAATCCTTCTTTTGCTGACTTGTGTAGTTGAGGAAATGATGAGATTATTTCTATTGTTTGCTTTCGATGGTAGTGGTAAAAGAAGTGGCAGACAAGTGCTAGACAACTTTAGCTTTTGCTTTTGTCTTCTGATTTCATTTGAGAACGAATTTTCTACAAAAGTCCACAACCAAAATTGGGCTAGGCCCAATACATGACGGACTAAATAGTTTTTTGGATACAAATTTTGAATTGGGCTTAAATTATTCGGACCAATGTCTTGATTATTTGATAAAGGGTGAAGAGGCAAAAACAGTCGTCTTCATTATCATCACCCAAATTAATCTTGCTTTCGGAATTAGTACTTGAGGAAGCTTTTGAGGATTGGACCTTGCTCTTGAGAAGTAGGGCCATGATCTCAAAGTATTCATCTTCAGTTTTTGCTACTGCTAACTGAGTTTGTGCAGACAATTTCTGAGCTAGGAATTGAGTTTGCATTTGGTGAGGTTTCTGCAATCCCTGCTTTTAGAGCCATGTGGATACGACTTGTTTTATGAATACTAGGAGGAACATAGAATTTCGTCCACCATCAAACTTTGTACCTTCTAACGAGGATTTTTTGGGCATCCTTTTGATCAATTTCAAAATACCAGGCTAAAACCCATGGTAAGAAGAATTTTTTATAGAAGAGTATTAAATGATGAAAAATTTGTTCTCTTTCTGTGGGTTTGTAATGTGTTTTCTATAGTTGGGTGTTTTCTTGGACTTCCGATTTTAAGATATTTGGAATGGAGCCATATAGTTTCCACCAATGGGCAAACCATTGGGAGATTTTTGAAGGATCCATGGTTAGATTAAAGAAAAATAGTCAAGTATGACTATATTTCTAGTTTTGGATGAGGAAAAAGTTATATTAGGCCTGTTGGTAGTCCTAGTAATTGAAAGTCCCACAACGGTTTACTGTGGTTTTGAAATTAAGTGGGAATTGTTTTGGGGTATGGAGGTTTGATCCCCATTCTAAAGGTGGGAATGTTTTATGGATTTTCGATGTTGAATAGGCCACTGAGCCTTCTTTTGGGTTATCTTGAATTGTTACAGATCCTATTAATTCAAGAATAGATTTGTAGTAAGGCTGAGGTTTTGATAAATTCCATGGTTTGAAAAACCAGTCTTCTGGAAAGATCTATGAAACGATTAATAGAGGACTTTTATTATAAAAGCGGTCTGCTATTGTCCAAATGTTTTGAAATTCTATTTTAACTAAATACGTAGATTTTGGTTTAAAATTTGTTAAGGAAACCTGAGATTCATTTTGTTTTAAAATCATTTTTGAAAATTTCTTCTGTGGGAGTTTTGAAATTTTTTTATAGGATGATTGTTCCTGTGAATGTTTTGAAAGAATATTTTGAATGTTTTGAGAAGGGGTTTTTAAAGATGAAGACTCTCCCTTCTTTGAATTTTGAAGAAATGACAGTTCCTTTAAGAGACATTCAATCTCCTTTTAGAGCATTTGGAGCTTTAAAATTTTTTGTAAACAAAGCTTTTCTTTTGCTATTGAAGCTTCTAGTGCGTCAATGTTTTGAGGTTGAGAAACTTGTTGGTTGTCAAGCCACATTTGAATTTGGTTTTGGGCTTCATCCTCTTTGACGGCTTAGGCTTGAGATCTAATAGGTTTTGCAGATGAAATGGGTTTTCGATTTTATTGTAGTTGGTCCTTCTAGACCTCTATTCTTTTGGATTTCCTGGGCATCTCTCAAGTCCTTTTTTGATGAAATTCTCTAGTTAGAAAATCCATAACTGAGATTTGGTCTCTTTTAATAAATTCAATTTCAAAATAATAAATACTAAGGATTGCATCCCATATGGCAAATATCTGTTTTGATGCAATTTTTTGGACGTCTTTTTGTAAAAATTCTTTTGCATATTTTTCCTTCAATTCGAAGCAAAATTTTTTGATTGAGTAAATCACTTTGAAATTTTGTAATGCATATGACAATTGAAAAAATTTCTTTTTTAATTATAGAATAATTATTTTGACAATCATTCTAGTGCGCAGATGTAAACTGGACAATGCATTCTTTGTTATTTATTTTTTTTAGAATACCCCCATATCCTAAATCTGAAGCATATGTTTCATCAATTTTTTGGGCTGATGGATCAGCTAGATGCAGACATGGTATTTCTTTAACTTTTTTTTTTATTTTTTATTATTTGTACTATTCTAGTGTATGGATGTTTGGAGATAAATCTAAGACATAATTCAGACTTCCTACAAACCTTTCTAATTAGGTTTTGTCAAGAATTTTGTCAGGAAATTTTTCTGCATATGATAAGTACCTTTCAATAGGAGTTATGGTACGTTGAGAAATATAATATCCTAAAAATGCCAGATGGTAAACTTGCAGTATCTAATGATGATGTCTTTAAGGTTATAATGCATTCATCAATGATTCTATAGGCGTTTTGAAATTTTTATCCCCTTCTGATTTTTTGAGGTCGGTTTGACACAATTCCTTTTTTACTTTCTCTTCCTTCCATGTATTAGATAATTTTTCTCTTTCACATGGGCAATTGATAGTCTTTGATATAATCTCAAATGATATGATGACATTTTCTCCTTCAACAACGTTTTTTGAGATACTATGTCCTTTAGAATTCTTTTAGTAGATTAACGTAGATGAGACTCTTATTTAGAGATTTCTTGAGGTCAAATTCGTGTTCAACAAGATAGTTAAGACCCATTCTTGATTCAATTTGAAGAAAAAGATAATTGAATTTTATGTTGCTCATTGTTACGAAGTTTTTTTTTTAAAGAAACTATACTTTATATATTTTGAAGGGGACTTTCCATTGGAGAAATTGAAAAAGACTAAGGGTTTGAGGATGGGAATTTCTTCCTCTGTGATTTGAATTGCATTCAATTTTCGAAGTGTTGAGGAGGTGTCAAATGGTAATCCATCCATCCTTTGAGCTGTCCTGAGAATCCAGCTATTAGGAGTTCATCTATGGATTTGTCAGGTATATATACCTGGATTTTGTAGGAATTTGATGCCAATGTCATTAGTTTAAGGAGACTTAGGATGTTGTATTCAGACATACATTTTATATTCCATTCATAGACAATACTGGCATTGAATTTAGACTGAGAAATGACGTTGGGTCTGTTTTCAATACCTAGGTCTGGTGCTGTTACCATGGCTAAAGGTTAACCCTTTTTCCATTGGAGTCTGCACCGGTTTTGTGTTTCTTATTCATCTTTAGAAACCTGGTGTAAAGTCGTAACTATTTTTTCTAAGGTATCCTTAGCTACCAATGGTGTAGAGGTAGAAGAATGTTCTATACTACTAAGTTGGTCATGTAAGGCTTAAATGAATTTCGGTTGTCCTTGTCTAAACAGTTTTTGGCTTGTTTTATAGATTTGAAATGGTTTAAAAACTAGGTTTTTTAGTTTTTAATTTGTTGTCTTAGTTGGAGAAACAATGGTAATCAGTTGATGTTCTTCTATCTTAGTTAATTGTTTTGCAATTATGCTAAGATGGACATTCGTAAAATTATCTTGTTGAAGGATATGTCTAATATCTTTTTTTGAACTACCACTTGGGATTTTAAAAGGTCCAACTTCTATTGGCTTTTCTAAGTGTGTTAATTTTGATTTGTCTTAATGGTGGATGTTCAAATTATATTTTCATACCATTTGACATTTCCCATTCTGTAGCTTTATCTCTAGTTGTTATGGGATTTGATGAATGTTGGTTTTGTTTGAATGGGTTAGAAATTTGGTTTTGTGTTGCATAAACCTCAAACAAATCAAAAAATAAAATATGGGTTTTATTTTGTAAAATGAACTCATAAAATTCATTATGAATTTCTTTTCTATGTTTTAGAAAGTTTTTGAAGAACCATGTTCTTTTTTTCTGTATTTTTGGAGGCATAGAAATCATTATGGAGAATTATTTTATCAACTTTAAATTCTTTTTCTATGACATTTAATTCACTAATAACATTTTCAGTTATTGCAGAAAAAGATGGTCAAGTTGGTGGAGAAATGTTTTGTCGTTCCTCATTATTATATTGAGGTTGTGTGTAGATTGGATGAGGTACATTTGTAGAGTAATCAACGTTTTAAAAACAAGCACTTGGTATGCTAGAACACGAAAAACGTGGTTTTGAAAAGTTTTCTATTTTATGAGGTAATTGTATTACTAAAGGGAGTCTGGAGGAACCAACAACAGAATACTTGGCACTGGAAGTTTTTTGAAAAACTTAGTTTTACCCTTACATCATTGTATCAGACGACTTCCCTCAAGTTGTTGTTTGGTTTTAACTGTTCAGAAGATTGTGGTTTAACAGCTCCTTCCATAATCTATTCTTCAGGAAGATCTATATCTTTGCAAATGATGGTTTTTGGAATAACAATGTTTGATTTTGATAAATCAATTTGTACAAATAGGGTTATTTTCAATATTTTTTGTTTCTGTAAATCACAAAATCATAACTTTGTAATAATCTCTGTAAATAATTGCTACAGGAATAGATTATATTATCATTTTGTAATTACGAGTTTTGATTTGTTACATGAGACATTTTAAGATGTTTGGGTCTTTTAAGGATAAAGAAAAATTTAGATAACATTCAAACAAAATTGGTCCTTGATATTATCTAGATTCAATCATACTTATTATTGAATCTTGAAAGTCTAAGCACCTTGCATCTCGTAAGACACATAAGATTGAAGTGTTTAATCCTTACCTAGTTAGAAGTTTGATTCCAACTTGGAAAAGACCTATACGTATGAAATTATAGTTCCTATTGTGGTGTTTTTGAAGTGTTTTATGAGAAAAAAGATCTATTGTTTCAAAGGGATTTCATAAAGGAACATCTCTTTCTTCTGTTTTGATTACATAATCGGTTTTGAGAAGGTTTTTTTAAAAGACTAGATTCATAAATCTGGTCCTTTTTTAATTTTGGGATTCACCAATTGTTAATTGATTTTTTGAAAATATTCCAAAATTATTTCTTCACTATTGATAGCTTCCTTTTGTCCCAAGAAGAAGTTCTGCAAAACAAGTTATTCATATTTAAAAATTTTCTTTTTAATTTGAAAAAACTTTCAAATGATTCACAGCCCTAAGAACGCATTTCTATAAATTTATTAATCAATTATTTATTTTAATCAATTATATATACTATTGAAAGGAAATATTTTGCATCTCAATGTGTAATAGTTTTACTCATTTTAAACTTATATTTTGATTTCTATTTTGACA
>JBBPBT010001050.1:1729104-1741360 GCA_037974875.1 Cicer bijugum
TATATATATATATGTTTATTGTTGTTAAAGACGGCGATGAATCATTCACTAAATTAAGAATATTTTAGGTTTATGTAAAGGAAACGTAGATTGATTGAAAATGAAATGAATATTGATCAGATGTAAAACATAGAACATTCTTCGTTTCTAACTAACATAATTAAAGCTTTAAATGATAAAATGAACACACACAATTGTTAATCCAGTTCAAAGAGAAACTCATGCGTCTGAGTGATTGAATCCGACTTTGAATTATCACTATAATGAGATGAAAATGATTAAGAAGTTTTCTGGGGTGAGCATCAACATGTTGATATACTAAAAAGATGAAACAAACAATAATTTAATAAAGCAAAAAATAATCCATAGAGAATTATGTGAAAATAACTGTGTTTCGTCAAGAAAAATATTGAACTATGTTGTTAATAAGAAAATAGTTTGAAAAAATAATTGAAAGTAGGTAAAGTTCATAATAAATGAAAAATCAACAAATTTTTTGATGCACAATATCAGTCTTAGCTGCAAGTGCAGAGCATACTTAATATGCAGAAATAAATAAGGTTTTAATAAAGCAAGATATTAAAACATGAATAAGATTAATACATGATTAATACTTACAATAGTTTTGAAATACTTAAAAAGAAAATATACATGTTTTTGAAAAATTAGAGACACTCAATTTTTCTAACTCTCTGTGTTTTTCTCTGTGCTAAAAATCTCCGCCTTGGAAGTGAAGCGGAGCATTCCTTATATACGAAAGAAATCCTTCTTTTGCTGACTTGTGTAGTGGAGGAAATGATGAGATTATTTCTACTGTTTGCTTTTGATGGTAGTGGTAAAAGAAGTGGCAGACAAGTGCTAGACAACTTTAGCTTTTGCTTTTGTCTTCTGATTCCATTTAAGAACGGATTTTCTACAAAAGTCCACAACCAAAATTGGGCTAGGCCCAATACATGACGGACTAAATAGTTTTTTGGATACAAATTTTGAATTGGGCTTAAATTATTCGGAACAATGTCTTGATTATTTGATAAAGGGCGAAGAGGCAAAAACAGTCGTCTTCATTATCATCTCCCAAATTAATCTTGCTTTCGGAATTAGTACTTGAGGAAGCTTTTGAGGATTGGACCTTGCTCTTGAGAAGTAGGGCCATGATCTCAAAGTATTCATCTTCAGTTTTTGCTACTGCTAACTGAGTTTGTGCAGACAATTTCTGAGCTAGGAATTGAGTTTGCATTTGGTGAGGTTTCTGCAATCCCTGCTTTTAGAGCCATGTGGATACGACTTGTTTTATGAATACAAGGAGGAATAGAGAATTTCGTCCACCATCGAACTTTGTACCTTTTATCGAGGATTTTTTGGGCATCCTTTTGATCAATTTCAAAATACCAGGCTAAAACCCATGGTAAGAAGAATTTTTTATAGAAGAGCATTAAATGATGAAAAATTTGTTCTCTTTCTTTGGGTTTGTAATGTGTTTTCTATAGTTGGGTGTTTTCTTGGACTTTCGATTTTAAGGTATTTCGAATGGAGGCATATAGTTTCCACGAATGGGCAATCCATTGGGAGATTTTTGAAGGATCCATGGTTAGATTAAAGAAAAATAGTCAAGTATGACTATATTTCTAGTTTTGGATGAGGAAAAAGTTATATTAGGCCTGTTGGTAGTCCTAGTAATTGAAAGTCCCACAACGGTTTATTGTGGTTTTGAAATTAAGTGGGAATTGTTTTGGGGTATGGAGGTTTGATCCCCATTCTAAAGGTGGGAATATTTTATGGATTTTCGATGTTGAATAGGCCACTGAGCCTTCTTTTGGGTTATCTTGAATTGTTACAGATCCTATTAATTCAAGAATAGATTTGTAGTAAGGCTGAGGTTTTGATAAATTCCATGGTTTGAAAAACCAGTCTTCTGGAAAGATCTATGAAACGATTAATAGAGGACTTTTATTATAAAAGCGGTCTGCTATTGTCCAAATGTTTTGAAATTCTATTTTAACTAAATACGTAGATTTTGGTTTAAAATTTGTTAAGGAAACCTGAGATTCATTTTGTTTTAAAATCATTTTTGAAAATTTCTTCTGTGGGAGTTTTGAAATGGTTTTATAGGATGATTGTTCCTGTGAATGTTTTGAAAGAACATTTTGAATGTTTTGAGAAGGGGTTTTTAAAGATGAAGACTCTCCCTTCTTTGAATTTTGAAGAAATGACAGTTCCTTTAAGAGACATTCAATCTCCTTTTAGAGCATTTGGAGCTTTATAATTTTTTGTAAACAAAGCTTTTCTTTTGCTATTGAAGCTTCTAGTGCGTCAATGTTTTGAGGTTGAGAAACTTGTTGGTTGTCAAGCCACATTTGAATTTGGTTTTGGGCTTCATCCTCTTTGACGGCTTGGGTTTGAGATCTAATAGGTTTTGCAGATGAAATGGGTTTTCGATTTTATTGTAGTTGGTCCTTCTAGACCTCTATTCTTTTGGATTTCCTGGGCATCTCTCAAGTCCTTTTTTGATGAAATTCTCTAGTTAGAAAATCCATAATTGAGATTTGGTCTCTTTTAATAAATTCAATTTCAAAATAATAAATACTAAGGATTGCATCCCATATGGCAAATATCTGTTTTGATGCAATTTTTTGGACGTCTTTTTGTAAAAATTCTTTTGCATATTTTTCCTTCAATTCGAAGCAAAATTTTTTGATTGAGTAAATCACTTTGAAATTTTGTAATGCATATGACAATTGAAAAAATTTCTTTTTTAATTATAGAATAATTATTTTGACAATCATTCTAGTGCGCAGATGTAAACTGGACAATGTATTCTTTGTTATTTATTTTTTTTTAGAATACCCCCATATCCTAAATCTGAAGCATATGTTTCATCAATTTTTTGGGCTGATGGATCAGCTAGATGCAGACATGGTATTTCTTTAACTTGTTTTTTGTTTTTTTTTTATTTGTACTATTCTAGTGTATGGATGTTTGGAGATAAATCTAAGACATAATTCAGACTTCCTACAAACCTTTCTAATTGGGTTTTGTCAGGAAATTTTTCTGCATAAGATAAGTACCTTTCAGTAGGAGTTATGGTACCTTGAGAAATATAATATCCTAAAAATGCCAGATGGTAAACTTGCAGTATCTAATGATGATTTCGTATGATGTCTTTAAGGGCATAATGCATTCATCAATGATTCTATAGGCATTTTGAAATTTTTATCCCCTTCTGGTTTTTTGAGGTCGGTTTGACACAATTCCTTTTTTACTTTCTCTTCCTTCCAAGTATTAGATAATTTTTCTCTTTCACATGGGCAATTGATAGTCTTTGATATAATCTCAAATGATATGATGACATTTTCTCCTTCAACAACGTTTTTTGAGATACTATGTCCTTTAGAATTCTTTTAGTAGATTAACGTAGATGAGACTCTTATTTAGAGATTTCTTGAGGTCAAATTCGTGTTCAACAAGATAGTTAAGACCCATTCTTGATTCAATTTGAAGAAGAAAATAATTGAATTTTATGTTGCTCATTGTTACGAAGTTTTTTTTTTTAAAGAAACTATACTTTATATATTTCGAAGGGGACTTTCCATTGGAGAAATTGAAAAAGACGAAGGGTTTGAGGATGGGAATTTCTTCCTCTATGATTTGAATTGCATTCAATTTTCGAAGTGTTGAGGAGGTGTCAAATGGTAATCCATCCATCCTTTGAGCTGGCCTGAGAATCCAGCTATTAGGAGTTCAGCTATGGATTTGTCAGGTATATATACCTAGATTTTGTAGGCATTTGATGCCAATGTCATTTGTTTAAGGAGACTTAGGATGTTGTATTCAGACATACAATTTATATTCCATTCATAGACAATACTGGCATTGAATTTAGACTGAGAAATGACGTTAGATCTGTTTTGAATACCTAGGTATGGTGTTGTTACCATGGCTAAAGGTTAACCCTTTTTCCATTGGAGTCTGCACAGGTTTTGTGTTTCTTATTCATCTTTAGAAACCTGGTCTAAAGTCGTAACTGTATTTCTAAGGTATCCTTAGCTACCAATGGTGTAAAGGTAGAAGAATGTTCTATACTACTAAGTTGGTCATGTAAGGCTTAAGTAAATTTCGGTTGTCCTTGTCTAAACAGTTTTTGGCTTGTTTTTTAGATTTGAAATGGTTTAAAAACTAGGTTTAGTTTTTAATTTGTTGTCTTAGTTGGGGAAACAAATGTAATCAGTTGATGTTCTTCTATGTTAGTTAATTGTTTTGCAATTATGCTACGATGGACATTCGTAAAATTATCTTGTAGAAGGATATGTCTAATATCTTTTTTTGAACTACCACTTGGGATTTTAAAAGGTCCAACTTCTATTGGCTTTTCTAAGTGTGTTAATTTTGATTTGTCTTAATGGTGGATGTTCAAATTATATTTTCATCCCATTTGACATTTCCCATTTTGTAGCTTTATCTCTAGTTGTTATGGGATTTGATGAACGTTGGTTTTGTTTGAATTGGTAAGAAATTTGGTTTTGTGTTGCATAAACCTCAAACTAATCAAAAAATAAAATATGGGTTTTATTTTGTAAAATGAACTCATAAGATTCATTATGAATTTCTTTTCTATGTTTTAGAAAGTTTTTGAAGAACCATGTTCTTTTTTTCTGTATTTTTGGAGGCATAGAAATCATTATGGAGAATTGTTTTATCAACTTTAAATTCTTTTTCTATGACATTTAATTCACTAATAACATTTTCAGTTATTGCAGAAAAAGATGGTCAAGTTGGTGGAGAAATGTTTTGTCGTTCCTCATTATTATATTAAGGTTGTGTATAGATTTGATGAGGTACATTTGAATAGTAATCAACGTTTTAAAAAGAAGCACTTGGTATGATAGAAGACGAAAAACGTGGTTTTGAAAAGTTTTCTATTTTATGAGGTAATTGTATTACTGAAGGGAGTTTGGAGGAACCAACATCAGAATACTTGGCACTGGAAGTTCTTGAAAAACTTAGTTTTACCCTTACATCATTGTATCAGATGACTTCCATCAAGTTGTTGTTTGGTTTTAACTGTTCAGAAGATTGTGGTTTAACAGCTCCTTCCATAATCTATTCTTCAGGAAGATCTATATCTTTCCAAATGATGGTTTTTGGAATAACAATGTTTGATTTTGATAAATCAATTTGTACAAATAGGGTTATTTTCAATATTTTTTGTTTCCATAAATGCCAAAAACATAACTATGTAATAAACTCTGTAAATAATTGCTACAGGAATAGATCATATTATCATTTTGTAATTACGAGTTTTGATTTGTAACATGAGACATTTTAAGATATTTGGGTCTTTTAAGGATAAAGAAAAATTTAGATAACATTCAAACCAAATTGGTCCTTGACATAATCTAGATTCAATCATACTTATTATTGAATCTTGAAAGTCTAAGCACCTTGCATCTCGTAAGACACATAAGATTGAAGTGTTTAATCCTTACCTAGTTAGAAGTTTAATTCCAACTTGGAAAAGACCTATACGTATGAAATTATAGTTCCTATTGTGGTGTTTTTGAAGTGTTTTATGAGAAAGAAGATCTATTGTTTCAAAGGGATTTCATAAAGGAACATCTCTTTCTTCTGTTTTGATTACATAATCGGTTTTGAGAAGGTTTTTTTAAAAGACTAGATTCATAAATCTGGTCCTTTTTTAATTTTGGGATTCACCAATTGTTAATTGATTTTTTGAAAATATTCCAAAATTATTTCTTCACTATTGATAGCTTCCTTTTGTCCCAAAAAGTTTTGGGTAGAAGAATGGGGAAAAGAAGAAGTTCTGCAAAACAAGTTATTCATATTTAAAAATTTTCTTTTTAATTTGAAAAAACTTTCAAATGATTCACAGCCCTAAGAACGCATTTCTATAAATTTATTAATCAATTATTTATTTTATCAATTATATATACTATTGAAAGGAAATATTTTGCATCTCAATGTGTAATAGTTTTACTCATTTTAAACTTATATTTTGATTTCTATTTTGACATTAACAGCTGAAATTTCTTTTTTATTTTATGAAGGTATTAATAGTTCGTTCAGTGATTTATAGATTACATAAGAGTTTCTTTATTCTTTTATTATTTTGAAATTAATAATGAAATTCTCTTTTACACTATTTATTAATTTAATTATAAAATAATTAATTAAAAATAATACATTTAAGGATAAGAGTTGACACAATCTTAAAACTTAAAAGCAAAATAGAAATTTTATTTTATTTTCAATATATCGATAATTTAAAATGAATCGGGCGAATAATAATTACTAGCAAAATTTTCCAATAATAAAAACAACAAAAAAAGACAAAAATAAAACAAAAAATATAACAAACAAATCATGCATCAGATTTGCAGTGATTATTATTATTTCCCTTAATTTGGAAAAATGATAACATAATATATCATTTCGGCTAAAAAGAAGTTGGTGTATTAAGAACAATAGTTTTGAGTAGATGCATATACACAATTTAAAATGTTCTTCGATTGTTTCAGAAAAAAATTAAAACACCATCAATATAGTGATGCAAAATTTTGAAAATAGATTAAAAATATCATTCATAATTCTTTGGAATTCTGAAGGAGGATTTTTTTAATTTGAAGGGCATTACAGTCAATTCATATTGTCCAAATGGAACAATAAAAGCAATTTTGTATCTATCTCTAGGTTCAATTTGTATTTGCGAAAAACCCGATTTCATGTTGAATTTTAAAAATACAAATGAAGAATGAAATTTTTGTAAAAGATCTTTTTTGTTTGGAATTGGATAATGAATCCATTCTAGAGCTCTATTTTAGGGTTTGTAATTAATTACCAGCCTAGGTATTCCTCTTTCTATTTCTGAATTTTTGTTAACATAGAAAGCTATGCAACTCCAGGGAGATCTGGATTTTGTTATTAGACGTTTTTGTTCCAAATCTGGAAATTCTTTTTTCCAATGTTGTTCGAGCTCATAATTCATTTGGATAGGTCTGGCTTTAGTTGGGATTTGTTTACCAGATATATTGTTATGATAAGGTAAATCTACCATGTGTTGATTTTTATCCCAAAGGCATTTGGCATATATATCTGATAAAATTTTATCTTCAATTTTCTTTTGTAGTTCAATTTTTTTTGTTTTATAACATTATTTTGTAATTGTTGTTGAATCCTGAGAAAGGAAACATCATGTTTTAGAAAACACAAATGTTTTTCTCTTCCCTGAATTTGACAATTCAATTCATTTTTATAAATAGAACAAGCTTTTAAAAGATTTAAATTCTTTGTTCTAGGTTTTACAATAAAAGGGAAAACGATTTTGGTTTCTTATGTTTTGTAAGAAATACTATCATAATTGATAGAATAGGGAGTTATCATGTTAATGAAAGGAGTCGTTAAAATGACACTATGAGTTATATTTTCTAATAAGACAAAAGGAGTTTTGATTGAATCGTTACCATTTTTAATGGAAGCTTCACGTTTACTTTTTATAATCATGTTGGAGTTGTTAACAACAACAAGTTTTTCATTTGATTTTTGCAGAAATCTGTTTGGTACGATGCTACTTTTTATGTAGTTTAAGTCTGCTCCCGTATCAAAAAGTGCAATTGTTTCAAACTTGAAATCTTCAAATAAAACTAAATTGATTTTGATTAAATATTTTCTTGTTGTTATTGTTCTTAAAATAAACAAGAAATCTTATGGGATTTCTTCTAGGTTTTAAATTTTGTTTTCTAAGGGTAGTGAATAATCTTCATTTTCTCCTTGTTCTCCCTTTTGGTTAGATAGATATTCAATTTTGAACTTGGGAAAAATGATTTTAAAGAATATTGGAATCAACTTCCTGCTATTGTTTAAGAGTTCTTAACTCTTATTTTACAATTTTAATTTCTTCATGTAGAGATTGGATTGTGACAAGGGTATGGGATTTTCTTTTTGTTCCTAATATGTTTGTTAAATCATAAGTGGTTTTTGGAAACAATTATGATGAGGATGTGGAAGGCTGACTTTGTTTTGAATCAAAAGTATTTAACAACTTTCCTATTATTTCTTTTTGGAGTTTTGTATCTTCAACTTGATTTATTATATCAAGAATTAATTCTTGATCTTTTATTAAATCATTGATTGATTTTGGACTAGATTTTGAATTGCTAGGGGTTTCGGACGTTCCTAATTCATCAAACTGCAAAGGTTTATCATTTTTTGATGAACTTATTTCAAAATCTATAAGTGTTTCTTCTTATGAGGTTTTTAAAAGTATTGCCTCAATTTTTTGAATTATTTTTTCATCAAATTTTAATTCAAGAAGTTTTTTATTTATGTTGCAATATCCTGAGATGTGTCCTATTTTGCCACACTTATAACAAGTTATTTGTTCTGAATTTTGAAGTTCAAACATTTTATGCAAGGGTTTTTCTTGTAAAAATTAGGTTTTCTTTAGTTGTAAGGATTTTGAGGTTTATATTTTTTATAGAATCCATGTTTGCCTGGTTTTGAGAAAGACTTTCTATGAGGTTTTCTATAAGGTTTTGAACAAGATCGTCCAAAGTCTTTTGAAACATTTGTCGTAGGTATTTCAAACTATTTGCAAAAAGATCCTAGTTATATTCATTTCCCATTTTACGAGTTTTGAAGTTTTAAATCTTGATTGATTTTTAAACCTTCCTTTTGTATGAAACCAACCAATTCCACATAAGTTAATTGATTGTATGGGATTTGGTTCATCCCATAGACTTCTTTAATTTTGTTTCTAACATGTTCTCCTAAAAAGATTGGGAGTCCTGCAAGGAATTTCTCCTTCCAAAAAGGTTGGTTTGACTATTCCGTAAACATAACTCTAGTTAGGAAAATGTTTTTGTAATTTTCAAATTCATATAGTTTTTTTATCTGAGATTTCAAAGTAATATTGCATTCTAATCTTTTAAGTGAGATGGATCATCTATGAAGTGCAGGCTAATTGTGTGAGTTAGTGTTGCAACTACATCAGGTATTGGGTTTCCTATCTCGTCGAGGATTGGAATTCCTTCCTCTGTGGTTTGAATTGCATTCAAAATTTCTAAGTGTTGAGGAGGTGTGAGATCGTAATCCCACCATCCTTTGAGCTGGCTTGAGAATCCAGCTATTAGGAGTTCAACTATGGCTTTGTCAGGTATATTTGCTTGGTTTTGTAGGCATTTGATGCCATTGTCATTTGTTGAAGGAGACTTTGGATGTTGTATTCAGACATACCGTCTATATTCCAT
Organism: Cicer bijugum; assembly: GCA_037974875.1. Lineage (NCBI taxonomy): Eukaryota > Viridiplantae > Streptophyta > Magnoliopsida > Fabales > Fabaceae > Cicer > Cicer bijugum. The sequence goes on from JBBPBT010001050.1 coordinate 1,738,365, forward strand.
TCATAGATAGTACTGGCATTGAATTTAGATTGAGAAAGGACGTTAGGTCTGTTCTCAATACCTAGATCTGGTGTTGTAACCATGACTAAAGGTTGACCTTTTTGCCATTGGAGTCTGCACATGTTTTGTGTTTCTTGTTCAAATTTAGAAACCTGGTCTAAAGTTGTAACAGTTTTGAAAACTGGGGTTTTTTAGTTTTGAATCTGTTGTCTCAGTTGGGGAAATAACGGTAATCTATTGATGTTCTTCTATCTTAGTTAATTATTTTGCAATTGTGTTAAGATGGACATTCGTAAAATGATATTGTTAAAGGATTTGTCTAATATCTTTTTATGAACTATCACTTGGGATTTTGAAAGGTGCAACTTCTATTGACATTTCTAAGTGTGTTATTTTGATTTGTCTTAATGGTGGATTTTCAGATTGTGACACCCTAAATCCCAAACTAATATATATATATATATATAATAATTTATATCATATTCCTATAAAATTTGGAGCAAATAAATAAAAATATATTTCCAAGAAAATAAAAAGTTTATATTTAATTTATGATATCACGTTTCTAAAAAATAAAAATAAAAACACTATAAACTTATTTTATCCATTAAAATAGTTCAATCTCGATAAGCTTGATTTAAGTATAATTACTTGATTTAATTCTAAAAACTTACTAGTACTTCTAAGGTTTTTATACAAAAATTCGATTCAAATTAAATAAGTAAAATACAAATTAAAACCTTTATTCTCGGTATCACCTATCAGAGCGGAGTTCCTCCCAAACTTGAATTTCAAGACTCATTAACCTGTAATAGCTGCGATTTCGCAAACACAGGGCCCAACCAGTCAAACACAAACAACGAAGGAGGTGAGTTTCGAAATCATGATGACAATATAATACAAGTAAGAAGAACACACAAACAATCTTAATAGGACCGTATCATTGCAAAAATATTCGATCAAGAAAATATCACATTCAAATGTCAAAATCACTCAAGGAAAATCAATAGATTTCACTATAACATCAAATTGTCTAAGAGAAATTATCACCACACATGATACATATTAATAACAACAAAACAATTACAATAAAATGCAATGCTATGCATGAGCTTAGACTCTACTTCACAATGTGGTATCATTCTAACTCTGTAGTACTTGGTTAGGAGGCTTGATACTATGGCACCATCTCGATGGAAGGACAATTCAAATTGGCCCTGTCCTCATAGATCCCCTCAACTAACCCCGAGACACATATACGTGACAATCGAGGTAAACCTGTGTTGCGTGGTAGCTCCCGACATTTGGAGTGCTACCTCCAAATCACCTTGGAATTCCCCACCCGAATACCTCTAAGGTATAACAATCTTGCCTTAAGGCTCGACAGCAGACCGTCACGATCAGGCTCACTATATTGTACTTCCCCAAAATCACTAGGCTTGTCAAGCCCTACCTATATGATGACAAAATAATCTCCATTTCACAAATTCACAATATTTTCTCCCCTCGTTGGTGTATGATACTCCATTAAAACCGGCATCTCAAACACGAATTGAAATCACCATTATTTCATCAATTATGTGGTTAATTCAATATTCTCATCACGGTTTACAACATCACTATCATCCTCATCACATAAACTCCTTACAAATTTATAGCATCACTATCATCAATCAAACATTATCACATAAACTTATTACAAATGTATAACATCACAATTATTAATCGTACATCATCATCATTACATAAAATTATCACAACACATCCATATTTTGTTATCATATCACATAAACTCATCTAATCACACGTATATAAAAATTTAATTCGACACTCAATATCACAATATTATCAGTATCACACATTCAAATAAATTAAATCAATCAACACCCTACAAATATTTCTATTCTATATTTTAATCTCACAATTTCCATATGTGCACATTAATTAATTTATCCCTCAAAGGGCTACTGCCATACGTAGCGAGCCTCAAATGAATCGTTGGGAAATACAGTTTTCCCGTTCATCTCACAATATATTATACACATGAATTCAAACGCTCTCTCACCCCTTACCTTGCTTTGACGCTTTCCCACACGAATACGATTCCACGAGCAAACAACATTTGTTCATTGAATCTTTGTCCTTCAATCGATCTAACTTGATAGTTTATGGGTAAACGTTAAAAATAAATTTTGAGAAGATACTCTAAAAACTAAATTCGAAGTTCGGTCCAGGAAAATTACCATAAATCAGAAACCCAAACTTTTCACACGGTCGTTTTGGCGTTGGTTTAACTCAAATCGGATTTACGGTGAAGGAGAACGGTGCAAAATAACGAATTCTACAAACGAAGAAGTCGGGTATTTTAGAAAGAAATTGGGGTTGTTAAAAATCTTGAAAATCATGTTTAATTGACGAGTTGAATGAATAAAATAACATACTCAAATTTGGATGAAAACGGAGAAACTTTTAAGGAACAGTTATCGATCATCGGTGTTGGGTTTACTCTTTGGTTCTATGGTTGCCCGTCCAACTCCCTTCTCTTTTCTTTGTTTTGTTTTATTTTAGTAAAAATCAGGGTTCACAAGGTTTCTTTATTTATGTTTCTAGTTTACTATTATTATTTTTATTTTGTTGAAATAAAATTAATAATTGTTTAATCTCCTTTTTAATATTCTTCCAAACACCATTTAGTTTTCCAAACGTTACTAATATTTTATAAATTAGAGTAATTAAAATAATCAATATATAAAAAAACATATTATTAATGAATGAAACTTTCACATTCAAAATAATCCCTACAATTATACTTATTTCTCAAAATATTCATATTATAATAATACCATCATATTAGAAAATAGTCAAAATTATAAAATAAATAGATATAACAACAATATTTTATGTTAATTACTAAATCAGAATATATATATATATATATATATATTTCACAATTCCAAAATAAGTATATAAAAACAAAGAAAATTGAACACAATATT
>JBBPBT010001050.1:1741370-1778008 GCA_037974875.1 Cicer bijugum
AACACAATATTACTATGATCTCAAGATAAGTATTTATAGAATAAATAATTAAAATAAGATATATTTATCAATAATAAAAATAAGTGATACTTAAAAATTATTAAAATATAAATATGTATGCACTTCACATTAGTCAAACATATAAGAAAATATCATAATAATTACCAACTCACATATACACTTAAAATCGTATAAAATCTTGTTCTTTAAAATATTACACTAAAATACTATTATTTTTAGAAAAATATATAATATCTATCAAACCAAACATCATAGAAAGCATCCATATAACAAAATTTACTCACAAAATTTAGCAACATATATTCTAAAATAACTTTAACATCAAATTAATTATTTAAAATCCTATTTAATTAATAATATAGTTTATTATCAAATTTAGGGTGTTACAATTCTCCACTTGTTAAAGAATTTCGTCCTCGAAATTTGCGATAAGTGAACTAATATCTAACTTACCACCCTCAAGATTCAAACTTAATCTATAAATATATTTAAGACATTCAATCTCCAATTAAGCACAACATGTAGAAAATCAACTAACATAGCATGATAGACTAACATGACAAAATAAATCAATTAAACACACAACATTTATCATTCAATTATGAAATAAAATACTTATCTCATTTACCATTCTTTTATGAAATAAAATACCATAGAGCTACTCACTATAATTTACATATAAAACATAACATATAAATTTTGTCAATCATAACGTAGTTAATTTAGTTTGCTTATATGAAACACATTCCAAGTATGTTGTCGATTTCAACTCTTTCTTTCAAACCAAATATTACTAGTTTTACTCCTTAAAATAAAGTCTAAATCATATCACAAAACATTTAACAAATTTAACTTAGGTTATAACACTATAATAGAATTACAATCAATTACTCTATAAATACATATTATATATATAATCAAGGAAAAAATAATGATGGATATACTATTTCCCAATAACATATATTTAATAATTTAATTCATTAAACTCAATTGGTAGTGGGATCTTTGAGGAGGCGGTACTTATCCCCTAGGTACCGGGCTCGAATCCCGCGAAGGGCAAACACTCGCTAGATTTCCATGAGGGAAAGGGGGCGGGGGGGCACTACGCCAAAAATGACATTTAACAGCGCACCTTTTACAGCGCTTTCTAAACACAAGCACTGTTGTAAATATATTTTAAAAATAATGGAGCCTTTTACAGTGCTTTTGATGACCAGCGCTGTAAAAGAAGCGCTGTTGTAGGTCATATAACGTTTGCGCATAACGTTATAAGGCTTTTACAGCGCTTGTCAAAAAAGTGTTGTAAAATGAAGCGCTTTCGATTGTCAAAAGAGTATGAAATTGGATACGAAATGGATGGGAAATGGATGTCAGCCAATATGGATAGGAAATGGATGTCAGCCAATTGATTGTCAAAAGAGTATGAAATTGGAGTGAAGGAGTTTGTTGAGTTTGCAGTGAAGAATGCAAAAGATCCAAATAGAGTAGTTTGTCCTTGTTTAAAATGTTGTTTTGGAAAACGTGTTAGAGAAGATCAATTAGAAGGACATCTAGTATGTAATGGAATTGATCAAAGCTACACATGTTGGATAAGACATGGTGAGAAAAAAAAAAGGAAACATTAATTTTGAGAATAGTTCGACATATGCTTCAACTGACTTCGATACAGATACTTATGAGCCGGACCGAGTTGATGAGATCGCAAAAGCAGTTGAAGAAGATCTTCGAGATTGTCCTAAAATGTTTGAAAGTTTGTTGAGTGATGCAGAGAAAGAATTATATAATGGTTGTACTAAATTCACAAGACTGTCGGCGATATTAAAGTTGTACAACTTAAAAGCGAGTAATGGATGGTCTGATAAAAGCTTTACAGAATTATTAACACTCATAAAAGATATGTTGCCAGATGATAATGAACTTCCCAGTCGAACCTACGAGGCTAAACGGATTTTGTGTTCTATTGGCATGAGTTACGAAAGGATTCATGTGTGTCCTAACGATTGCATTATATTTCAAAATGAATATGAGCTACTTAAGGAGTGTCCGAAATGCAATGTCACTCGATATAAGAAGAAAGAATCTACTCCAGCAAAAGTTGTGTGGCATTTTCCTATAATACCAAGATTTAGGCGCATGTATCGCAGTGAAGAAGATTCAAAACACTTGACTTGGCATGCAGATGAAAGAATTAGAGATGGAATGTTTCGACACCTTGCAGATTCCCCACAATGGGCAAAAATTGATCACGAGTATCCTGAATTCGGGATAGAGTCAAGAAATCTAAGACTTGCACTTTCTACTGATGGAATGAATCCACATGGTCTTCAAAGCATCTCACACAGCACGTGGCCTGTGATTTTGGTAATATATAGTCTACCTCCATGGTTATGTATGGAGTGTAAGTTTATGATGTTGTCTCTGTTAATTTCTGGACCCAAACAATCGGGGAACAATATCGACGTATACTTGACTCCTCTAATCGAAGATTTAAAACGTATGTGGGAGACATGTGTGGAAGTTTATGATGGGTATAAGAAAGAATGTTTCAATAACAACTTCGTAGTCCTAAAAAAAGATAAGGTGCATCGTAGATTATTACCTTATAGTCATCAATATCGTGGGTGGAGAAATGCATTTAATGAAAAATCAGAGGAAGGTAAAGCTCCTTTAGCACCAACTGGATATCAAATACTTGAAAAAGTACAAGGTTTGACCAATAAATTTGGCAAACCTTTTGCGGGAGAGCTGGTCAAAACTGGGTGGAAGAAAAAGTCACTTTTCTTTGAATTGCCATAATGGAAGTCATTGTATATAAGACATTTCCTCGATGTGATGCATATTGAAAAAAATGTATTTGATAGTGTTATTGGTACGTTACTCAATGTTCCAGGAAAGTATAAAGATGGCATCAACGCAAGATTGGACTTGGTTGATATGGGAATAACAAATGAATTGGCTCCAGTAGAGAAAGGAAATCGCACATATCTACCTCCAGCCGCTCATACTCAATCTAGAAAGGAAAAAATTGTTTTATGTAAATTTCTACACGAAGTTAAAGTTCCAGAAGGATACTCTTCAAACATTAAAAATTTGGTTTGTATGAAAGACCTCAAGTTAAAAGGTTTGAAGACCCATGATTGTCATATTCTAATGGAGAATTTGCTACCAATAGGTATACGTTCCATTTTACCTGAAAAAGTTCGACTAGCCTTGACTAGATTATGTTTCTTCTTCAGGGAAATTTGTAGTAAAGTGATCGACCCTCAGAAATTACCGACATTGCTGAGGGAAATTATTGTTACTTTGTGTGAGCTTGAAATGTATTTCCCACCTTCGTTTTTTGATATAATGGTTCACCTAACTGTTCATCTGGTTAAGGAGACACAACTTTGTGGGCCAGCTTATATGAAAATATTAAAAGGGTACGTAAAAAGTAGAAGTCGACCAGAAGGTTGTATTGCTGAACGATACATTGTTGAAGAGGCTGCTGAATTTTGTACTGAATATATGTCCAATGTTGAATCCATAGGGCTTCCTATATCTCGTCATTCGGGAAGAATATCAGGAGAAGGGATAATTGGAAGGAGACTGCTGACTATATCAAGGACAAAATGGGAGCAGGCACAATTGTATGTTCTGCACAATGATGATGAGGTTCAACCATATGTTACAATATACATGGATCAGTTATCTCGTTTGAACATGAATAGGAATCGAAATTGGATAACTCGAGAGCACAATCGAAGTTTTATAACATGGTTAAAAAATCACATAAAGTCAAAATTTGATATAGACCCCAGATCAATTTCACAGAGATTGAGGTGGCTAGCAAATGGTCCGAGCTTACATGTCTTTTCTTACACTGGTAATGTTATTAACGGCTACACATTTTATACCAAAGAACAAGATGATCAGACCACTATGCAAAATAGTGGAGTCACTCTCGTAGCTGAAGCGATGCATGTCTCCAGTGCAAAAGACAAAAACCCAATATATGCAAATCTATCATATTTTGGGGTTATCGAGCGCATATGAGAGTTAGACTACACAATGTTTCGTGTTCCCATATTTGGTTGCAAGTGGGTCGATAATAATAATGGCGTTCGGATTGATGAGTCAGGATTCTTGCTTGTGGATTTTAATAGGGTGGGATACAAAGACGAGCCTTTTATTTTAGCGTCACAAGCTCAACAAGTGTTTTATGTCACTGATCCTTCTGATAATAAATGGTCTGTTGTCCTATCGACCAATAAAATAAGTGATGATAACAATAATGATGAAGATGTTGGTAATGATCTTTTATTTGCAACATCACAACAACCACATGAAATTGATTCAACTAATGACGGTTTATATCTTAGAGATGATCATGATGAGGGAATTTGGATTAATCCATCGTTTCATATTGTAAATGGACAAACAAATGTGAATCACACTAGGAAAAGAAGAAGGACATCTTAATGTACATGTTTAATTGTTTTACATAAGCCATGCATGTAATCTGAATTATTGTGATAAATATGTATGTAATATGAATTATTGTGATAAATATGCATGTAATTTGAATTGAGTGTTTTATACTAATATGGCAGATTAGCAATAGATTTCATATTAGAAGCTTTTGGAAGCATAAGCCTTTGTGGAAGTCGAGTTTATTCGCCTTAAATATGGCATAATTGAATCATTGTGATCTAGCCTGAACAATTTCTTAATTGATTTGAATTGTCTTTACTTTCAAATACAATTGTAATTGTTATCCATATTCTAACAATATTTTACATGTTATAGGTGTGTTTGAATTGTTTCTTTAGGGGATATTATTTTAGGGAATATTATAAGTTCAGGAGCATGAGAGGTTGCTTTGCTAGGAAGCATCTTGAGAAGTGATTGAAGAACCTACCAGGCTAGTTGCTGTCTAACCAGTGATTCAATTAGGGCTTAAGTTTTTGGCTTTTGGATAGTTTGGTTGATGAGTCTTTATTTTGATGAGGGGTGGGGGATAAGGGTCTTTGGTGAAGTGCATGTTTATGTAAATTTGGACAATTTCAATTCTTAAGAACTATGCATGTAATCTGAATTATTGGCAAATCGATTGGAATAAATGTCTAAGTTACATACACAAAAATAAAACAAACACAAAAATAACATATTGAGGCCTTTTACAGCGCTTTTTAAAAAAAAGCATTGTACAAGGCCCTTTTAAAAATTAAATAAAGAGACATTTTATAGCGCTCTTTTTAACAAGCGCTGTAAAAGGCCCTTTTAAAAATTAAATAAAGATACATTTTACAACGCTTACATTAAAAAGCGCTGTAAAAGACTCTTGTAAAAGATCCTTTTAAAAGCGCTTACATTTACGAAGTTCACTTAATTCAGATTTGAACCGAGACCTTTCAAGTGTGAATTCTAGGGGTTAAAAATTACATTCATCAGCCTTTTAAAAAATTAAATTAGGACGTCTTATAGAGCGCTTCTTTAACAAGCACTGTAAAAGGCTTTAAAAATTACATTCATCAGACACCTAACAGGACCTTATCTAACAGGATTATCTTCAAACACCTTGTACGCATTTTTCGCAAAAACACATTGTTAACAGGCTCTTTAACAAAAACACATTGTTAACAAAAACATCAGACTCAAATCCATTTTTCGCAACATGGCAATGAACCTGAAGACCAAGTTTCGATTTAAGAATGAAGGTAAAGAGATAAAAAGGGTGTTGAAACTGAAGAACAAGTTTCAATTTTAGAATGAAAGGGAATGTAAAGAGATAAAAAGGGTGTTGAGCTGGAGATTGAATTTTTTGGAGGTTCAGCATAAAAGGAGTAAGCTTTGATGTTTGTGAAGAGGAAGAGTTTGGTGAAGAGTTTAAAAAATAACATAAAAAACAATAAGTCTTTTTACAGCTCTCTTTTAAAAAAGCGCTGTAAAAGACTGTTAAAAAAAACATTCATATAACATAATAAAAACAAGTAGGTCTATTACAGCCCTTGTTCAAATAAGCGCTGTAAAAGACTCTTTTAAAAATAAAATAAATAGACCTTTTACAGCGCTTATTGGCACAAGTGCTGTAAAAGGCTTTAAAAAAACATTATATAACATTCTCAATCAATGAGGTCTTTTAAAAAAACTATAAGGCCTTTTATAGCGCTCTTTTAAAAAAAAGCGCTGTAAAAGACTGTTAAAAAAACATTCATATAACATAATAAAACAAGTAGGTCTATTACAGCGCTTGTTCAAATAAGCGCTGTAAAAGACTCTTTTAAAAATAAAATAAAGATACCTTTTACAACGCTTATTTAAAAGAGTGCTATAAAAAGCCTTCACCTGGCCTTCTCGAAGAAAGTGTTGTCTACCCCTTTTCATAGGGTGCTTAATAACTCTGCACCCATTCATAGTCGGTAAGGCTCGTCCGTTCCATTCAACATGGTTTTGTCTACTATCGACAAGAGATTAAGGATGATCAGTCCCTCAATTTGTCAATAAATAACCAACAACCATGATAGTGGCTTAGACTATCTTAACCGAACTGTAATAGCGCTCCTTGCAACTTACAACTGAGGTTATCTTAAAGTACAAGCAGTCAACAATCTTCTCAAAGTCCATTGAGTTTCCCTTATTTCCCTATAACTTTGATCCTGTCGACGAAGTAAAATATCCCATACCTATGTCACGTAGACTCATTTGCATCCACTTGGTACGAAACATCGATTTGGTACCAAACTGAAACACTTAGAATAACCCCAACACACTGAGCACAGAACAATCACTACATCTGAGAACTCCTAAATTTCTCCCTTGTCCACCAATCCTCGATCATTCTTAACTTGTACAACTACGTCAACTGTAGTGTTCTTATCAGTATGTTATTCCAGTTATAAATTTAATAATTCCATCCCAACATATGCTTGGTGATCAAAGCTTCCTCAAACATTTTCGAAATCATGCCAAAGACTATACCACTTGGGACACACAAACTTCCTTTCAATTTAGTACTTCATTTCAAGAGTCACATTTTCCATTAAAATCCAACTTGAATTCATTTCACAGATCAAGGTCTACATTCGTCTCATGCCTAACACCTCAAATTCACGCTTCACTAGAAAATCTCTTACATACTTCGCAATTATGCACAAACTCGAAAGTAATTCTCCTACCTCTACTACCAACATTCATTCTGATACTTCTTAATTTCGCTGTGTCCTTCATTTGCAACTTGATGATTATCCTTTCATTATGACAGGTCAACCGCATTGTATTCACTCCATCACTTTTCCGTTTATACAAACCTTAAATTTCTACCTCGAACCTTGATACATCTTCATTATAGTGATTGCAATAAATCAAGGCTTACTAATTCCCACCAAACTTTTCCACTTCATGCTCAACTGTTTCCTATCAAACAAACATTTAACTCCTGTGATTGACGAGCACAATTACAACCCCCATGACATGTACTGAAGTAATTCCTTTATATCATTGGCATACCTTTACAATAATAATGTCTAAATTATAGGTGAGATAATTCTTTTCCTGAATCTTTAATTGTCATAAGCTACATCTCTATGTGCTGCTCCAACAAATTTCTCAGCACATTTTCCAATATTTGGTTCACTCGCCGGATTCTTATTCCTTCTCAACCTTCACCGAGATACAAACTGAAAGAATCCTAACAATCGAACGTCCTAAAGAATTATTCCTCACACGTTCCCCATAAGCATTTCCTAAGAAATAATTATCTATAACTTCATCCTCATAAATTTTGCAGTAAAATGTCTCAAAGACCCATATACCTTATATTACCGCAATCTCAAGTATTCTCGTACTCGATACTTCAAATTCCACTTAATGGTAACAAAGAGTTCAATACATCAAGGCTTAACTCATTATGTTTTTTCGAACATCGCTCAAAATTCACCCTTATGTGTCTATAGATTCATCCAATATCACTATCCATACTTACTATCTCCTAAACCACAATGATATTTGTCAATTATCAACAAAATATATAGTCTCACTCCTATACTCGTCATGAGATTCATAATAATCCAAGTTGTGAATCTAGTCTAACTCGAATGCTCGACTTTATCCCTCAAGGTATCGACTATTCCTTAAAGCGTATTTTATCTAACCAAAGGAGTATTTACTCCTGATGTGCAGCGCTCCCTTAACTCCAATACCAGTCTCTTTCATTGATACCTAAGCAACAAATGCTATTCAAAATGGAAGTCTCATCTTCTCAACAATTTCATGATGTTCATAACTCTTTGACAGTTATCAAACTTCATCCAGTTTCATCCTGAAATCTACCAGGAAAACATCTAATACTTTTCTTAACAAAAGTCCTCCACTTAGATCTTTACTTGAAATCCCTTATTAGTCTAATGTTAATCCATCCATACTCATCGTCTTTGAGGTAACACCAACACATAGCTTATGTGTCCTTGGAACCATTTCATAAATTCCATGCCGTCATGATTTGCTTCAGGTCTGCTGGACAATTCGTCATCTCGAAGATCTTTTCCATTTCTTGAATCCACTAGTCATCTCTTTTCTTGAGTTCTCATCACCCTTGAACTTTGGAGGATAGTAACAACGAAAATCTTTCAATCCTCTTGACTTAATAGCATAAATCCCTCTTTCCCTCTTATATAGATCCCGTAGAGTCTTTGCAGCAGTTCGTGCAACAACAAAATATCCCTGCTATTTGTAGCTTCAACCATTTGATCATCCCTACTGACGTTCATCCTTGCAACGTTGTTCCCTCTTGGAGGTAGTGTTTCCGAAAAACCAAAATCAAGAAGAAGTGTTAACACCACTTCGAATAATTCCAAAACTAAGTTTCGAATATATCAACACATAATAACTACCCCTGATCTGACAACTCAGACCAATTACCCCGACGCATGATCAGATAACGACTCACAACCTACATGTTGACCTACAATCTATAACCAAAGGTTCCACAGCCCCCAAAGAAAACCAAACCAAAAGCTCTGATACCACAATATAACACCCCGTTTTTCTAAGCGAAGGTGTATTTTTTTTTTCAAAAGAAATTAAAATAAAACAGAGAAATAAATAAGGTAACACCTTTGGATATATAATTAAGTCATTATAATTTACAAGTAGCGGAAAAATTCTCAAAATATGAATTCAAAATACTTACATAACAAAAGTGGTATAGTCTTCCAGTTTAAAAATAAAAGCAACTCAAAAGAAAGACATCTGTTCCCTCCGTATCAACCTAGTCAGATCATTTTAAAAAACAACTAAACACCCTGAGTGATCTCCACGCGCCCCGTGAGATCCTCCTAACGTAGCTCCAATCAAGCATTCCCATCTACATTCCCATCCGTAGGGTACAAACCGGTAGGATCATCCTGACTCTCATTTGAGGGCAAAGCCCAGATTTCCACAATAGTTGTAAAGGGTCACCAACCGAAATTAACAATTAACACATAACATTTAAGTTTTTAAATGCACAAAATAACATTTCAACTTAGCATACACCTTAAAAGGGTTTCTATATGCCAAACATGCATACACAAAGTTGAAAAATGAAGTTTTTAACAAAACAGCACAATTGTATTCGAATACAGCATCTTTGTATTCGAATACAAGGCTATTTCAGCATTCAGCAGCAAAACAGCATGTCTGTATTCGACTACACAGTAAGTCAGTGGCAAAACAACATGTCTGTATTCGAATATAGCTTGCTGTATTCGAATACACATCAGACAGCAGCAGAAAAACAGCGAAATTCGGCATTTTTCAGCTTTTCAAAGGGTTTCGAAATCAATCAATACTTACCCACAACTCCAAACAATCAAACTTAGCAATTATAGTGCAATCACCACGACATCTTGGGTTTTGAAACAATTTTGCAATCAATCACACAACTCCAAAACAAAACACTTAGCGATTATAACACAATTACCACGACATCTTAAGTTTCGAAATGTTTTGCAATCAATCACGCTATCACACAATTCCCAAACATCCACACTTGGCAATTATAACACAATCACCACAACAACTTTAGTTTCAAAATAGTTTTGCAACCAAACACACTATCACACAATTCCAAAACATAACACTTAGCAAATAAAACCCAATTACCACCACAACTTAAGTTCAAACACTCAATCATAAACTTGAATCAAACACGACTCGTGTGCCAAGCACCTTAATGCAATGAGTATATGCCAAAATACATGGACTCGAAATTCCAAACCAAAACCCTCCTCGAAGGGCCTTAAATCATAATAGTACCGCCTATCGCAGGTCAAAGTACCAATTACCGAGGTGCCACCTATCACGGGTCAGCACGATTTACTAAAAAGCGTAAATCGTAAACGTACCACCTATCACGGATCAGTACTGTTTACCGAGGTGCCACGTATCACGGGTCAACACGATTTACCAAAAGAAAAAACGTAAGTCCTAAGTGTACCGCCTATCACAGGCCAAAGTACTACTTACCTAGGTGCCACCTATCCCGGGTCAGCACAACTTACCAAAAAGTAAATCGTAAATGTACCAACTATCACGGGTCAGTACAGTTTACAGAGGTGCCACCTATCACGGGTCAGCACAACTTACCAAATGAAATGCATGAGCATATACTAACTCCATTCACAACAATCGTTAAGTAAATGCAGATATTAAAAGATTCCCAATTTTTAATACTCATTTACTTAACCAATTTTCACACCAAAATATTAAGCAAACAAACATTCAGTAAACAAGTCATTAAGAGATTCCCCATTCTTAATATACTTTTGACTTAAACGATTTTCAAAAACAAACATTAAGTAACCAAGACATTAAGAGATTTCCACAACAAAACATTCAGTAAACGATTTCCACAACAAAACATTCAGTAAACAAGTCATTAAGAGATTCCCCATTCTTAATACTCATTTAACTGAAACAATTTTCAAAAACAAACATTAAGTAACCAAGACATTAAGAGATTCCCCATTCTTAACGCTCAGTTAACTTAAACGATTTTCAAACAACATTAAGTAACTAAGACATTAAGAGATTCGACATTCTTAACGCCCAGTTAACTTAAACGATTTTCAAAACAACATTAAGTAAACGAGACATTAAGAGATTCCCCATTCTTAATTCTCATTTAGCTTAAACGATTTTCCAAACACACATTAAGTAAACAAGACATTAAGAGATTCCCCATTCTTAATACTCATATAACTTAATGGTTTTCAAATTACACACAAAACAAACTCAAACGTACTTTCACATTCAATCCATAATTCACACCAAATCAGTTTTCCACACAAAACACATCTCAAATTTCATCAGTATCAATTAAGAACACGTCAAAAACAACGAACACAAATCAACACAATCCACCACTCAAACACACAAGTTTCAATTACTCAAAATCATACATAAATGGGTTTAAATTCATTTTCCACGAAACATTCATCAATATAACCAAAACCTTACTCTAAGATTTGACCCATCAAGCCTTAGATACATTTTTCCCCAATTCAATACTCCATCCCTGACAAAAATTTTGGAAGGAGCCCTTACCTTCACATTAGCTTTAACGTGCGATGACGGTACCGCGAGTAAATTCGGTAAAATCTCCGCTCGCAACGTCACTTCCAAAGTTGGTTCCCTAGCACCGTAGCATGGTAGTGTGCAACTTTCCCTTCTATCTCTATGCTAAACGAAGCTTAGATCTAGATGAAACGGGGAGGTTTGCGTTTAACAGTTTTGAAAACCCCTAACACCATTTTTCTTCGTTTTCGAATCAAAGAGGAAGAATGAAGCGGAGAAATTATTGTCTTCTCACCCATAAACGCATTGTGTTCCTTTTCTTGATGCAAATGAAGCCATGAAAATGAAAGAAGAAGAAAGAAGAAAATGGGTCGCGAGGCAAGGAGGAGGAAAACGTTTTCTTTCTCTATTTCCTTTCTTTCCTTTTTCCTTTTTCCTTTCTTTTTCATTTTCCTTTCTTTTTCCTTTCCTTCTATTTCCCTCCAACCATATATATACATGTTACTTACAATATTACTAACAATAATATAATATATATATATATATATATATAGTTATATTCAAACCTAACCAATAAATACCTAAATATCTAACTATTTTAGATATTTATGAAAATCATCACTTCTCAAACCCTTTTGATAAAAATATCTACTCTCATCACAACTCAATTGACCAATAAAATTTTCTGCAAATAGAGATATTTTTAACAAAATTGTTCGGTATTAAATTCTTCGTAACGTAAATAAATTATTCTCCAACAAATAATTTTAATCCAATTTCCAAAAATATATTTTTGGCATTTAACTCATTAAGTACCAAAAATAGGGCTAACAGCATAAGAAACTCAACACAAAATACCCTATAATTTAATAATTTAGGATTTAAAATTAAGGGTCTTACAACTTTTGTCGTTGATGAGGGACGAAAGAGTTACGTTTTGAGAGTTGCTGGGAAAATCCATTGGGGATTTAGATCACATATCTCAAATTTCTATCTAAAAGATAGAGAAGCAAACACAACTACTGAACCTCCAAAAATATATCAACATTATATATCAAATGATGAATGGAAGGCATTTGTTTCCAAACGTTCTGACCCCGCGTTTGTCGTAAGTTATTAATTTATTAGCATTTGTGTGTTTTATTATTCATTTCTGTGTTTTATTAGCATTTGTGTGTGTTAGACATAAGTCTATTTTTGATATTATTGACAAACATACATCATGAAATAAATCTGACATTGTGAACTGAGAAAAATTTCAGGAACAACAACTCAACCCTACAAACTTGAGACAATGGCTTGGAACTCAAGAAATCAACAAAAGTTTGAAGATTCGTTAAGCAAATCGATTAGTGAAATCGCTTTTGTAATAGGGTTGTATGTAAATGTGAATTTAGTGAACGAGCAGTCGATTAGGCAAATCAATTTGCACATTTATTGGAAATTAAGTGTGCAAGTCAGTAGCATGCTGTTTTGTGGCCTAATCGATTTGGCAAATCGATTTTTCGTATCACAGGACTAAACTGATTGTCTAAAATCGATTAGACACATTGATTGGCCATTTTATTGAAAATAATTGTGCAAGTCAGTGGCATGCTGTTTTGTGGCCTAATCGATGTGGCAAATCGATTGTTCCAATCATAAAGCTATTTGGATTGTTGAAGTCGATTAACACAATCGATTGTGAGAGTTACAGAACCAAGTAAGTGTTTCACAAATCGGTTAGGCACATCGATTTCATAAAAGAAGTTTTAAAATAATCTTTGTTTGGGACATACACAATCGATTAGGACAATCCATTAATATTTTTCTTTTGAAATAAGTTTGGCATCAATCGACTTGGTAAATCGATTGAATGAACCAACTGATGAAATGTTCTTTAGTCTTAAGTTCATAATCGATTAGACACATCGATTACCTTGATTTAAGCCAACTCTCTATAACTAGTCAAATCGGTTAGGAAAATCGATTTGTGAAAATCATTGTGCTCCTGCAACCAGTGAAATCGATTGACTAAAGCGGTTGATACAAAAGTTGTAGAAACAGAGATGACTTAAGGACTATGTGAAGGTTTGAATCGAATGAGCAAATGGATTGTTTTGATCTCGTTGTTGGAACAAAACATTTCAAATCGATTAGGCACATCGATTCAAATATGAACATTCATCCAAGTCTGAAGAACTCATTTAAAATAATCGATTAGAAAAATCAATTAGCTTATGCAGTTTCAAGATTCAAGAAAAATAAGATTCGTGAAATCGATTTAGTAAATCGATTAGTATGCTTTATAACTTTAATGAATTGAATGATAAAATCGATTCCTGTGCTGTTTTTCCTGAAACTATATAAACTGCTTTCACTCTCTTCTTCTCATAATAACAAGATACAACCTTATGAAACACATGCACAACATACTACTGTTACAACTTGTATACATCATATACCACTAACTCTTTCTCAACTGATATTACTTTGAACATCTTTTTCAGCCATGAACAATCTACATTTGTGATCAATAAGGATTGAAAAAGACTGAAGAGAGAAAGACTGCTTTGAGAAGAAGAAAATTCAAGAACTTTTGTATACTGGTGGTGTTTTTCCGGGTTGACGGCTGCCAACAAGAAGACACTTGACTGGATTCTTGGTAGAGTTTATGGGATTTAAACTCGGGAATTCAGGGAGGGAAAAATAGAACAGGGAGAATAGTTTAAAAATCTGCGTACAGTTCTCTTTCCCTTATCTCGTTTAAATTTCTGCAATTATTATGTTTTTGATATTGATTGAATGCATGATTAAGATTCTGTGTTAAGTGACATTGCATGATTAATTGTATTAACATGATTGCATGAAAATCAACATCTTGAATAATAATTGTTTGTGATGCATTTCTCTATATATACAATAATTCATATTGTTTGATATTCATTAGAATTGATTATTAGGGACTTTGTTTAATCTTGTGTTTAGTAAATTTCAAATTTATTAAACTGCTGCGCATATTGTTAGTATAGGCATTATTCTGTATTTTTACTATAAAACTGAGGTCATACATACCATCCATTGGCATCAAGAGCCTGCCTTTTTTTTAGAGTTGTTTTTTTCTCAAAAAAAGGATCATGACCTCTGATTTCCTAGGAGAGGGTGCGTCATTTGCTAGGCCCCCTGCCTTTAATGGGGCCGCATACATGTATTGGAAACAACACATGCTTATTTTTCTTGAACCTAGTGGTATTGACATTTTAGATGCTGTAGAAAATGGACCTTTTGTGTCAACCATAGCAGGTACTGGTGAAACAGCAATCCTAAAACCTAAAAGTGACTGGTCTGAGGATGACAAAAAGAAAGTTGGGTACAATGCCAAAGCCAACAACATTGTAACTGCAACCCTTAGTCATGATGAATTCTTCAGAGTCTCAAATTGTAAGACAGGAAAACAAATGTGGGACACACTTCAACAGACGCATGAAGGAACCACAGACGTAAAGAGAGCACGGATAAATACTCTCATGCACGAGTACGAACTGTTTAGCATGAAGAAAGAAGAATTAGTAAACGACATGCAGACCCGGTTTACGCACATAGTCAACAACCTAAATGCCTTAGGCAAGGAGATTGATAATGATCAGCAAATTAGCAAGGTGATGAGGTGTTTGACTAGAGAATGGCAACCAAAAATCACTGCCATTGCAGAAGCAAAGGATCTAGGAAGTATAACAATAGCTACATTGTTTGGAAAGCTGAGGGAGCATGAAATGGAATTACATAGACTCAATGAAGCTGAGCAAACTGACAGAAAATGAAAAGGATTGTCGTTGAAAGCCCAAACATATCATTCAAAATCTGAACATGAGAGCAGCTCAGATGAATCAAGCAGTGAGGATGATAAGGAGCCTGAACTTGGGTTACTTGTCAAGAAGTTTAAGAAATTTCTGAAAAATAAAGACAATAAATTCAGAAAACAATCCAGTTCGAAGAACAATGACAGTAAGACAATCACATGCTATGAGTGTGGAAAAACTGGTCATATAAAGGCTGATTGTTACAAGTTGCAGAACAAAAACAGAAATTCCAAAACTAAAGGCAAGGAACCAGCTCAGAAAAACAAAAAAGCATATATTGCATGGAATGACAATGAAGAATCCTCTACATCTTCTGAAACTGAAGAAGCAAATCTGTGCCTTATGGCTAACACAGATTCTGAATCAGAAAGTGAGGTAAGTTCTCAATATAATCCTTCTTTTGATGAACTGCAAGATGCATTTAATGAACTGCATGATGAATATGTTAAATCTGTTAAGCAGTTAGTTAGTACCAAGAAAACGCTTGAACAACAATGTATGTTGCATGAACAAATGAAAAATGATTATAGGAAGATCGAGGACTTATGTGAACAATTAAAAAAGGACTCACATGATAAATCTACAAGATGCATTGAACTTGAGAATTTTTTTGCATTATTGAAGTCTGATTTATTGAAGTTTTCTAGTAGTAAGGATAAACTGAATGTCATTCTTAGCAACCAGAGAAATGTCAATGTAAAATCTGGACTTGGATTTAACCAGAATATGCATGCTAATCAGAATAGGACTAAACATGGCATAGGATATGGTAATGTTAAGCATAACCAGAAATTTGGTAAATCTAGTCATATGCATAATGTCTTTGTCAAACCAAAACAGTGTGCATCATCTGCTGTCACTTGTCATTTTTGTTGTAGAAAAGGACATTGTGTTTACAATTGTAAATTAAAAAAACTTGCCAACTAAGGATGTAAACAAATTTGGAAGATCAAGACACAAGATGTTGAAACTGACCCCCAGGACCCAATTTACATTGGGGACCTAAAATGAAATTCTGATTTTATTGCAGGTAAGCTTGAGATCCACTAAACACCAATGGTATCTAGATAGTGGATGCTCAAAGCATATGACAGGAGACAAGTCAATGTTCCTGTCCCTAAACTTAAAAGAAGGTGGATTTGTAAAGTACGGCGATAACTGTTTGGTGTGTATGACCTCAGTTTTATGGTAAAAATGCAGAATAATGCCTATTCTAACAATATGCGCAGCAGTTTAATAAATTTGAAATTTACTAAACACAAGATTAAAAAAGGTCCCTAATAATCAGTCCTAATGAATATCAAACAATATGAATTATTGTATATATGGAGAAATGCATCAGAAACAATCATTACTCAAGATATTGATTTTCATGCAATCATGTTAATACAATTTATCATGCAAAGTCACTTAATACTGAATGTTAATCATGCATTCAATCAAAATCAAAAACATAATAATTGCAAAAATTTAAACGAGATAAGGGAAATAAAAGTGTACACATATTTTTATACTGGTTCAGCCGCCTCGTGACGGACTACATCCAGTCCTAAGATCGAACCTGATCTTAGCCTTTCCTATAGAACTTCTCAGTAACCGGAAGAACACCACCAGTAGTAACTGGATTTTCTCATAGTAGTTTGGTTACAAAAATAGATTTACAGAAATTGAAACAAAACAATTTTACAAAGTTCTTGAATTTTCTTCTTCTCAAAGCAGTCTTTCTCACTTCATGTGTATGTCCCAGACAAGATTATTTTAAAACTTCATTTATGAAATCGATTTGCCCAACCGATTTGTAAACATTTACTTGGTTCTGTAACTCTCACAATCGATTATGTTAATCGACTTTAACAATCCAAATGTCCTTGAGATTGGAACAATCGATGTGCCACATCGATTAGGCCACAAATCAGTATGCTACTGACTTGAACAATTATTTTCAATAAAATGGCCAATCGTTGTGTCTAATCGATTTTAGACAATCAGTTTAGACCTGTGATACGAACAATCGATTTGTCAAATCGATTAGGCCACAAAAAAGTATGCCACTGACTTGCAACCTTAATTTCCATTAAATGTGCACATCAATTTGCCTAACCGACTGCTCGTTTACTAAATTCACAATTACATACAACCCTATTACAAAACCAATTTTACTAATCAATTTGCTTAATGAATCTTCAAACTTTTGTTGATTTCTTGAGCTCCAAGCTATTGACTCAAGTTTGTAGGGTTGAGTTGTTGTTCCTGAAATTTTCTCAGTTCACAATGTCAGATTTATTTCATGATGTATGTTTGTCAATAATAACAAAAAATAGACTTATGTCTAACAATAACAACAAGGGCAAGATTTGCGGTGAAGGTAACATAGGCAGTGAATCAAATGCTATAATTAAAAATGTCTTATACGTGGAAGGGCTGAAACATAACCTTCTAAGTATAAGTCAGCTGTGTGACAATGGTTTTCAAGTAAGCTATTCACCACTTTCTTGTATAATTGAGAACAAAAATGATAAAAGTATGAAATTGGTAGGTGATAGAGTTAACAACATCTACATGCTTGATTTAACTGTTATGCCTTCTAATTCTGCTTGTTGCTTATTATCTAATGCTGATGAGACATGGTTATGGCATAAACGTGTTGCACACATTCATATAGATCATTTGAATAGACTTGTTAGTAAACAGTTAGTCATAGGACTTCCCAATAGAAAGTTTTCTAAGGATAGATTATGTGATTCTTGTGAGAGAAATAAGCTGGTCAAGTCTTCTTTTCCCCCAATAGACATGGTCAAAACCAATAGGGTTTTGCAACTAATCCACATGGATTTGTTTGGACCATCCCAAGTGAAAAGTTTTGGAGGTAACCTGCATGGCTTCGTGTTAATTGATGACTATTCTAGATTCACTTGGACTTATTTTCTGACTCCTAAAAGTGATGCATTTTCGGTTTTCAAAAAGTTTGCAAACTTAGTACAAAACGAAACAAGTCAGAAAATAATGTCTATCAAAAGCGATCATGGAGGTGAATTCCAAAATGATGCTTTTGATAATTACTGTGAACAGAATGGCATTCATCACATGTATTCAGCCCCTAGGACACCACAGCAAAATGGTGTAGTGGAGAGGAAAAATAGGTCTTTAGAGGAGTTAGCTAGGACCATGTTGAAAGATTCAAATACTCCCAAGTATTTCTGGGCTGATGCGATTAACACTGCCACGCATGTTGTCAACAGGGTTTTGATTAGGCCAATACTTAGGAAAACTCCTTATGAGTTGTATAAGGGTAGAAAGCCTAATATTTCCTACTTTAGAGTTTTTGGTTGTAAGTGCTTTGTTTTGAATTATGGCAAAGAACACCTAGGTAAGTTTGATCCCAAGGCAGATGAGGGTATCTTTCTAGGTTATTCCCAAACTAGCAAAGCTTATAGAATCTATAACAAGAGAACAAAAACAATAGAAGAGTCAGTTCATGTGAAGTTTGATGAACTTTTTGAAGAAAACATGAACAACACTTCTCCTATTGTTGATGCTCATTTGGATGAAGTTATAGAATCTGAACCTATAGAACTAAAGGAAACTGCACCTCCAACCAAAAGCGACTGTGTTGAACCTATTACGGTAGATGAGTTACCTAGGGAGTGGAAGTTCAATAGAAACCATCCCATAGATAACATCATAGGTGACATCTCTAAATGAGTGGCAACTAGAAGGAACCTAAGACATTTTTGTAACCTTACAGCCTTTGTATCTCAGATTGAACCTAAGAACATTAAGGAAGCCTTATTAGATAATGAGTGGATACTTGCTATGCAAGAGGAGTTAAACCAATTTGAGAGAAACAAGGCGTGGCAGCTAGTACCTAAACTAGAAAATAAGCACGTCATAGGAACAAGGTGGGTGTTTAGGAACAAATTAGATGAGAATGGAGTCATCACTAGAAACAAAGCTAGATTAGTGGCCAAGGGTTACAATCAAGAAGAGGGAATAGATTTTGATGAAACCTATGCCCCTGTAGCTAGGTTAGAAGTCATTAGAATTCTACTTGCTTATGCATGTATAATGGACTTTAAGTTTTATCAAATGGATGTTAAAAGTGCCTTTCTCAATGGTGACATCCAAGAGGAAGTTTTTGTTAGCCAAACACCTGGTTTTGAAAATCCTGATTTTCCTAATCATGTGTACAAGCTAACAAAAGCCCTATATGGGTTGAAACAAGCTCCAAGAGCTTGGTATGAGAAGCTCAACAATTTCCTTATTCAACAAAACTTTTTAAGAGGAAATGTTGACAAGACACTTTTAATAAAAACTAAAGGAAATGACATCTAGCTGGTCCAAGTTTATGTTGATGACATAATCTTTGGATCTACAAACAATAAGTTGTGCAAAGATTTTGAAAACTTGATGAAAGCTCAATTTGAAATGTCAATGATGGGCGAACTATCATATTTCTTGGAATTTCAAATTAACCAAAGCAAGCAAGGCATTTTCATTAGTCAAACTAAATATTTCAATGATTTGATAAAGAAATTCTCCTTTGATAACTTCAAGTCCATTGATACTCCCATGAGTCAAGGAAACCTTTTAGATAGAGATGAGAAAGGCAAACCAGTGGATGTTACAAGGTATATAGGCATGATAGGATCATTGCTCTATCTCACAGCATGCAGGCCTGACATTATGTTCAGTGTTTGCATGTGTGCGAGATACCAATTCAATCCTAAAGAGTCTCACCTTAGTGCAGTTTAGAGGATTTTCAGGTATTTAGTTGGAACTAGGAATCTCGACTTATGGTATCCTAAGGGATCAACCTGTTCTTTAGTTGGTTATACGGATTCAGACTTTGCTGGATGCAAACTAGATAGGAAAAGTACCTCAGGTACTTGTCACTTACAAGGCAATTCCCTTGTATCTTGGTTCAGCAAGAAACAAACCATCATTGCACTGTCAACAACTGAGGTTGAGTACATTGCAGGTGGAAGTTGTTGTGCTCAGATCATGTTGATGAAACAACACATGTTAGACTTCGGGGTTGACTTAGGAACTGTTCCCATCTTGTGCGACAACACAAGTGCGATCAGTATCACTAAGAACCCAGTAATGCATTCCCGAACCAAACATATCGAAATTCGGCATCATTTCATCCGAGATCAGTTTCAGTGTGGAAGTATCAAGTTAGAGTATGTCAACACAACTGAGCAGTTAGCAGACATATTCACCAAAGCATTGCCAAAGGACAGCTTCCTTCACATTAGGATGAAACTAGGCATCATAGATCCTAGTGAGATCTGTTTTCTGTGTCCAATCGACTGGTTAAATCGATTATCCTATGGATACACAGGAAAATGTCTTTATAAAATCGATTTCCCAAGCCGATTTGACCCATAATATATCTATTTTCTCAAATTAGACACACGAAATCGATTTGGTAATTCGATTTGTCATTCCCAGGAAGCTTCATATGCTTTTACTTTCCCATGTCAATCGATTATGGAATTCGACTGACTTCTTGATATAGTGGTTAAAGAATCAATGTGGAAAATCGATTAGTTTGGCCCAGGACTTCAAACTTGAAGAATTCCTCCAGACTCTGCCTCGAAATCGATTTGGGAAATCGATTGTTTTAAATGTGTTTGAGATCTTCATTTAAAGGATTGATTTGGGTAATCGATGCTGAGATAAGTTCCCTTCTGAACTGATATGAAAGATTTCTAAGCAAACTCAAAATCGATTCAGGTAGTCGATTACGTGAATTTGATTGAGATTTTCACTCAAATGAATTGATTTGGGAAATCGATGCTGAGATGAGTGCTTGTCTGGAATGTTTTGAAAGTTGCTGAAGTGATACAAAATCGGTTGCAACAATCGATTAAGTAACTATGGAAATCGATTTGGGTGATCGACTATCTTTATGACCGTTACTACCTTTTTTACTAGCCGTTACACCCTAGTTTTTTCATCTTCCCCAGCAACGGTAACTAAATCGATTGGACTAATCGATTTACACTCCCAGCAGTATAAAAGGAACAATGGCAATCGAACCCTAACATCAATTTCTTCATTATTCCAGCTTCTTAACCTCTGCAAATCTCTGTTATTTCTCTGTTTTAATCCATACCAACTTCCATCTTACTGATACTACCCTCAGATTCATTCTCTAAATCACTTACAATGGCAAGAGTCAAAAGAACCTCACCCTCTACTCCTTCTCCATCATCTTCTTCAAGCGGAAGAACTCCATCACCTCCGCCTACTCTTTCCAAACGCATTCCAGTGCCTACACACAAAATCGCAGCAAGAGATAAAGGAAAAGGCATTGCAATAGAGCAAGGAAAATCTAAGAAACGGAAAGAACCACCAACGGAAAAACTGTTAGCTGATGCGATAAAGGAAATATCGCAAAAGAAAAAGAAGAAAAAGAATGCTTCTTCAACACCACAAAAGAAGACAACTCCACAGAAGAAAACGACACCACAACCGAAAGCAGCAGCTGCTCAGAACAAACCAGCTGAGGAATTTAAGCTGCCGCCTGCTTTCGTGAAGAGGAAGATTCACGAAGCTCGTATACTGGACTTCACTTACTTCGACAATGATGGTTTTACTGTTCAAAACCATCTTCGGTTTCATGGGTTGGAAGATTTCCTGTCCTGCTCACTAGACTCTTATCCTAATTTGATTCGAGCTTTCTATTCCACATTCAAGACAACAAATACAGGTTTCAAAGCAATGGTGAAAGGAAAGAAAATTTCCATGTCTTATGAGGAGTTCTCAAACCTACCGGGACTACCTTATCATGGAAACTCAGTCGATGGCAGCTCTGAAGCCGACACAGCTGATGAAGGCTGCGAAGCTACCTTGGAGAGGCAAACAGTAGTCCAAGACATGATGGTTGATGGGTTTGTCGAGTCGATCTCACTCCCAATCGGCCAAATGAAGGTCCAGCACCAGATGCTGATGTACGCTCTCACAAGGATGCTTGTCCCAAGGTTCGGAAATCACGCTGTTGTCCAACGGTTGGACATCGTGCTGCTGTGGGATCTGTGCAAAGAGCTCAAGATGAGCTGGGCATGGATTGTCCTGAGACATATGACGAAAGCTGCACAGGGAAAGCTCCTACTTCCATACCCCCAGCTGATCACGAAGATTCTTGAACACATCAAGGTATCGTTCAAGGGTGAAGAAATTTCCAAGACCACTCTTACATTTGGTGAATCCATCGTGAACCAAATGCAGCTGCAAAGGGTGAACGACATTTGGAAGCGACCTCAAAACAATGTTGAACAAGCTCAGCAAAATACTGGACCACCAACTGCTGAGTCAGTTACAGCAAGTTCTGAAGTGCTTGCCAAACTGCTGGAATTCATGGCAGCACAGGAAGCTCACAACGCCAAGGTGGAGGCGTCAAATGCAAGAATGGAGGCTGCAATGCAAAAGCTTCAATTCAACCTAAACCTGGTTGCACAAATGTGGCAGCAATCCAAGAACATCTAGGCATTAAATTGTCTTTCAGTGATGTTGCTAAGATTAGAAGACAAGCAACTGAAGAACCACTTCCGACACACTCTGACAATGCTGATCCTCATGTTGAGGAGACACCTGCTGAGGGTAATACAGCGGTCTCAGCCTCTTCCCTAGATAATAATGAGGGCCAGCCAACTCTAGATGTTTAGGATTTTAGTTTCTTAGTTGTTTTGCATTTTATTCAGCCCTTTCTATGTAATGTTTTAGTTGGATGTATATTTTTGGTGAATGAATATAAAAAGTTGAGTTTATGATCAAATTGTTTGTTGCCTTTTATTTTGATGATCTCTATTATTTGCCATAATCCATTTCTTCTATTGCTCTGATACAATTTGTTTTACAAACTACTCTTGTTACTAATCTATTCTATTTTTAGTGGATAGCAGTATTCAGTTTTGCTACCAACGTAGGGGGAGCAAACCTCTGAGTCTTCTCTCCTTTACCTCTTTTTGACTTAACTGACAAAGGGGGAGAAAAATTTATAACTTGCATTTACTTGCATTTATATTAACTCTGATACTTATTACATATACTTCTTTTTGATCTGATACTGTTACATATTGAGATACTTGAGTTTGTATTAACTCTGATACTCATTGCTTATTGCATATACTTGATCTGATACTATTACATATACTTGAGTTATGGTTTGATATGATCTGATATCGTTAGACAAATGGATACCATATTGACTAATCTGATAACTGATCTGATACTAGTGCATTTTGCAAATTACTCTGATACGATCTGTTTTGATTTTTAGCTCTAACCCTAATTCCATTGTATGAAAAGCATGACTACTCATATTTAGGGGGAGCTTCTCTATACTGATGAAATTACAATGACGTTCTTTGAAATGTTTCTCAAGTTAAAATTGCATGCTTGTCACTTAATTCAAAAAGGTGGAGATTGTTAGACATAAGTCTATTCTTGATATTATTGACAAACATACATCATGAAATAAATCTGACAATGTGAATTGAGAAAAATTTCAGGAACAACAACTCAACCCTACAAACTTGAGACAATGGCTTGGAACTCAAGAAATCAACAAAAGTTTGAAGATTCATTAAGCAAATCGATTAGTGAAATCGCTTTTGTAATAGAGTTGTATGTAAATGTGAATTTAGTGAACGAGTAGTCGATTAGGCAAATCGATTTGCACATTTATTGGAAATTAAGTGTGCAAGTCAGTAGCATGTTGTTTTATGGCCTAATCGATGTGGCAAATCGATTGTTCCAATCATAAAGCTATTTGGATTGTTGAAGTTGATTAACACAATCAATTGGGAGAGTTACAGAACCATGTAAATGTTTTACAAATCGGTTAGGCAAATCGATTTCATAAAAGAAGTTTTAAAATAATCTTGGTCTGGGACATACACAATCGATTAGCACAATCCATTAATATTTTTCTTTTGAAATAAGTTTGGCATCAATCGACTAGGTAAATCGATTGAATGAACCAACTGGTGAAATGTTCTTCAGACTTAAGTTCATAATCGATTAGACACATCGATTACCTTGATTTAAGCCAACTCTCTGTAACTAGTCAAATCGGTTAGGCAAATCGATTTGTGAAAATCACTGTGCTCCTGCAACCAGTGAAATCGATTGACTAAAGCGATTGATACAAAAGTTGTAGAAACAGAGATGACTTAAGGACTATGTGAAGGTTTGAATCGAATGAGCAAATCGATTGTTTTGATCTCGTTGTTGGAACAAAACATTTCAAATCGATTAGGCACATCGATTCAAATATGAACCTTCATCCAAGTTTGAAGAACTCATTTAAAATAATCGATTAGAAAAATCAATTAGCTTATGCAGTTTCAAGATTCAAGAAAAACAAGATTCGCGAAATCGATTTAGTAAATCGATTAGTATGCTTTATAACTTTAATGAATTGATTGATAAAATCGATTCCTGTGCTGTTTTTCCTGAAACTATATAAACTGCTTTCACTCTCTTCTTCTCATAATAACAAGATACAACCATATGAAATACATGCACAACATACTACTGTTACAACTTGTATACATCATATACCACTAACTCTTTCTCAACTGATATTACTTTGAACATCTTCTTTAGCCATGAACAATCTACATTTGTGATCAATAAGGATTGAAAAAGACTGAAGAGAGAATGACCGCTTTGAGAAGAAGAAAATTCAAGAACTTTGTAAAATTGTTCTGTTTCAATTTCTGTAAATCAATTTCTATAACCAAACAACTTTGAGAAAATCATGTTACTACTGGTGGTGTTCTTCCGGGTTGAGGGCTGTCAACAAGAAGACACTTGACTGGATTCTTGGTAGAGTTTATGGGATTTAAACTCGGGAATTCAGGGAGGGAAA
The DNA here is from genome assembly GCA_037974875.1 of Cicer bijugum. Classification (NCBI taxonomy): domain Eukaryota; kingdom Viridiplantae; phylum Streptophyta; class Magnoliopsida; order Fabales; family Fabaceae; genus Cicer; species Cicer bijugum. Next base: position 1,766,649 of record JBBPBT010001050.1, read on the forward strand.
AATAGAACAGGGAGAATAGTTTAAGATTGAGGCGAGGCGCTGTGTAAAATCTGTAAACTGATTCTAAGAAGTTCTATAGGAAAGGCTAAGACCAGGTTCGATCTTAGGACTGGACGTAGGCCGTCACGAGGCGGCTGAACCAGTATAAAAATCTGCGTACACTTCTCTTTCCCTTATCTCGTTTAAATTTCTACAATTATTATGTTTTTGATATTGATTGAATGCATGATTAAGATTCTTTGTTAAGTGACTTTGCATGATTAATTGTATTAACATGATTGCATGAAAATCAACATCTTGAATAATAATTGTTTCTGATGCATTTCTCCATATATACAATAATTCATATTGTTTGATATTCATTAGGAGTGATTATTAGGGACCTTGTTTAATCTTGTGTTTAGTAAATTTCAAATTTATTAAACTGCTGCGCATATTGTTAGAATAGGCATTATTCTGCATTTTTACTATAAAACTGAGGTCATACATACCATCCATTGTTTTACATAATTGCTATTTTTTTATATAGAATATTAGTATGGCAAATCGCGAGAGGGCAAGCAATTCGACGCATGTAACACCCCGTTTTTCAAAGCGAGGGTGTATTTTTTTTTCCAAAGAAATTAAAATACAACAGAGAAATAAATAAGGTAAAACCTTTGGATAAATAATTAAGTCATTATAATTTACAAGCAGCGGAAAAAGTTCTCAAAATATGAATTCAAAATATTTACAAAACGAAAGTGGTACAGTCTTCCAGTTTAAAAATAAAAGCAACCCAAAAGAAAGACATTTGTTCCCTCTGTGTCAACCTAGTCTGATCATTTTACAAAACAACTAAACACCCTGAGTGATCTCCACGCGCCCCGTGAGATCCTCCTAGCGTAGCTCCAATCAAGCATTCCCATCCGTAGGGTACGAACCGGTAGGATCATCCTGGCTCTCATCTGAGGGCAAAGCCCAGATTTTCACAATAGTTGTAAAGGGTCACCAACCGAAATTAACAATTAACACATAACATTTAAGTTTTTAAATGCACAAAATATCCTCTCAACTAAGCATGCACCTTAAAAGGATTTTCCATATGCTAAAAAGTTCATATAATGCTTGCCAAATGTAAATGAAATCAAATAGAGTTCTCAATCCATCAAGTAATACGTAACTCACCAAAACATTGATAAATCAATTGAGAAATCAATTATCTAACTCAAAATAAGATTTTCCACTAAGCCAATCGATCAGGGAAATCAATTTCTTGAAAGTTTTTAGTGAAAACTGAACTCTGGGCTTAAATCAATCGATTGGGTAAATCGATTGACTCAATCGATTGGGTAAATCGATTTCCTGACAGACAGAGCCCCTGTATTGAATCCAATCGATTGAGCAAATCGATTTTTGGAAGACAAAGCCCCTGACTCGAATCCAATTGAATCCAATTGATTTATCAAATCGATTTCTTAAATGATTTTGAAAGACAACTTACAAAATCGATTGGGTAAATCGATTTTGTGCAAAACAGGGCCCCCGTAACTCATCAAATCGATTGGGTAAATCGATTTCCCTGTATATTCTTTCAAAAGTTCATAAACTAACTCAATCACATTCATACATAATCCCAAATCTTAACACTCAGCACTGATAACACAATCGCTACAACATCATGAGTTTCGAAATAGTAATGCAATCAAACATGTTATCACCAAATTCCAAAACATAACACTTAACACTTATAATACAATTACTACAACATCATGAGTTTCGAAATGGTATTGCAATCAACATGTTATCACTAAATTCCAAAACATAACACTTAACACTTATAATACAATTACTCACATGGACAAAATGAACCAACAATTCACAATTTACTAGGGTGTGGTCTCTCACGGACAAACACCTGTGCAGTTTCTCACGGACAAACACGATTCACCAGGGCGTAGTCTCTCACGGACAAACCCCTGTGCAGTCTCTCACGGACAGACACAATTTACCAGGGTGTAGTCTCTCACGGACAAACACTTGTGTAGTCTCTCACGGACAAACACAATTCACCAAGAAACGTAAGTCGTAAATGTACCACCTATCACGGGTCTGTACAGTTTACCGAGGTGCCACCTATCACGGGTCTGCACAACTTACCAAAAAGCGTAAACCATAAACGTACTGCCTATCACAGGCACGTACCGTTTACCAAGGTGCCACCTATCACCGGTCTGCACGGTTTACTAAACAAACATTAAGTAAACGAGTCATTAACAGATTCCCCATTCTTAATACTAATTTGACTTAAGCGATTTTCAAAACAAACAATAAGTAAACAAGATATTAAGAGATTCCCCATTCTTAATTCTTATTTAACTTAAACAAATTTCAAAACAAACATTAAGTAAACGAGACATTAAGAGATTCCCCATTCTTAATTCTCATTTAACTTAAAACGATTTTTCAAAACAAACTTTATGTAACCAAGACATTAAGAGATTCCCCATTCTTAACGCCCTGTTAACTTAAACAATTTTCAATACAACATTAAGTAACCGAGACATTAAGAGATTCCCCATTCTTAATGCCCAGTTAACTTAAACGATTTTCAAACAAACAAACACACATTAAGTAAACAAGACATTAAGAGATTCCTCATTCTTAATACTTATTTAACTTAATGGTTTTCAAATCCCACACAGAACAAACTCAAACATATTCACAAATTTATTACACAATTCACGCCAAAACACAACAATTCATTTCCCCACAAAATCATTTTTACGACAACATTAAGTAAACGCAGATATTAAGAGATTCCCCATTCTTAATACTCATTTAACTTAATGATTTTCAAAACAAAACATTAAGCAAACAGAAGTATTAAGAGATTCCTCATTCTTAATACTCTTTTAACTTAAACGGTTTTCCAAAACAAACATTAAGTAAACAAGACATTAAGAGATTCCCCATTCTTAACACCCAGTTAACTTAAACGATTTTCAAACAACATTAAGTAACTAAGACATTAAGAGATTCCCCATTCTTAACGCTCAGTTAACTTAAACGATTTTCAAAACAACATTAAGTAAACGAGACATTAAGAGATTCCCCATTCTTAATTCTCATTTAACTTAACGATTTACACAAACTCACATTAAGTAAACGAGACACTAAGAGATTCCCCATTCTTAATACTCGTTTAACTTAATGGTTTTCACATTCCACACCGAACAAACTCAAACATACTTTCACATTCAGTCCATAATTCACACCAAATCATTCTTCCACACAAAACACATCTCAAATTTCATCCGTATCAATTAAGAACACGTCAAAACAACAAACACAAATCAACACAATCCACCACTCAAACACACAAGTTTCATTTACTCAAAATCATACATAAATGAGGTAAATTCATTTTTCAAGAAACATTCATCAATAAAACCAAAACCTAACTCTAAGATTTTACCTATGAAACCTTAGATTCATTTTCCCCCGAATCTACACTTTAACCCTAACCAAATCCTTTTCCACAGAACCACAGATAAGGCCCTAAATGCAAACTAAAAGTTTGGAAGGAGCCTTACCTTCACGTTAGCTGTAACGTGCGATTACAGTATTGCGAGCAAATCCGGTAAAATCTCCGCTCGCAACTCCGCTTCCAAAGTTGGTCCCCTAGCACCGTAGCGTGGTAGTGAGCAACTTTCCCTTCTATCTCTTTGCGAAACGAAGCTGAGATCTAGATGAAACGGGAAGGTTTGTGTTTGACGGTTTTGAAATCCCTAACTCCGTTTTTCTTCGTTTTCAAATCAAAGAGGAAGTGTGAAGTTGAGAAATCCTTGCTTTCTTACCCACTAAGCCTTGGGTTTCTATTCTTGAGGAAAAAGGAAGCAAAGAAAACGAAAATGGAGGGAGGGAGAAAATGGTTCACGCGAGGCAGTGAGGAAGGGGAGGGAAAATGATTTCTTTCTTGCCTTCTCTTTTCCTTTCTTTCTTTTTCCTTCCTTTCTATTTCTTTTCTTTCTATTTCCTTCCTTTCCTTTTCTTTATATATATATATATATATATATATATATATATATATATTAATTATTTTTAACAAATATTTCCAAATCTAGATATTTATTAAATTTACCAGTTTACCCATAACGCATAAAATTCTTCGTGAAGGATTCTCTGTAGTTAATTTAATTTATTTATCGACGAGTAATTCCAATCGGGCATCAAAATATCTTCTTGGTCATATAAACTCCAAAATGTTAATAACTTTGGCTAAAAAGCCTCTGAGTTCAATACCAAAAAAATACGCTACAATACATAAAGTACACTTTAAAATTATGGGTCTTACAACGCACCCATACAAAAAATAATGTATGGGATATGCACGTCTAGAGCAAAGACTTGTAAGTAATTAAACATCACTTTTATATAATGAGGGAATTTGTATTATAAACTACAGTTTCTAACTAATATTTTTATCATGATCTTAATGAATAGCGACAAGACACCCAATCCGATCAACCGGTGGGTCATCATATCTTGTGGAAGGAAGCTCATGTAAATAAGGATGGAGTGGTTGATAACGAAAATGTTCAAAAAGTAATAGAACTTTGTGTAAGTATTCTCGAGGTAATTAATTACTTACTTGCTTATGTAATTACTTATGCCTTAAACAATATTATATATTAACTGTACTTATGTTTAAACTATTGATTTAGGGTGTCACTTCATGTTTCCTATACTTGTCCTCGCCTACTCATCGGAAGGTGGGAAAAGGAAAATTGTACAATACTTTAGGAGAAGTATTGCACAATACTCCGATCCCCGCGGGCCATGTCAAAATATCGCCTATTGTTGCTTTCGAACCAACTGCACCGTTGCCGGTACCGAACAACGACGGAGATATGCAGACATCGGACGACGCTATTGGTAGTTATGTGGCATGGCCCACAAACCTTGTTTCCCTCGATAAAAGGCCTCCCAGAAACGAATCAGTTACGTCTCCCGAAAAGGTTTGTCACATTTATTGCATAAGGTTTGTCAATTTTTTCAGATTCAATAAACTAACATTTAACCTCATTTTTGTAGGTCCAATTAAATAAACCACCCGCACATCCAAAACAAGGAAGCAAACCTCAAAAATTGGAGGTTAATAGAGCTGCCAAATCACAAAGGTCGGAGGGCAATAAAGCTGCCAAACTTGCAGCAAGAAAAAAACTGGATCGGGGAAAATCAGTCGCCACTGCTGCTGCTCCTAAAATATGTCAGACACGCCTTGGTAAATACGGGGCGTGTCTTGACATCCAAGTAAAAAAGAACATGGGCAACAGCGACAATTCGCGCATCGTACCCATGAATAAAGATATATTCGGAGATGATTATGAGGAATTTCTCGGAAACGAGCACATATACGAACTTCTCGAACATAAGGAGCTCAGTGCTACTATATTGAGCTTGTACATAAGGTAAAAAATACTTTTAATTGCATTTATTAGTAATTAATAAAATGTATTGGTAATTAATCTAGTTTAAAATTTTCATTGAAGGTTTTTGTATGAGAAGGTCGTGTGCACGAGAAAATTGTCAAATAAATACTCATTCTTGTCTCCGCATAAGATGTCAATGTGGAAACATGATCTAGAAAATGTAAAGAAATACATTGAAGATATGTTTTTAGGAAATATAGAAAAGGATAAATTGTTCTTCGCACCATATAATTCAGGGTACGTAATTTTATCTTTTTTAATTGATGAGAATTTAATTTATTAGTTGTGTATATACAAAATTGCTTAACCAATTTTTTGTTGTTGTAGGGCACATTGGGTGCTATTTGCAATCAATGTGGTCTCTGAAGTTATATACTATTTGGATCCCGTGCATGGCGATTAGAACAATCATTCTGAAATAAAGACTATGCTCGACACGTAAGTAATATTCATTTATTTTTGTTACACATATTTATAAATAAGTGTTTGTTCATGCTAAAATAATCACATTTATTCATTCGATAGTGCATGAAAAGTTTTTCGAGCACAAAGAGGTGCGACAGTGTCGAAGCAAAAGTCTAATAATATTACATGGATCCCAATAAAGTGCCCTCGTCAAACAAACAACATTGAATGTGGGTACTACGTATTGAGATTCATGAAGGAGATTGTTGACAAGAATAAAACTATTATCCCAGAAACGGTACGATATTTTGATTATATGATTTTCATATATAAATTATCTATATATTTGATACTAATATTTTCAATTTTTAAATTGCAGTACTTTGACAATTCCAGTCCATCATATTCTGAGCAAGATCTGATGGAATTAAAGGAAGAATGGTGTGAGTATATGCTTGAAATGAAAATTATTTGATTTTCTGGGAAATAGCATGCTGCTGGGCAAGGGATCTGAATATTATATGGTAGCTAGTGCATATGTATATGATCATAGGACAATATATAAACATGCATATGAATATGTTGTAAATTAGGTTCAATGTATATGTAGTTACTTATGTTGTAAATTACTGTGTTACAGGGTAATATATATGTATCATGTTGTGAATTACTGATTCTGGTTGTGTTGTGTTGTGTGAATTGGTTCAAAATAATTTTGGATAAAAAGATAAAAGGCAGCGCTTTATAAAAAAAATGCCATAAAAAGCTAAAAAGCGCTTTCCAATATATATACAGGGCTTTAAAAAAAAATGATATTTTACAGCGCTTTTTTGAAAAAGCGCTGTAAAAGGAACACCAAAATATGAATTATAGGTAGGCCCTTTACAACGCTTTTTGTAGAAAGCGCTGTAAAAGGCACACCAAAATATGAATTATGGGTAGGCCTTTTACAGCGCATTTTGTAGAAAGTGCTGTAAAAGGAACACCAAAATATGAATTACGGGTATGCCTTTTACAGCGCTTTTTATAGTAAGCGCTGTAAAAGGTACACCATAATATGAATTATGGGTATGCCTTTTACAGCGCTTTTTGTAGAAAGTGCTGTAAAAGGTACACCATAATATGAATTATGGGTATGCCTTTTACAACGCTTTTTACGGAAAGCGCTGTAAAAGGTGCATAACAAGCGCGCGTTATATTTACATGATTTACAGCGCTTTTTTACAACGCTCGATTTCACAACGCTTTTTTTTTTTGAAAAAGCGTTGTAAAAGGCTTAAAAAAAGCACTGTAAAATCCTATTTTTCGCGTAGTGGGGCGAGAAGATCGTGAGGTAGCATCACCGGTAATGTTGGAGGGCTGGGGTGTTACACAGATTGTATTTTCATACCATTTGACATTTCCCGTTATGTAGTTTTATTTCTAGTTGTTATGGGTTTTGTTGAATTTTGGTTTTGTTTGAATGGGTAAAAAATTTGGTTTTGTGTTGCATAAATTTCAAACAATCGAAAATTAAGATATGGCTTTTATTTTGTAAAATGAACTCAAAATTCATTATGAATTTCTTTTCCTTGTTTTAGAAAGTTTTTGAAGAACCATGTTCTTTTTTCTGTATTTTTGGAGGCATAGAAATCATTATGGAGAATTGTTTTATCAAATTAAATTCTTTTTCTATGACATTTAATTCATTAATAACATTTTCAGTTATTGCACAAAAAGATGGTGAAGTTGGTGGAGAAATGTTTTGTTGTTCCTATCAGACATAACTCATATCCTTAGGGTATTCTTAGTAGACACCTGTACAAAAGCACTGTCCCAAAAATTTTAACTCCCCACATCACATTAAAAAGTGGTAAATGAAACCCATCAAAATAAAATGTCAAGTTAACAATATTGGTATAGGTACAATCTTCCAAATTAAAATAAATACAACCCAAAAGAAAGACATCTAGTCCCTATAAGTCAACCTAATTTGATCATTCTACAAAAACTATACATCTTGGATGATCTTAACGCGCCCTGCAAGATCCTCCTGACACAGCTCCTGTCAGGTGTGTCCAACTACATTCCCATCCACAGGGTACTAACCGGTGGGAAGATCCTGATTCTCATATGAGGGCAAAGCCCAAATTTCCACAATAGATGTAAAGGGTCACCAACCGAAATTAACAATTAATACATAACATTTACGTTTTTAAATGCAAAAAATAACCTTTCAACTTTGCATTCACCTTGAAAGGGTTTACGTATGCTAGACATGCATAAACTAAGTTGAAAAATGAAGTTTTTAACAAAACTACACTGTTGTATTCGAATACAGCACCTCTGTATTCGAATACAAGGCTGTTTCATAAGTCAGCAGCAAAAATAGGATGTCTGTGTTCGAATATAGCCTTATTGTATTCGAATACACATCAAAAAACAGCAAAATCCAACATTTAAAAGGGTTTCGAAATCAATCAACACTTACACACAAATCCAAACAATCACACTTAGCAATTATCGTACAATCACCAAGACAACTTGAGTTTCGAAAAGGTTTTAAAATCAATCACACTTACACACAAATCCAAAACATTCACACTTAGCAATTATAGCGCAATCACCATGAGAACTTGAGTTTCGAAAAGGTTTTGCAATCAATCACACTTATACATAAATCCAAAACATTCACACTTAGCAATTTTAGCACAACCACAACAACCACTTGAGTTCAAACACTCAATCATAATCTTGAATTAAACGTGACTCGCGTGCCAAGCAACCTTATGCAATGCGTATATGCCAAAATGCATGGACTCGGAATTCCAAACCAAAACCTTCCTCAAAGGGCTGTAAATCATAATTGTACAACCTATCACAGGCCGAAGTACTAAATTACCGAGGTGCTACCTATCTTGGGTCAGCACGATTTACTAAAAACGTAAATCAAAAATGTACCGCCTATCACAGGCGGAAGTACTATTTACCGAGGTGCCACCTATCACGGGTCATCACGATTTACCAAAAATGTGCAGTCTATCACAAACCTTACATGACGTGACAATCCCCGCAAGGATAAGATGAACCAACAAATCATATGGAATCATCTTGTGGCCCATCCGATCACCACTATCAGCATGGCCCATCCGGTCGCCATGTACTATGAAATTCATGAGCATACTCTGACTCTATCCACGACAATCATTAAGTAAATGCATATATTAAAAAATTCCCCATTTTTAATACTCATTTAACTCTAACGATTTTCACGACAATCATTAAGTAAACGCATATATTAAATTATTCCCCATTTTTAATACTCATTTAACTCTAATGATTTTCAAATTCCACACAGAGCATACTAAGACATATTATCAAATTAAAACCACAATTCACACCAAATCACATCAATTCATTTTTCCACAAAATCGACACAAACACATCCCAAAATTTATAATATTAATTATGAACACGTCAAACACAAATCATCACAATCCACCACTCATACACATCAAATTTCATTTCCTCAAAACCACACATAAATGATTTAAATTCATTTTCCAAAAACACTCATCAATATTTCACCAAAAACACAAATCTAATATTTCACCCACAAAAGCACTAAATTCATTTTCGCCAAATCTACACTTCAATCCTAACAAATTTCTTTTCCACCCAACCACATATAAGTCCCTAAATGAAAACTAAAAGTTTGGAAGGATCCCTTCTATCACTTCTTGAAACGAAGCTAAGAAGTCGAAGAAAAGCGAATATTTGTGTTTGACGATTTTGAAACCCACTAACACAATTTGTTTTCGAACAAAGAAGAAAACTAAGCTGAGAGGAAAAACTACTGAGCAAATGACTTTGTTGGCTTACTTAGCAAGCTTTGAAATAGAGGAAAAGATTAAAGCGTGGAAGAAGAAGAAGAAGAAGAAAAGAATGGATAGGGGGCGCACGAGTTCTTTCTTTCTGTTTCCTTTATTTTTCCCTTCCAACATACATATATATATATATATTATACTTAAAACCAAACCAAAAAATATCTAACTCTTACACACATCACCTCACTCACATCTCAATCTAATTTAATAAAAATATCTACTCTCGTCGCAACTCAATTGACAGGTAAAATTTTCAGCAACAAGAGATATTTTTAACCAACCTGTTCGGTATTAAATTATTCATAACATAAATAAATTATTCTTCGACAAATAATTTAAAACGTGTCACAAAAACATGTTTTTGGCATTAAACTCACAAAATATCAATAACTTGGCTAAAAAGCCTCAGAGTTCACAAAATACACTAAAATACATAAATTAGAATTTAAAACTATGAGTCTTACAATGAAGATATTATTAGTTCGTTCAGTTATTTATAGATTAAATAACAGTTTATTTATTCTTTCATTATTTTGAAATTAATAATGAGACACTCTATTTACACTCTTTATTAGTTTAATTATAAAATAATTAATTAAAATTAATACAATTAAGGATAAGAGTTGACACATTCTTTAAATTTTAAAGCAAAATAGAAATTTTATTTTTTTTCAATATATCGATAATTTCAAAGGAATCGGGCGAATAATAATTACTAGCAATATTTTCCATTAATAAAAAAAACAAATAAAGTCAAAAATAAAACACAAAATATAACAAACAAATAATGCATTAGATCTGCGGTGATTATTAGTATTTCCATTAATTTTGAAAAATATGATAACATAATATATCATTTCTGCTAAAAAGAAATTGGAGTATTAAGAACAATAGTTTTGAGTAGATGCATAAACACAATTAATACAACATGTGCGTACGTGCATATTATTATTATCTTTACAAGAACAATCTTGAGTGACGGCACTTGCTCCATATTTACTGTTGAGCTCCATATTTACTGTTGAATGCTCCAACACAACTAGATGGAGAGAAACTTGATGATGAAGAGCTACATTTTCCACTGAATGTCATACTTTCGTGGCAAAGTCTCAAGGAATCAACTACAAATATTATCAATATCAAATTATTTCACAAATCATTCAAAATTTATACAATATAAATTCTAATTCTAATAATGATAATAAGTAGTCATAGATATACTGGATCCATATGCAAAGCTGAAAGAACAAATAAAACCCCAATTGTTAGGAAAATGTTTCCTATCTTCATGATGATATTTTCAATTGAAACTCTAAAAATATATGTTAGGACTACATAATACAAGTGGACTTAAACACACATATAAATATACACACACAATGCACATATTTATATGCATCACAAATATGCACTCTATATTACTTTAATTACTTTGATTAAACTTTAAACATATTCAATAAATTTTTAATAAATAATACTATTTTTTTTAAAAAAACTAAATGGTATTTATAATTATTAAATATGATCTTGAGTTAAACCTGTATTAAATATATATAGTATTTATTCAAGAAATGTTTAATAAATAACTTATTGAAATATACATTTTTTTTGCTAA
>JBBPBT010001050.1:1778899-1799623 GCA_037974875.1 Cicer bijugum
ATAGATACTTTGTTTTTATTTATGAGTCCTAACGTTGTGATATAATTATACATGTTTTTAATTTTATTTTCCCATCAAAATTCTCAATTTTTTTGAAGTTTAATAAATCTACTATTTTCTCTCCATATTAATTTAAAATTTCATTTGATGATTATTCATTTTAATTGATAATTTAATTAACATTATCCAATTTTAATTTATGATAACTTTTTTTATTTATACAATACAACTTTATTTTACTTGATAATTAATAATGTCCATCAATTAATGAGTTACCGATGAATAATAATCAAAATTATATATATATATATATATTGTTGTTGTTATAGATGGAGATCAATCATTCACTAAACTAAGAATGTTTGTGTTTTGTGTAAAAGAAATGTAGATTGATTGAAAATGAAGCGAAGATTGATTAGATGTAAAACGGAGAATATTATTCGTTTTCTGACTAACATAATGAACACACACAATTGTTAATTCAGTTCAAAGAGGAACTCCTACTTCTGGTTAATGGATCCGACTTTGAATTATCACTATAATGAGATGACAATGATTACAAAGTTTTTCTGCACTTGTGTGCTGCAGTTTTTCTACACTTTCTTAAACTACATATTTCTATGTTATTTTTGCCAACTTTACTTGCTTTGGCTTATATACAAGTTGTTTACAATTTTGGAGTAACAAACAAAAGTAGTTACAACTAACTAACTGAGAACTAACTATCCAAAATAGATTAGACCTTAAAAATCTTCTCATTGAGTACCACATATTATAAATTTGCACCTTGGTGCCAAATGAGAAACTTCAGCTTGTGATTCTTCGAATCAGATCCACTAGATCCTTGATCTCAGTTTCTGGAAATGATATTTAGAAAATTCAGACAATGCCTAAACTTGCTAAGTGTGATAGGTGTTGTAAACATGTCAGCTGGGTTGTCACTTGTGTGCACCTTTCCCACATTTATCTCACCCCTTTCAATGAAAATCCTAATGGAATGAAGCCTAATGCCTATATCTTTGAGTGTGTTTTGATGTCATTCTTTCTTTGTCCCTGATAAGGTTATAATAATCTAATTCCTCTTTAGGAAATACAACATGTTCTACTGGGTTAGCATTAATCTTGTCTTGTTAAGCCTGTTGTTGTTTTGAAATCAAGAAAATTCTTGATTTTTGTTGATCTTTATCCTTTTATGTGGCTGAAACCAAGAATATTCTTGGTTTCTGCTGATCTTTCTCCTTTTGATCTTTCTCCTTTTCTCTTGCATGCTCTACCTCAAGATCAAACCTCTCAACTTCAAGTTGACGTGAATTTTTATTAGCAGCATTGGTTAAGGAGTTGTATAGGCCAACCTCGTGAAACGTAACATCTCTACCAATGATGCATTTCCTACTTCCAAGACATCATATCCTATAATCTTTTACACCACTTGGATATCCAACATAGTACCCTTTCTTGGATCGAGGTGCTAGTATCCAACACATCCAAACACTTTTAGGTGGTTGTAATTGACAACATATGCACTCCACATATCTTGATGAGTTTTGAGTTCAATTACTGTTGAAGGACATAAATTTATCAAATAACAAACTTTATGGATAGTTTCACCCCAAAGTTGTGCTGGCATGCTTGCATTTGACAAGATGCATCTCATCCATTCAAGTAATGTTTTATTCATCCTTTCAGCTAGGCCAATTTGCTTAGGTGTGTGTCTCACAATCCTATGAATGTTTACACCATGAGTTTTGCATAAACTAGTGAACCCCTCGTTGCAAAATTGAAGACCATTGTTTGTCCTTAAGATCTTAATCCTCTTGCCTGTTCTATTTTCAACTATAGATTTCTAGTCTTTAAATGTTTAGAATGCTTCATCCTTACTTTTCAACAAATAAATCTATACTTTTCTATTATAATCATCAAGAAATATTATGAAGTACTTGTTACCTTCATGTGAAGCAATCCTTATAGGGCCTCACAGATCACTGTAAACATATTCCACAATTCCTTTTGAGCAATGTTTCCCTGTAGAGAACTTGATCCTATGCAAATTTCCGTACGTACAATGCTCACAAAATTCAAGATCACTAATTTTGTCCCCACCTAGCATGCCTTTCTTGTCTAGAACTTGCATTCCTTTTAGATTTACATGTCACAACTTTTGATGCCACATGGTGGCTTTTCTTGATGCTTAGGCAACTGCTACTATCATTCCTACACTGATTGACCATTGAGAAGTTAGATACCATGATCCCTTGTTCCCTTCATGATTACCAATTATCTTTTTATGACTTTTAGAGTGCCTTTTTCAGCTTTGTATGAACAGTCGGGTTCTTCCAACATTCCTAGACAATTTAAGTTCCTCTTCAGCTCTGGAAAATGTCTTACCTTTGACAAAATCTTCATGGTTCCATAATCATCATCACTATTTAATCATTTGTTTCCTTTCTAATCTAGGCATTCTTGCATATGAAACATTTCATTTTAGACTTGTCCTTTTCTTTATTCTTGAACTTATTCTTATATTTTGTATTCTACTTCCATGCCTTGGCCTTGAAAAACAATCCTTCACCACTGTTTTCTTATTTCCCATCCGAGTTCTTCTTCAATTCTTTGGAGATTAGTGCAGCTTGTACTTTTTCTAATGACAAAGAATTTCTACCATAAAGAAGTGTATCACACAAATTTTCAAGGAAGCTTGGTAATGAATTTATCAATAATAGGGCTTCTTCCAAACCTTGATGAACCAACAATACTTTCATCTTGAGATGCTATAAGCCAAAATCATTCTTCAATCGAAGTTTTTAAGTACATACGTTCTTGATGCCATCTTTGAATTGAATACACTCGTACTCTTGATACCAAATGTTGTTAAAAACAGAGATCACTCAGTCACTGAACAAAGAATGTTTTTGATTTTTGTAAAGGAAATGCAGATTGATTGAAAATGAAATAGATATTGACTATAAGTAAAATGGAGAACGTTCTCCGATTACTAACTAACATAGTTAAAGCTTTAAATGACAAAATGATCATACACAATTATTAACAAAGTTTAGAGATGAACTCATACGTCTTAGGGACTGGATTTTACTTTGAATTATCACTATAATGAGATGAAAATGATTACAAAAATTTTCTATACTTGTGTGCTGCAGTTTTTCTGCACTTTCTAAAACTATAACTTTCTTCGAAAAAAAACTAAATTGATTTTGATTAAATATTTTGTTGTTGTTATTGTTCATAAAACAAACAAGAAATCTTCTAGGATTTCTTCTAGGTTTTCAATTTGGTTTTCTAAGGATAGTGAGTAATCTTCATTTTCTCCTTCTTCTTCTTCTTGGTCAGAAGATATTCAATTTTGAACTTGGGAAAGAAGATTTTGAAGAATATTCGAATCAACTTCCTGTTTTTGTTTAAGAGTTCTTAACTCTTGTTTTACAATTTTAATTTCTTCTTGTAGAGATTGGATTGTGACAGGGGTTTGGGATTTTCTTTTTGTTCCTAATATGTTTATTAAATCATAAGTGGTTTTTGGAAGCAATTTTGATGAGGATGTGGAAGATTAAAATTGTTTTGAATCAAAAGTATGTAACAACTTTCCTATTATTTCTTTTTGGAATTTTGTATCTTGAACTTGCTTTATTACATCAAGAATTAATTCTTGATCTTTTGATAAAACATTGATTAATTTTGGACTAGATTCCATATCGCTAGGGGATTCAAATGTTCTTAATTAATCAAACTGCACGGGATTTGATTCATCCCATAGGCTTCTTTAATTTTGTTTCTAGCATTTTCTCCTAAAAGGGTTGGGAGTTCTACAAGGAGTTTCTCCTTCCAGAAAGGTTGGTTTGAGTCTTCCCAAGCATAACTCTAGTTAGGAAAGTGTTTTTTAATTTGGAAATTCAGATAGTTTTTTACATTTGAGGTTTGAAGGGAGTTTTGAATTCTTATCTTTTAAGTGGGATTGATCACCTATGAAGTGCAGACAATTATGTGAATTAGTGTGGCAATTGCATCAGGTGTTAGGTTTCCTATGTTGTCGTGGATTGGAATTACATACTATGTGGTTTAGATTGCATTCAAAATGTCTAAGTGTTGAGGAGGTGTGAGATGGTAATCCCACCATCTTTTGAGTTGGCCTGAGAATCCAGCAATTAGGAGTTCAACTACTGCTTAGTCAAGTGTATTTGCCTGGGCTTTATAGGCATTTGATGCCATTGTCATTTGTTAAACGAGACATAGGATGTTGTATTCAAACATACCATCTATGTTCCATTCACAGACGTTAGGTCTGTTCTCAATACCTAGGTCTCGTGCTGTAAACATGGCTAACGGTTGACCCATCTTCCATTGGAGTCTGCACCGATTTTATATTTCTTGTTCATCCTCAGAAACGTGCTCTAAAGTAGTAACTGTTTTTTCTAAGGTATCCTTAGCTATCAATGGTGTATAGGTAGAATAATGTTCTATCCTACTAATTTTGTCATGTAAGGCTTGAGTAAATTCAAATATTCCTTGTAAATACAACTTTTGGCTTGTTTTTTAGATTTTAAATAGTTTAAAAAGTGGATTTTTTTAGTTTTGATTATGTTGTCTCAATTGGTGAAAAAATGGTAATTTGTTGATGTTCTTCTATCTTAGTTAATAGTTTTGCAATTGTGCTAAGATGGACATTCGTAAAATTATTTTGTTGAAGGATATGTCTAATATCTTTTTGTGAACTATCACTTCGATTTTGAAAGGTGCAACTTTTATTGGCTTTTCTAAGTGTGTTATTTTGATTTGTCTTAATGGTGGATGTTGAGATTGTATTTTCATACCATTTGATATTTCACATTTGTAACATTTTTAGTTATTGCAAAAAAGATGATGAAGTTGGTGGAGAAATGTTTTGTTATTCCTCATTATTATTATGAGGTATTGTATAGATTTGATGAGGTACATTTGTAGAGCAATCTTCGTTTTGAAAAGAAGCACTTGGTATACTAGCACACGAAAAATGTGGTTTTGAAAAGTTTTCTGAGGGAACTGTATTACTGAAGGGATCTGCGAGATCTGGAGAAGAGGGAAAGAGATATTTGTGTTGTTGGGTGAAGGGGATTAGAAGATTTTTGCCGTTACAATCCTCCCAAGTTTAACGGTGATGAGAATTCAGAGAAAACTGATCAGTGGATTAGAGAAGTGGAAAAGATCTTCGAAATGATTAATTGTCAGGAAGGGTTGAAACAAATCATGATGACATGATATTTATGAAATGGTTCCAAGGTTACAGAGGTTGTGTTGTTGGTGTTAACTCAAAGATGATGGGTATAGATGGATTAATGTTAGACTAATAGGGGATTTCAAGTAAAGATGTAAACGGAGAGTCTTTTTAAGAAAAATATTAGATATTTTCTTGGTAGATTTTAGGACGAGACTGGATGAAGTTTGATAAAGTGGGTATGCCAAAGTAACTCTCAGAGAAGATAAAACTACTCAAATTATACATTAAAGTAACAAACTTAGTGGTAGGAAGAACATACTAATTTTGTAGATCAAACGTAGCAAGTTTGTTACACACCTGTTACCACCACCGGAACCAAACCCTTATTTTTCTTCTCGGGCAATCGTTCTTCTTCCATTGTTTTTTTGTGTGTTGTTGTGTATATTCATAGGGATTTCTAAATTCCTTTTATTACCTTCAAGTGGGTCAAGCCCATTAAAACTTTTTTTTTCATTTTCTTTTTATTTCAATAATAATAATAACATTAGTAAAAT
Source organism: Cicer bijugum (assembly GCA_037974875.1). Taxonomy (NCBI): domain Eukaryota; kingdom Viridiplantae; phylum Streptophyta; class Magnoliopsida; order Fabales; family Fabaceae; genus Cicer; species Cicer bijugum. Next base: position 1,784,660 of record JBBPBT010001050.1, read on the forward strand.
TGGTGGGTTCTATTTGGTGAGTGAGCCCACCCAATACATGTGACACCCCGATTTTCAAAGGGAGGGTGTATTTTTTTTTTCAAAAGAGATTAAAATAAAACAGAGAAACAGATAAGGAAATACCTTTGGATAAATATTTAAGTCATTTCAATTTATAAGCAGCGGAAAAGTTTTTCGAAATATGAAGCCAAAGTATTTACACCTCAAAAAAAATGGTACATGAAACCCATCGAAAATAAACTGTCATGCTGACAATATTAGTAAAGATACAATGTTCCAATTAAAAATAACCGCAATTCAAAATAAAGACATATGTTCCCTCTATGTCAACCTAATCTGATCATTCTACCAAAAACTATACACCCTGAGTAATCTCCACGCGCCCCGTAAGATCCTCCTAACGTATCTCCAGTCAAGCATTCCCATCTACATTCCCATCCGTAGGGTACGAACCGGTAGGATTGTCCTGGCTCTCATCTGAGGGCAAAGCCCAAATTTCCACAATAGATGTAAATGTTCACCAACCGAAATTAACAGTTAACACATAACATTAAGTTTTAAAATGCACAAATAACCTTTTCAACTTAGCATGCATCTTAAAAGGGTTTTCCACATGCTAAAAGTTCATATAATGCTTACCAAATGAAAATGAAATCAAAATAAAGTTCTCAATCCATCAAGTAATACATAACTGACCAAAACATTGATAAATCAATTGAGCAATTGATTATCTAACCCAAAATAAGGATTTCTACTGAGCCAATCGATTTCCAAATCGATTTTGTCAGTTTTGCTGAGTTCCTGTACGGCCAAATTGATTGAAAAACAGATTATAAAATCGATTGACAAATTGATTTTGTCAAATTATTGAAGTCCCTGTAACCCATCAAATCAATTGGGAAATCGATTTCCCTGCATATTCTTCCAAAAATACATAAACTAACTCAATCACATTCATACACAACTCCAAATCTTAACACTTAGCAATTCCCACACATTCACCACGACATTATGAGCTTCGAAATCGTTTTGAAATCAAACATGCTATCACACAATTCCAAAACATAACTCTTTGTAAAATCAACACAATCACAATGACATCTCAAGTTCAAACACTCAATCATAAACTTGAATCAAACACACTTACACACAATATGTTCCAAAACATAGCACATAGTAATATCATCACAGTCATAAATTTGAATCAAACACACTTAAACATAATTTCAAAACATAACACTTAGCAAAGTCAACACAATCATAAAATTGAATCAAACACAACTCGTGTGCCAAGCATCCTAATGCAATGCGTATATGCCAAAATGCATGGACTCGGAATTCCAACCAAAACCCTCCTCGAAGGGTCGTAAATCATAATTGTACCGCCTATCGCAGGCCGAAGTTCCAATTACCGAGTTGCCACTTATCACGGGTCTGCACGATTTACTAAAAAGCGTTAACCATAAACGTACTGCCTATCGCGGGCCAGTACCGTTTACCGAGGTGCCACCTATCACGGGTCTGCACGGTTTACTAAAAAGAAACGTAAATCGTAAATATACCGCCTATCACAGTTCAAAGTACTATTTACCAAGGTGCCACCTATCACAGGTCTGCACCATTTACAAAAAATCCTAAATCGTAAATGTACCGCCTATCACAGGCCAAAGTACTATTTACCAAGGTGCCACTTATCACGGGTCTGCACAATTTACAAAAACGTAAATCGTAAATGTACCGCCTATCACAGGCCAAAGTACAATTTACCAAGGTGCCACCTATCACGGGTCTGCACGATTTACAAAAAAAATGAAATGCATGAGCATACTCTGACTCCATCCTAGACAATCGTTAAGCAAATGCAGATATTAAAATATTCCCCATTTTTAATACTCATTTAACTCTAATGATTTTCACAACAATCGTTAAGTAAACAGAGATATTAAAAGATTCCCTATTTCTAATACTCGTTTAACTCTAATGATTTTCACTGCAAACATTAAGTAAACAGTGATATTAAAAGATTCCCCATTTTTAATACTCGTTTAACTCTAATGATTTTCACGACAATATTAAGTAAACGTAGATATTAAGAGATTCCCCATTCTTAATACTCGTTTAACTCTGATGATTTTCACGACAACATTAAGTAAACATAGATATTAAGAGATTCCCCATTCTTAATAATCGTTTAACTCTAATGGTTTTCAAATTCCACACATAGCAAACTCAAACATATTAACAAATTCAATCCATAATTCATACCAAATCACATCAATTCATTTCTCCACAAAATCCAACCAAACACATCTCAAAATTCATTTCTTCAAAATCATAAATAAATGAGTTAAATTCATTTTCCACAAAACACTCATCAATATCATCAAAACCCAACTCTAAGATTTTATCCATAAAAGCAATAGATTCATTTTCCCCAAATCAACACTTTAACCCTAACAAAATTCTTTTCCACACAACCACAGGTAAGTCCCTAAATGCAAACTAAAAGTTTGGAAGGAGCCCTTACCTTAACATTAGCTTTAACGTGCGATTACGGTACCACAAGTAAATCCGATAAAATCTCCACTAGCGACGTCGCTTCCAAAGTTGGTTCCCTAGCACCGTAGCATGGTAGTGAGCATCTTTCCCTTCTATCTCTTCGTGAAACGAAGCTTAGATCTAGATGAAACATGGAGGTTTGTGTTTGACGGTTTTGAAATCCCTAACTCCGTTTTCCAATCTGGGATGAAGGAAGAAGCTGGGAATTTGATCTTTCTCACCCACTAAGCCTTGGGTTTCTTTTCTTGAACTAAAAGGAAGCCAAGAAAACAAAAATGTAAGAAGAAGGGAGGGAGTTTCATGCGAGGTAGAGGAAGAAGAAGGATTATGTTTTCTTTCTCTTTTCCTTTCTTCCATTTTCCTTCCTTTCTATTTCTTTTCTTTCTATTTTCTTTCCTATATCCTCCACACAAACATATATATATATATATATATATATATATATATATATATATATTTATATATATTAATTACTTTAAACAAATATCTCCAAATATCTAGATATTTATTAAAATTAACATTTCACATTAAATTCTTCGTAAAAGATTCACCGCAGTTAATTTAATTTATTTATCGATGAGTAATCTTAATCGGGCATCAAAATATCTTTTTGGTCATTTAAACTCCCAAAATATTAATAACTTGAATAAAAAAACCCCTGAGTTCAATACCAAAATCCACTAGAATACATAAAGTATAATTTAAAATTATGGGTCTTACATTACTACCCCCCTAAAATTAGTTTCGTCCTCGAAACTATGCATCGATAAATAACTATGGGTGTTGTTCTCTCATCTTGCTCTCCAGTTCCCAAGTCGCATCTCCAGTAATTGGGTTCCAAATCACCTTGACCAATGAAACATCCTTGGTCCTCAATCGCTTAATCTTCCTGTCATCAATTCTCATAGTTGGTACTTCGAATGACAAGTTATCCTTTAGCTGGATTGTGTCTGGTTCGATCACATGAGATGGATCTGCAAGATATTTCCTCAACTGTGACACATGAAACACGTCATGAATATTGAACAGTATTCAGAGGCAATGCAATCCGATAAGCAATAGGCCCAATTCGTGCAGAAATCTGATATGGTCCAATGAATTTCAGAATCAACTTCTTCGATTTCAAGGCTCTACCAACTCCAGTAGTAGGTGTGACTCTTAGAAATACATGGTCACCCTGTTCGAATTCTAAAAGTCTGCGACGCTTGTCCGCGTAACTCTTTTGACGATCTTGTGAAGTCTTCATTTTCTCCTTGATCTTCCATACCTTAGTTGTAGTTTGTTGCACCATCTCTGGTCCAACAATCATACTTTCACCGTCCTTATACCAACACAAGGGCGTTTGACACTTGTGCCCATATAAGGCCACATATGGTGCCATTCCAATACTTGCGTGGAAACTATTGTTGTAGGTGAACTCAATCAACGGAAGTACATCATCCCAACTTCCTCTATCATCTAATACACATGCTCTCAATAGATCTTCCAGGGACTGATTTGTCCTTCCAGTCTGTCCGTCCGTTTGTGGATGGTAAGCTGAACTCAATCGTAGTTTCTTTCCCAACGCTTCGTGCAATGCTCCCCAAAAATGTGATGTGAACTTCGGATCAAGGTCTGAAACAATAATCGATGGTACTCCGTGTAATCTCACAATCTCAACAATGTAGATCTCTGTTAGCTTATCTACCTTATAGGTGGTCTTTAAAAAGTGTGCGGATTTAGTCAATCTACTATCACCCATATAGTCAGTCAATCTACTATCACCCATATAGAATCATTCTTTCTCCTTGTTTTAGGCAATCCAATTATAAAATCCATGGAAATGCTGTCCCACTTCAATTCAGGTATATCTAAAGGTTGCAACATCCCAACAGGTCGCTGATGTTCCACCTTCGCTTTCTGACAAGTTAGACAAGTTGATACATACTCCGCTACATGTTTCTTCATTCCTAGCCACCAATAATTCTATCTCAAATCTTGATACATCTTTGTTGCTCTAGGATGAATACTCAACTTACTCTTATGAGCCTCTTCTAAAATTGTTTTCCTCATATCTGTAATTTCTGGTACACAAATCCTACCATTACATCGCAAAATATTATCTGATCCAATCTTGAACTCTGTTGTCTTCCCTTGCACTATTAGATTCCTCTTCTCTTGAATTAAGACGTCATCTTGAGAATTTGCAATGTCTTCAAGCAGTCCACTTGATACTATGCCACCATCCCGGTGGACGGACAATTCTAATTGGCCATGTCCTCATAGATCCCCTCAACTCAACCCGAGACACATATACGTGATAGTCAAGGTAAACATGTGTTGCATGGTAGCTCTCGACATTTGGAGTGCGACCTTCAAGTCACCTAGGAATTCCCCACCCGAATACCTCCAAGGTCTAACAATCTTGCCTTAAGGCTCGACAGCAGACCGCCACGATCAGGCTCATTCAGTTGTACTTCCCCATAATCACTAGGCTTGTCAAGCCCTACCTATATGATGACAAAATACTCTCCACTTCACAAATTCACAACATTTATTTTCTCTCCTCGTTGGTTTATGATACGCCATTAAAACCGTCATCTCAAACTCAAATTGAAATCACTATTATTTCATCAACTATGGAGTTAGTTCACTATTCTCATCACAATTTAGAACATCACTATCATTAATCCTACATCATCATCATCATCACATAAACTCCTCACAAATTTATAGCATCACTATCATCAATCAAACATCATCATATAAATTTATCACAATTTATAACATCACAATTATTAATCATACATCATCATCATCACATAAAATTATCACAACACATCAATCTTTTGTTATCACACACATATATATAAATTTAATTCGACACCCAATATCACAATAATATCAGTTTCACACATTCAAAGAAATTAAATCAATCAACACCCTACAAATATTTCTATTCTATATTTTAATCTCACAATTTCCATATTTGTAAATTAATTAATTTATCCCTCAAAGGGCTACTACCATATGTAGCGAGCCCCAGATGAATCGTTGGGAAATATAGTTTTCCCGTTCATCTCACAATATATTATACTCATGAATTCAAATGTTCTCTCACCCCTTACCTTATTTTGACGCTTTCACACACGAATACGATTCCACGAGCAAACAACCTTTGCTCATTGACTCTTTGTCCTTCAATCGATCTAACTGGACAGTTTATGGGTTAACGTTAAAAATAAATTATGAGGAGATATTCTAAAAAAAAACTAAATTCGAAAATCAGTCAAAGAAAATTATCATAAATCAGAAAACCAATTAGTGGATAATATAGCCACTTTTCACATGGTTGTTTTGGCATTGGTTTCACTCAAATCTGACTTACGGTGAAGGAGAATGATGCAAAATAATGAATTCTACAAAAGAAGAAGTCGGATATTTTAGAGAGAAATTGGGGTTGTTAAAAATCTGGAAAATTATGTTTAATTGACAAGTTAAATGAATGAAATAACATACTCAAATTTGGATGAAAATGGATAAACTATTACGGAATAGTTATCGATCATTGGTGTCAATTTTCTATTTTTTTTTTCCAAGTGCCTAGTTCTTCTTCTCCAAGTGTGGCTCCTCTTCAGCTTTTAAATTGTAGCCTATTTAGGTTTTATTTGACCTTTTATATATATACATATATTAGTTATTATTAATCTAACTCATTTAACCCCATTTTATTATTATTGTTATTATTATTATTATTATTATGCGAAAATAAAATTAATAATTGTTTAATCTCCTTTTTAATATTTCTTTAATTTTCCAATTATTATTAATAATTTATAAATTAGAGTAATTAAAATAATCAATAATAAAAAAACATATTACTAATAATTAAGACTCTCACATTCAAAATAAACTTTATAATTATACTTATTTCTCAAAATACTCACATTATGATAATACCATCATATTAGAAAATAGTCTAAATTATAAAATAAATATAACATCAATATTTTATATTAATTACTAAATCATAATAAATATATATAAATCACAATACCATAACAAGTAATTAAAAATAAACGAAATCAAACGCAATATCAATTCTATATCAAGATAATTGTTTATAAAAGTAACTAAAAATAGAAAATAGTTATAAATAATTGAAATATAACTATGTGTATACTTAACATCACTCAAGCACACATAAAAGTATTATATTAATTTTGTACATATATATATACACATAAAATCGCTTAAATCTTTTTCTTTAAAATATATATTACACTAAAATACTATTATTATTATTTTTTAAATATATCAAACAATAAAATATAACATTTATTATTTATATCACTCATGTAATATAACATGTATAAAACTAGCACATCATAGAAAGTATCCATATAACGAAAATTAGCCACGAAATTTATCAACAAATATTCTAAAATAATATTAGTCATCAAATTAATTATTTAAAATTCTATTTAATTAATAAAATAGTTTATTATAAAATTTGGGGTGTTACAGTCTGAGCATAGGTTTTTACATTTAATCATACTAGAGCAATCAATGTTATAAGAAGTTTCATTTTATGATACCTAATGACACCGGCTCTGCAATGGTACATGGTATGTGGTGTATTTCTTTTCTTATTGACTAAATAGGCTTGTTGAGGAATAATAAGATTACATTGTGTTAAATTGTTTAGATCTTTCAAGTCTTAGAAATTATTTTAAATATCTCAAATCAATTATTATGCTACTGTTATAATATTCATTTTAATACTGACTGACCTTGGGTACTCTATGATCATAGGATTTGTTGGCTACTTTGATGCACCTCTTTATAAGGATGTTCATTTTGGAATTGAACCTTCAACAGCTACACCAAACATGTGCAGCTGGTATTGAGATTTGTTTTCTATTTATTTTATTTCGAGACAACTATTTTGATTGGAAAAAGATTGAGTTATCGTCTAAAGCAAAAAGATTGAGTTATCGTCTGAAGCTTCAACTTTTGTTCCAGGAGAGGATGAAGCTGATAGACAATCAACCAAAGATATGTTATCTGATATTGATATATGGGTGAATGTAGTTGGGATAATGAAAGGAAGAATATTTGGTCTTGGATCTATATCCAAAACATTTAATCCAAATCAGCCAACAATGTGTTTTGATTCAGAGGTTGATGATTTGAGAAGTCAAGTTCATGCTTTGAATGAGTCGTTGCACCAACAGGAACAACAATAGTTGTTGATGAACCAACAGTTGCAACGACAAGAAAAGGAGATAGTCAACAAAAATTTAATCTTCCTGATGCAATATTTAGGATTTGTTGGATCTTCTTCTCGTCCAAGTTCATCACCACAACCCAACAATGAAACTAATGAAGATAGTGGGAATGATAACATTGGTAGTGATCATATTCAGTAGTATTTGTTTTTATGTTGTTAAATTGGTTGTATCATGTACTTGAATATACTAAGTTTTATTTGGATCATGCTTTAATTAATACTTAGTTATGATTTGCGAATATGATATAAATTTTGTTTAGAATTATCACAATAGTTGGATCATGCTTTAATTAATATTTAGTTTTGATTTGAAAACATGATATAAATTTTGTTTTGGAGTATTGCAATTGTATTTCAATTAAAGAGTAATATTAAATATTTAACAAATATATTTATCATAATACTTTTATATATTTTTAGTTGAAATTTTCATATAAATAAAAAAAAAATTAAAAAAACTCGGTTACAGTAGAAATTTAAAACCTGTCGGTTCCTTTTGAAAATAATTTTGATACGAAATTACCTGCATATTTGCATACGAAACGTATTTGTTGGAAAATCTCATTTGGATATACCTGCAGATTTTCGTGCATTTATATTTGTAGGAATAGTACTGCTTGTAAAATCCTAAGAAAGTGCTTTAAAGTTGCTTAATATTTTATTTACATTTCTTGCGGATTTATCCCCAAGTAGCTTACCTGCGGATACAAAAATCCTCAGAAAACAATTATTTTACGTGGGGATATGATTCTGCCAAGAAATCCGCAGATAACGTGTGTTCCTGCAGATTTTGTGCTTAAATCTGCATGTAAAAAGCAAATTTCTAGTCAAGCAAAGACTTTATTTTGTTATCTTTGTTTTGTTTCGTAGTACGTTGTCTTTTGGATTCATGTCTTCGTGAAATGATTGTAGTGTTTAATCAAACATAGTGACATGGAATATCATATTACAAACTTATAACATGTAATATTATATTATACTTATGCCTTTCGTATATATGTTGTCGCTGTTTGAATTATTAGATGGTACTCTACATTATATTCTATATAAATAAAGAAGATTATATACACAATAGAGGCGCTTCCTCTTCTGTTCTAAAATAATTGTCGTATTTGATCTATAAATTAAAAAACTATAATAAATGAAAAAAAAAATGTGTTTACCATATTATCCTTATAAAAGGAAATTAAAGTTGTATTAAAAAAACATCATTTAATTTGGGCTAAATTTTTCTAACAAATGCAATAATTATTAAAGAACCAAGAAATACTATTTGTTAAGTGTATAAATTATAAAAGTTTTATATTTTTACTTTATTATGTGTTTTATGTTAATAAGAAATTCTTCTTTCTGATGCAATGTGAACAATAATGAATTAAAGATTAATTTTAAAAAAAAGTAGCGGTACCAATCTTGAAGATTATTTTTTTACCTTAGTGAAATGTCGTGATCATAATATAATTTTTTTAAGAACTTTATTAATCTAATTATTATAATCAAAATACTTTAAATGCTAAGGAGGTTTATTAGAATAAATGGTGGTACAAATAGCAATCTCCAAGAAACAAATATGGGAATGCTTTAGGTCTTTTTGATTTAGTTTTGTTTTTTAATTTTTAATTACTCTTTTGTAAATTGTAACACTCCGGCCATTCGGCGTTACCGGCAATGTTACTTCACAAGCTTCTCGCCCCCCCTTTCCCTCAAGAGAAAGTTGAAGTAAATGATTTTTCTAGGGGAGAAAAGAGATAATGGTCCCATCAAGAAATAACATCATATACATCTGGTTATTTGAGACACTAAAGTTGACATAAAGAAATAACATCACATACATCTGGTTGTTTGCTTCAATGCCTCTTCAAGTTGAACTTGGGGATATATTATCTTATTGGTAACATTTCGGAAAATAGAAGTCAGGAAAACAATAAAGATGCAATGCTTGGTGATAAAGTACAAATCCATTTATAAATGTATCATCGACAGACCCACCTTAGCTGAACTTTGTGTTGTGTCATCAACTATTCATCTCAAGATGAGGTATCACACCACAAACAACAAGGTAGCCACATTGGAAGTCTATCTCAACACGTGCAAAACCTATTTCTTGGCACCCATGAAGAATCACAAGTTACAAACAAGAATAAAGGTGAATGATAAACCAGAGAACTACAAGAAAGCGAAGGAAAACTTAAAACACCAGCAGATGAAGTAAACATGGTTGATTTTGATGTAAAAATAGAAGCTGACTCCACTTGAGAAGATGAATAGGGCAATTATGTTCCTAATTTGCAAGCTATAAAGACTTTGAAGCATCCATAGCCAAACAGTACGTTCAAAACAATTACACTAAGAGGAGACATGTGGAAGAAAATTAGAATTGGAGTCGACCTCCCAAGTCAAGTGAAAGAAGAATGCATATTAATTTGCTTGGATTGCAGCTGAAGTCGAGAATAGATTCCAAAGTCGCCTGCCATTAGTTAGTTGTTTAATTGAACTCCCACTGGTTGAACCATCACTGTAGAAAAGAATCAATCGAAAAGGCATGAGCAACCAAGAAAATGATGCATGACCTTTTAAAGGTTGAATTTGTATCTAAGGTCAAATATACTACTTGTCTCTCGAACACTTTACTCATTAAAATGTATAATTATAATTGGTGTATGTCTATTGATTAAAATATCCTAAGGATTCCTACCCTCTCCCCCAACATTGATAAGTTAGTTGATGATTTATTTAAATTTAAGTTGTTATCATTCATGGGTTCATATTCTAGTTATAGCCAAATACCTATGCATCCATTTGATCATGAAAAAACGACATTCATGAATGAATCCAACAAATAATGCTATAATGTAAAGCCTTTCAGACTGAAGAACGTCAGAGCCACTTACCAACAAATAATGAACACAATGTACTTGCTATAACATAACTTTTTATTAAAAATATTAAGGCCAAGATATATTTAAAAGGTTAAAATATTTTCACAAATACATTAGTAGTCATAGAATATAAATGATCAAACTCAACCTTAGTTTACCAAGAAGAGAATTTGCTTTCGTCTCAGAAACAACAGGCTAACAACTCCTATGTTTAAATATGACGAGATTTGAAGATCTGTTTTCAGTCCTTGTCGAGAACTAGATCCAATCCTTATCAAAGATGGGCTAATTTTCAAATGGATAAATGTATTATTTAAGCCTTTTGACATTATAAGTGTCAATCTCATCGAGGTCTTTGGCTCTAATGGTCAATTCGCCCCACCTCTTCAAAAAGTGATGATTTGTTCACCGCTTCAGGCAGTGAGTGAGTCTCACAACTAAAGACTTTACCAAGATAGGGTGTTGTCATAGTTAAGAATGATAGTGGTCTAACACAAAGTTTTGTGAGTAGGACAGGACTTTAGAGCAATATAATAATACTATTTTTTGAACCCTGTTAGGGAATCCGTATGAGGGTCAACGACTTTCTTTCCTAATGTGAAGGAAACCAAACCATTTTTAATTTTTGGGTTCTTATATGTCAAAGAAATCTAAAGACATTGAAGACGAAAGATATTGAATGTGTAACTTTAAGATATTGGCATACCATTTGGAAATCCCACAGATGAGTTTTGTTAATGGATATAAATGAGTTGGTATTCTTCACTTCTACGGTGTAGATGGATTTGGTTTAACGTTTCAGAAATTAATTTTGTGTATAGATTGACTAGAGGTTGACCAGAAGTTGGAGGTTGGTGGAATTATTGCTAATAGGGAGGTTCGAGGTTGAAGAGATGTTTTTGAGATGGTTTGAGTGTTAGAAGAAGATGTCATTCCTAAATGGTTTAAATTCAATACAATAAGAGAAGTTAGATATGAAGTGTTCATTTGTTGAGCTGGAGAAAAACAATAAGTTAGGTGTTTTGAAATACTAGTGGATTCTAAAAACTTAGCTTTCTTGTCTGTAATGGGAAGAAATGAGCAAATGTCTTTTCAGTATAGAAAATGGCAGATGGAGAACAGATATGAAGAAAAGAAAGATTTAAAGCTTCATTTCTTTTAACTAGGAAAACTTCATGTTTTTTTTATTTTCAATATGTAGATGGCGTATTCTTTTACGGAAGGAACAAAATTAGGGTTTGCCTTAGTTAAATCTTTGAGAAGAACTTAACGAAAACATCTTGATTACTTGTTTACTATATTCATCAAAGATCACAAATAAATTAACATAATACCTCACTCAGATTAGCTTATCCATCAGTTTTTCTTATAACTTCTTGACTATGGAACCAAATGCAATGGCCTTTTTGGTGACTCTTTCCTTTTGAGTCACAACATCTACAACAATTCATTCTTGAACACTTTTTCATTCTATTTTAGAAGTTCATCAATTGTATCACTTGATTTAACCCTTACTTTAACTAAGGTGAGATGATTGAAGAGTGGTCCAATGGATATCTTCAAAAGTTGATCGCTGAAGATATTTTTGATATTTGGATGCAACCCATGATTATGTACATTTATAAGCTACCTCAAATAACTTTTCCTACAGCTACCAAGTTTGTCTCTCTTAATCTTGAGAATAAGACAACTTCCTTTAGATGACTAAGTAACATGTATGGTAGGTTTATTTTATTTCACTTTACAAAATGCCAGATGGTAAACTTGCAGTATCTAATGATGATTTCATATGATGTCTTTAAGGGCATAATGCATTCATCAATGATTCTATAGGCATTTTGAAATTTTTATCCCCTTCTGGTTTTTTGAGGTCGGTTTGACACAATTCCTTTTTTACTTTCTCTTCCTTCCAAGTATTAGATAATTTTTCTCTTTCACATGGGCAATTGATAGTCTTTGATATAATCTCAAATGATATGATGACATTTTCTCCTTCAACAATGTTTTTTGAGATACTATGTCCTTTAGAATTCTTTTAGTAGATTAACGTAGATGAGACTCTTATTTAGAGATTTCTTGAGGTCAAATTCGTGTTCAACAAGATAGTTAAGACCCATTCTTGATTCAATTTGAAGAAGAAGATAATTGAATTTTATGTTGCTCATTGTTACGAAGTTTTTTTTTTTTAAAGAAACTATACTTTATATATTTTGAAGGGGACTTTCCATTGGAGAAATTGAAAAAGACGAAGGGTTTGAGGATGGGAATTTCTTCCTCTGTGATTTGAATTGCATTCAATTTTTGAAGTGTTGAGTAGGTGACAGATGGTAATCCATCCATCCTTTGAGCTGGCCTGAGAATCCAGCTATTAGGAGTTCATCTATGGATTTGTCAGGTATATATACCTGGATTTTGTAGGCATTTGATGCCAATGTCATTTGTTTAAGGAGACTTAGGATGTTGTATTCAGACAAACAATTTATATTCCATTCATAGACAATACTGACATTGAATTTAGACTGAGAAATGACGTTAGGTCTGTTTTCAATACCTAGGTCTAGTGCTGTTACCATGGCTAAAGGTTAACCCTTTTGCCATTGGAGTCTGCACAGGTTTTGTGTTGCATAAACCTCAAACTAATCAAAAAATAAAATATGGGTTTTATTTTGTAAAATGAACTCATAAAATTCATTATGAATTTCTTTTCTATGTTTTAGAAAGTTTTTTAAGAACCGTGTTCTTTTTTTCTGTATTTTTGGAGGCATAGAAATCATTATGGAGAATTGTTTTATCAACTTTAAATTATTTTTCTATGACATTTAATTCACTAATAACATTTACAGTTATTGCAGAAAAAGATGGTCAAGTTGGTGGAGAAATGTTTTGTCGTTCCTCATCATTATATTGAGGTTGTGTATAGATTTGATGAGGTACATTTGTAGAGTAATCAACGTTTTAAAAACAAGCACTTGGTATGCTAGAACACGAAAAACGTGGTTTTGAAAAGTTTTCTATTTTATGAGGTAATTGTATTACTGAAGGGAGTCTGGAGGAACCAACATCAGAATACTTGGCACTGGAAGTTCTTGAAAAACTTAGTTTTACCCTTACATCATTGTATCAGACGACTTCCCTCAAGTTGTTGTTTGGTTTTAACTGTTCAGAAGACTGTGGTTTAACAGCTCCTTCCATAATCTATTCTTCAGGAAGATCTATATCTTTCCAAAGGATGGTTTTTGGAATAACAATGTTTGATTTTGATAAATCAATTTGTACAAATAGGGTTATTTTCAATATTTTTTGTTTCCGTAAATGCCAAAAACATAACTTTGTAATAAACTCTGTAAATAATTGCTACAGGAATAGATCATATTATCATTTTGTAATTACGAGTTTTGATTTGTAACATGAGACATTTTAAGATGTTTGGGTCTTTTAAGGATAAAGAAAAATTTAGATAACATTCAAACCAAATTGGTCCTTGATATAATCTAGATTCGATCATACTTATTATTGAATCTTGAAAGTCTAAGCACCTTGCATCTCGTAAGACACATAAGATTGAAGTGTTTAATCCTTACCTAGTTAGAAGTTTGATTCCAACTTGGAAAAGACCTATACGTATGAAATTATAGTTCCTATTGTTGTGTTTTTGAAGTGTTTTATGAGAAAGAAGATCTATTGTTTCAAAGGGATTTCATAAAGGAACATCTCTTTCTTCTGTTGTGATTACATAATCGGTTTTGAGAAGGTTTTTTTAAAAGACTAGATTCATAAATCTGGTCCTTTTTTAATTTTGGGATTCACCAATTGTTAATTGATTTTTTGAAAATATTCCAAAATTATTTCTTCACTATTGATAGCTTCCTTTTGTCCCAAAAAGTTTTGGGTAGAAGAATGGGGAAAAGAAGAAGTTCTGCAAAACAAGTTATTCATATTTAAAAATTTTCTTTTTAATTTGAAAAAACTTTCAAATGATTCACAGCCCTAAGAACGCATTTCTATAAATTTATTAATCAATTATTTATTTTAATCAATTATATATACTATTGAAAGGAAATATTTTGCATCTCAATGTGTAATAGTTTTACTCATTTTAAACTTATATTTTGATTTCTATTTTGACAATAACAGCTGAAATTTGTTTTTTATTTTATGAAGGTATTAATAGTTCGTTCAGTGATTTATAGATTACATAAGAGTTTCTTTATTCTTTTATTATTTTGAAATTAATAATGAAATACTCTATTACAC
>JBBPBT010001050.1:1799633-1821805 GCA_037974875.1 Cicer bijugum
AAAGTGCTTTAAAGTTGCTTAATATTTTATTTACATTTCTTGCGGATTTATCCCCAAGTAGCTTACCTGCGGATACAAAAATCCTCAGAAAACAATTATTTTACGTGGGGATATGATTCTGCCAAGAAATCCGCAGATAACGTGTGTTCCTGCAGATTTTGTGCTTAAATCTGCATGTAAAAAGCAAATTTCTAGTCAAGCAAAGACTTTATTTTGTTATCTTTGTTTTGTTTCGTAGTACGTTGTCTTTTGGATTCATGTCTTCGTGAAATGATTGTAGTGTTTAATCAAACATAGTGACATGGAATATCATATTACAAACTTATAACATGTAATATTATATTTTACTTATGCCTTTCGTATATATGTTGTCGCTGTTTGAATTATTAGATGGTACTCTACATTATATTCTATATAAATAAAGAAGATTATATACACAATAGAGGTGCTTCCTCTTCCGTTCTAAAATAATTGTCGTATTTGATCTATAAATTAAAAAACTATAATAAATGAAAAAAATGTGTTTACCATATTATCCTTATAAAAGGAAATTAAAGTTGTATTAAAAAAAACATCATTTAATTTGGGATAAATTTTTCTAACAAATGCAATAATTATTAAAGAACTAAGAAATACTATTTGTTAAGTGTATAAATTATAAAAGTTTTATATTTTTACTTTATTTTGTGTTTTATGTTAATAAAAAAATTCTTCTTTCTGATGCAATGTGAACAATAATGAATTAAAGATTAATTTTAAAAAAAAAGTAGCGGTACCAATCTTGAAGATTATTTTTTTACCTTAGTGAAATGTCGTGATCATAATATATTTTTTTTAAGAACTTTAATAATCTAATTATTATAATCAAAATTCTTTAAATGCTAAGGAGGTTTATTAGAATAAATGGTGGTACAAAAAGCAATCTCCAAGAAACAAATATGGGAATGCTTTTGGTCTTTTTGATTTTTAATTTTTAATTACTCTTTTGTAAATTGTAACACTCCGGCCATTCGGCGTTACCGGCAATGTTACTTCACAAGTTTCTCCCCCCCCCCCTTCCCTCAAGAGAAAGTTGAAGTAAATGATTTTTCTAGGGGAGAAAAGAGATAATGGTCCCATCAAGAAATAACATCATATACATCTGGTTATTTGAGACACTAAAGTTGACATAAAGAAATAACATCACATACATCTGGTTGTTTGCTTCAATGCCTCTTCAAGTTGAACTTGGGGATATATTATCTTATTGGTAACATTTCGGAAAATAGAAGTCAGGAAAACAATAAAGATGCAATGCTTGGTGATAAAGTACAAATCCATTTATAAATGCATCATCGACAGACCCACCTTAGCTGAACTTTGTGTTGTGTCATCAACTATTCATCTCAAGATGAGGTATCACACCACAAACAACAAGGTAGCCACATTGGAAGTCTATCTCAACACGTGCAAAACCTATTTCTTGGCACCCATGAAGAATCACAAGTTACAAACAAGAATAAAGGTGAATGATAAACCAGAGAACTACAAGAAAGCGAAGGAAAACTTAAAACACCAGCAGATGAAGTAAACATGGTTGATTTTGATGTAAAAATAGAAGCTGACTCCACTTGAGAAGATGAATAGGGCAATTATGTTCCTAATTTGCAAGCTATAAAGACTTTGAAGCATCCATAGCCAAACAGTACGTTCAAAACAATTACACTAAGAGGAGACATGTGGAAGAAAATTAGAATTGGAGTCGACCTCCCAAGTCAAGTGAAAGAAGAATGCATATTAATTTGCTTGGATTGCAGCTGAAGTCGAGAATAGATTCCAAAGTCGCCTGCCATTAGTTAGTTGTTTAATTGAACTCCCACTGGTTGAACCATCACTGTAGAAAAGAATCAATCGAAAAGGCATGAGCAACCAAGAAAATGATGCATGACCTTTTAAAGGTTGAATTTGTATCTAAGGTCAAATATACTACTTGTCTCTCGAACACTTTACTCATTAAAATGTATAATTATAATTGGTGTATGTCTATTGATTAAAATATCCTAAGGATTCCTACCCTCTCCCCCAACATTGATAAGTTAGTTGATGATTTATTTAAATTTAAGTTGTTATCATTCATGGGTTCATATTCTAGTTATAGCCAAATACCTATGCATCCATTTGATCATGAAAAAACGACATTCATGAATGAATCCAACAAATAATGCTATAATGTAAAGCCTTTCAGACTGAAGAACGTCAGAGCCACTTACCAACAAATAATGAACACAATGTACTTGCTATAACATAACTTTTTATTAAAAATATTAAGGCCAAGATATATTTAAAAGGTTAAAATATTTTCACAAATACATTAGTAGTCATAGAATATAAATGATCAAACTCAACCTTAGTTTACCAAGAAGAGAATTTGCTTTCGTCTCAGAAACAACAGGCTAACAACTCCTATGTTTAAATATGACGAGATTTGAAGATCTGTTTTCAGTCCTTGTCGAGAACTAGATCCAATCCTTATCAAAGATGGGCTAATTTTCAAATGGATAAATGTATTATTTAAGCCTTTTGACATTATAAGTGTCAATCTCATCGAGGTCTTTGGCTCTAATGGTCAATTCGCCCCACCTCTTCAAAAAGTGATGATTTGTTCACCGCTTCAGGCAGTGAGTGAGTCTCACAACTAAAGACTTTACCAAGATAGGGTGTTGTCATAGTTAAGAATGATAGTGGTCTAACACAAAGTTTTGTGAGTAGGACAGGACTTTAGAGCAATATAATAATACTATTTTTTGAACCCTGTTAGGGAATCCGTATGAGGGTCAACGACTTTCTTTCCTAATGTGAAGGAAACCAAACCATTTTTAATTTTTGGGTTCTTATATGTCAAAGAAATCTAAAGACATTGAAGACGAAAGATATTGAATGTGTAACTTTAAGATATTGGCATACCATTTGGAAATCCCACAGATGAGTTTTGTTAATGGATATAAATGAGTTGGTATTCTTCACTTCTACGGTGTAGATGGATTTGGTTTAACGTTTCAGAAATTAATTTTGTGTATAGATTGACTAGAGGTTGACCAGAAGTTGGAGGTTGGTGGAATTATTGCTAATAGGGAGGTTCGAGGTTGAAGAGATGTTTTTGAGATGGTTTGAGTGTTAGAAGAAGATGTCATTCCTAAATGGTTTAAATTCAATACAATAAGAGAAGTTAGATATGAAGTGTTCATTTGTTGAGCTGGAGAAAAACAATAAGTTAGGTGTTTTGAAATACTAGTGGATTCTAAAAACTTAGCTTTCTTGTCTGTAATGGGAAGAAATGAGCAAATGTCTTTTCAGTATAGAAAATGGCAGATGGAGAACAGATATGAAGAAAAGAAAGATTTAAAGCTTCATTTCTTTTAACTAGGAAAACTTCATGTTTTTTTTATTTTCAATATGTAGATGGCGTATTCTTTTACGGAAGGAACAAAATTAGGGTTTGCCTTAGTTAAATCTTTGAGAAGAACTTAACGAAAACATCTTGATTACTTGTTTACTATATTCATCAAAGATCACAAATAAATTAACATAATACCTCACTCAGATTAGCTTATCCATCAGTTTTTCTTATAACTTCTTGACTATGGAACCAAATGCAATGGCCTTTTTGGTGACTCTTTCCTTTTGAGTCACAACATCTACAACAATTCATTCTTGAACACTTTTTCATTCTATTTTAGAAGTTCATCAATTGTATCACTTGATTTAACCCTTACTTTAACTAAGGTGAGATGATTGAAGAGTGGTCCAATGGATATCTTCAAAAGTTGATCGCTGAAGATATTTTTGATATTTGGATGCAACCCATGATTATGTACATTTATAAGCTACCTCAAATAACTTTTCCTACAGCTACCAAGTTTGTCTCTCTTAATCTTGAGAATAAGACAACTTCCTTTAGATGACTAAGTAACATGTATGGTAGGTTTATTTTATTTCACTTTACAAAATGCCAGATGGTAAACTTGCAGTATCTAATGATGATTTCATATGATGTCTTTAAGGGCATAATGCATTCATCAATGATTCTATAGGCATTTTGAAATTTTTATCCCCTTCTGGTTTTTTGAGGTCGGTTTGACACAATTCCTTTTTTACTTTCTCTTCCTTCCAAGTATTAGATAATTTTTCTCTTTCACATGGGCAATTGATAGTCTTTGATATAATCTCAAATGATATGATGACATTTTCTCCTTCAACAACGTTTTTTGAGATACTATGTCCTTTAGAATTCTTTTAGTAGATTAACGTAGATGAGACTCTTATTTAGAGATTTCTTGAGGTCAAATTCGTGTTCAACAAGATAGTTAAGACCCATTCTTGATTCAATTTGAAGAAGAAGATAATTGAATTTTATGTTGCTCATTGTTACGAAGTTTTTTTTTTTTTAAAGAAACTATACTTTATATATTTTGAAGGGGACTTTCCATTGGAGAAATTGAAAAAGACGAAGGGTTTGAGGATGGGAATTTCTTCCTCTGTGATTTGAATTGCATTCAATTTTTGAAGTGTTGAGTAGGTGACAGATGGTAATCCATCCATCCTTTGAGCTGGCCTGAGAATCCAGCTATTAGGAGTTCATCTATGGATTTGTCAGGTATATATACCTGGATTTTGTAGGCATTTGATGCCAATGTCATTTGTTTAAGGACACTTAGGATGTTGTATTCAGACAAACAATTTATATTCCATTCATAGACAATACTGACATTGAATTTAGACTGAGAAATGACGTTAGGTCTGTTTTCAATACCTAGGTCTAGTGCTGTTACCATGGCTAAAGGTTAACCCTTTTGCCATTGGAGTCTGCACAGGTTTTGTGTTGCATAAACCTCAAACTAATCAAAAAATAAAATATGGGTTTTATTTTGTAAAATGAACTCATAAAATTCATTATGAATTTCTTTTCTATGTTTTAGAAAGTTTTTTAAGAACCGTGTTCTTTTTTTCTGTATTTTTGGAGGCATAGAAATCATTATGGAGAATTGTTTTATCAACTTTAAATTCTTTTTCTATGACATTTAATTCACTAATAACATTTTCAGTTATTGCAGAAAAAGATGGTCAAGTTGGTGGAGAAATGTTTTGTCGTTCCTCATCATTATATTGAGGTTGTGTATAGATTTGATGAGGTACATTTGTAGAGTAATCAACGTTTTAAAAACAAGCACTTGGTATGCTAGAACACGAAAAACGTGGTTTTGAAAAGTTTTCTATTTTATGAGGTAATTGTATTACTGAAGGGAGTCTGGAGGAACCAACATCAGAATACTTGGCACTGGAAGTTCTTGAAAAACTTAGTTTTACCCTTACATCATTGTATCAGACGACTTCCCTCAAGTTGTTGTTTGGTTTTAACTGTTCAGAAGACTGTGGTTTAACAGCTCCTTCCATAATCTATTCTTCAGGAAGATCTATATCTTTCCAAAGGATGGTTTTTGGAATAACAATGTTTGATTTTGATAAATCAATTTGTACAAATAGGGTTATTTTCAATATTTTTTGTTTCCGTAAATGCCAAAAACATAACTTTGTAATAAACTCTGTAAATAATTGCTACAGGAATAGATCATATTATCATTTTGTAATTACGAGTTTTGATTTGTAACATGAGACATTTTAAGATGTTTGGGTCTTTTAAGGATAAAGAAAAATTTAGATAACATTCAAACCAAATTGGTCCTTGATATAATCTAGATTCGATCATACTTATTATCGAATCTTGAAAGTCTAAGCACCTTGCATCTCGTAAGACACATAAGATTGAAGTGTTTAATCCTTACCTAGTTAGAAGTTTGATTCCAACTTGGAAAAGACCTATACGTATGAAATTATAGTTCCTATTGTTGTGTTTTTGAAGTGTTTTATGAGAAAGAAGATCTAATTTTTCAAAGGGATTTCATAAAGGAACATCTCTTTCTTCTGTTTTAATTACATAATCGGTTTTGAGAAGGTTTTTTTAAAAGACTAGATTCATAAATCTGGTCCTTTTTTAATTTTGGGATTCACCAATTGTTAATTGATTTTTTGAAAATATTCCAAAATTATTTCTTCACTATTGATAGCTTCCTTTTGTCCCAAAAAGTTTTGGGTAGAAGAATGGGGAAAAGAAGAAGTTCTGCAAAACAAGTTATTCATATTTAAAAATTTTCTTTTTAATTTGAAAAAATTTTCAAATGATTCACAGCCCTAAGAACGCATTTGTATAAATTTATTAATCAATTATTTATTTTAATCAATTATATATACTATTGAAAGGAAATATTTTGCATCTCAATGTGTAATAGTTTTACTCATTTTAAACTTATATTTTGATTTCTATTTTGACAATAACAGCTGAAATTTGTTTTTTATTTTATGAAGGTATTAATAGTTCGTTCAGTGATTTATAGATTACATAAGAGTTTCTTTATTCTTTTATTATTTTGAAATTAATAATGAAATACTCTATTACACTCTTTATTAATTTAATTATAAAATAATTAATTAAAAATAATACATTTAAGGATAAGAGTTGACACAATCTTAAAACTTCAAAGAAAAATAGAAATTTTATTTTATTTTCAATATATCGATAATTTAAAATGAATCGGGCGAATAATAGTTACTAGCAAAATTTTCCAATAATAAAAACAACAAAAAAGACAAAAATATAACAAAAAATATAACAAACAAATCATGCATCAGATTTGCGGTGATTATTATTATTTCCCTTAATTTTGAAAAATGATAACATAATATATCATTTCGGCTAAAAAGAAGTTGGAGTATTAAGAACAATAGTTTTGAGTAGATGCATATACACAATTAATACAACATGTGCATACGTGCGTATTATTATTATTATCTTTACAAGAACAATTTTGAGTGACGGCACTTGCTCCATATTTACTGTTGAATGCTCCAAAGCAACTAGATGGAGAGAAACTTGATGAAGAGCTACATTTTCCACTCAATGTCATACTTTCGTGGCAAAGTCTCAAGGGATCAACTACAAATATTATCAATATCAAATTATTTCACAAATCATTCAAAATTTATACAACATAAATTATAATTCTATTAATAATAATAAGTAGTCATAGATATACCGGATCCATAGGCAAGGCTGAAGAGAACAAATAAAACCCCAATTGTTAGGAAAATGTTTCCTATCTTCATGCTGATATTTTCAATTGAAACTCTAAAAATATATGTTAGGACTACCTAAATCAAGAGGAATTAAACACACATATAGATATACACACACAATGCACATATTTATAGGCACCAAGTATATGCACTCTATATTACTTTAATTACTTTGATTAAACTTTAAACATATTCAATAAATCTTTAATAAATAGTACTATTTTTTTTTAAAGAAAACTAAATGGTATTTATAATTATTAAATATTATTTTCAGTCAAACCTTTATTAAATATATATAGTATTTATTCAAGAAATTTTTTAATACATAAGATATTGAAAGATACATTTTTTTTGCTGATTCATAATATAAGTGATCAGATCCAAATGAATAATAAATTTTTATTTAAGATAAATTGTTTAAGAGAGTTTAAATTTTAACTAAAGAGTCTTCATTATGATTTTACATAAAAAATCGAATTCTAGATTATTATAGTTCAATTTCCTATTGAATCATAAGTTTAAAATTTAAAAAGAAACCATAAATGTTAAATTACTAACTTTAGGTATATATGCCACTAACATGTTCATTGCTTAAGTAACTATTTCCTCTCGTATTGATTTAAGAAAAAAATACATTTGTTCAAGTTTGTTAAGTTAAATATTTAGTCTCAAATTTTAAATGATGAGACTCGATATAATTAGAGATGATTAAAAAATTTCTATCCACAATATATGAGAATAAAATTATGTCATTATCTTTCAAATTATCTTACTGGACAAAAGTATGGATGACAAAAAAAAATTGCACCCATGATGTATAGAAATAAAATTTAAGGCAAATGAAATAGATAACTTAAAATATACTTGTAATTAAAATTTTGTGATATGACTATTTTTTTTTCCATGTGTAATATTTTGTAGGCTTAATTGTAGTTTTAGTCTCTCTATTTTAGCTGAATCGCCAAAATAGTCTCCCAATATTGTTTCTCCCCAGTTTTGGTCCCCAAACAAAATTTTAATACAAAACTTTGATCAAATTTCATTTTTTAAAGCCGTACTGCACCATTTATGATCATAGATTTCAGGTACAATTGTTGCAAATGAGATCTTAAGGCATGGTGTGACTTAAATAAATACAAAAATAAAAAAAGAAATTTCATGAAGTTTTAGACCAAAATTATGTTTGAGGAACCAAAAAAAAATGGAGGGACTACTTTCGCGATTCAACAAAAATAGAGGGACCAAAACTGCAATTAAGCCTATTTTGTAATTATCTTTTGACAAAACAAGGGGATGATTCAATTATTTTTTAGATTGAGAAAAAAAAAACAAGCAGAATACTTTGAAGATTGCAGACAAATAGAAGCAAGGAGACTCATTAGATTAAATTTAAAAATAATTTTGTATATGTCAATTTTTAAAATAGTTGTATATATATTTTGATTAATATTATTATTATTTATTTCAAGAAAATAACAAACATTTAACAAACAAAATTTAATTTGACAAAAATTTGAAAATGAATATGAAAGACCGACCTAAAAATTACCATATTTAGATTACCTTACTTTGTAATTTATTTTTTTGAAATAATAAATATATTTATATATAAATATCAGATAATTATGAATTTATTTATGATTATAGATTTTAATAATATATAATATTATATATATATATGACATAAATATCGATATTTATTTTTGTATGTTTTTGATTTTAAATTTGTAATTTGTAATAGTTTAATTTTAAATAGAACATGAACAAAAGGGATTTTTTTTTGATGCATTTTGCACTTCTTAACATTCAAGAAAAAGTCAACATAGGTTTAGTCAAATTTCATGGATAATTCATTTTGAAAACAATAAAATGATAGATAATTTGTTTTTTATGAGTCGTAAAGTTGTGATATAATTATTTATGTTTTTAATTTTATTTTCCCATCAAAATTCTCATTTTTTTTTGAAGTTTAATAAATCCACTATTTTCTCTCCATATTAATTTAACATTGTAATTTATGATTATTCATTTCAATTGATAATTTAATTAATATTATCCAATTTTAATTTATGATAACTTTTTTTTTTGTACAATACAATTTTATTTTATTTCATAATTAATAATGTCCATCTATTAATGAGTTGCCAATGAATCATAATCAAAATTATTATATATATATATATATATATATATATATTTATTTATTTATTGTTGTTAAAGACGGCGATGAATCATTCACTAAATTAAGAATATTTTTGGTTTATGTAAAGGAAGCGTAGATTGATTGAAAATGAAATGGATATTGATCAAATGTAAAACATAGAACATTCTTCGTTTTCTAACTAACATAATTAAAGCTTTAAATGATAAAATGAACACACACAATTGTTAATCCAGTTCAAAGAGAAACTCCTGCATCTGAGTGATTGAATCCGACTTTGAATTATCACTATAATGAGATGAAAATGATTAAGAAGTTTTCTGGGGTGAGCATCAACATGTTGATATACTAAAAAGATGAAGCAGACAATAATTCAATAAAGCAAAACATAATCCATAGAGAATTATGTGAAAATAATTGTGTTTCGTCAAGAAAAATATCGAACTATGTTGTTAATAATAAAATAGTTTGAAAAAATAATTGAAAGTAGGTAAAGTTCATAATAAATGAAAAATCAACAAATTTTTTGATGCAAAAGATCAGTCTTAGCTGCAAGTGCAGAGCATACTTAATATGCAGAAATAAATAAGGTTTTAATAAAGCAAGATACTAAAACATGAATAAGATTAATACATGATTAATACTTACAATAGTTTTGAAATACTTAAAAAGAAAATATACAAGTTTTTGAAAAATTAGAGACACTCAATTTTTCTAACTCTCTGTGTTTTTCTCTGTGCTAAAAATCTCCGCCTTGGAAGTGAAGCGGAGCATTCCTTATATACGAAAGAAATCCTTCTTTTGCTGACTTGTGTAGTTGAGGAAATGATGAGATTACTTCTACTGTTTGCTTTCGATGGTAGTGGTAAAAGAAGTGGCAGACAAGTGCTAGACAACTTTAGCTTTTGCTTTTGTCTTCTGATTTCATTTGAGAACGAATTTTCTACAAAAGTCCACAACCAAAATTGGGCTAGGCCCAATACATGACGGACTAAATAGTTTTTTGGATACAAATTTTGAATTGGGCTTAAATTATTTAGACCAATGTCTTGATTATTTGATAAAGGGTGAAGAGGCAAGAACAGTCGTCTTCATTATCATCACCCAAATTAATCTTGCTTTCGGAATTAGTACTTGAGGAAGCTTTTGAGGATTGGACCTTGCTCTTGAGAAGTAGGGCCATGATCTCAAAGTATTCATCTTCAGTTTTTGCTACTGCTAACTGAGTTTGTGCAGACAATTTCTGAGCTAGGAATTGAGTTTGCATTTGGTGAGGTTTCTGCAATCCCTGCTTTTAGAGCCATGTGGATACGACTTGTTTTATGAATACTAGGAGGAACATAGAATTTCGTCCACCATCAAACTTTGTACCTTCTAACGAGGATTTTTTGGGCATCCTTTTGATCAATTTCAAAATACCAGGCTAAAACCCATGGTAAGAAGAATTTTTTATAGAAGAGTATTAAATGATGAAAAATTTGTTCTCTTTCTGTGGGTTTGTAATGTGTTTTCTATAGTTGGGTGTTTTCTTGGACTTCCGATTTTAAGATATTTGGAATGGAGCCATATAGTTTCCACCAATGGGCAAACCATTGGGAGATTTTTGAAGGATCCATGGTTAGATTAAAGAAAAATAGTCAAGTATGACTATATTTCTAGTTTTGGATGAGGAAAAAGTTATATTAGGCCTGTTGGTAGTCCTAGTAATTGAAAGTCCCACAACGGTTTACTGTGGTTTTGAAATTAAGTGGGAATTGTTTTGGGGTATGGAGGTTTGATCCCCATTCTAAAGGTGGGAATGTTTTATGGATTTTCGATGTTGAATAGGCCACTGAGCCTTCTTTTGGGTTATCTTGAATTGTTACAGATCCTATTAATTCAAGAATAGATTTGTAGTAAGGCTGAGGTTTTGATAAATTCCATGGTTTGAAAAACCAGTCTTTTGGAAAGATCAATGAAACGATTAATAGAGGACTTTTATTATAAAAGCGGTCTGCTATTGTCCAAATGTTTTGAAATTCTATTTTGACTAAATACGTAGATTTTGGTTTAAAATTTGTTAAGGAAACCTGAGATTCATTTTGTTTTAAAATCATTTTTGAAAATTTCTTCTGTGGGAGTTTTGAAATTTTTTTATAGGATGATTGTTCCTGTGAATGTTTTGAAAGAATATTTTGAATGTTTTGAGAAGGGGTTTTTAAAGATGAAGACTCTCCCTTCTTTGAATTTTGAAGAAATGACAGTTCCTTTAAGAGACATTCAATCTCCTTTTAGAGCATTTGGAGCTTTAAAATTTTTTGTAAACAAAGCTTTTCTTTTGCTATTGAAGCTTCTAGTGCGTCAATGTTTTGAGGTTGAGAAACTTGTTGGTTGTCAAGCCACATTTGAATTTGGTTTTGGGCTTCATCCTCTTTGACGGCTTGGGCTTGAGATCTAATAGGTTTTGCAGATGAAATGGGTTTTCGATTTTATTGTAGTTGGTCCTTCTAGACCTCTATTCTTTTGGATTTCCTGGGCATCTCTCAAGTCCTTTTTTGATGAAATTCTCTAGTTAGAAAATCCATAACTGAGATTTGGTCTCTTTTAATAAATTCAATTTCAAAATAATAAATACTAAGGATTGCATCCCATATGGCAAATATCTGTTTTGATGCAATTTTTTGGACGTCTTTTTGTAAAAATTCTTTTGCATATTTTTCCTTCAATTCGAAGCAAAATTTTTTGATTGAGTAAATCACTTTGAAATTTTGTAATGCACATGACAATTGAAAAAATTTCTTTTTTAATTATAGAATAATTATTTTGACAATCATTCTAGTGCGCAGATGTAAACTGGACAATGCATTCTTTGTTATTTATTTTTTTTAGAATACCCCCATATCCTAAATCTGAAGCATATGTTTCATCAATTTTTTGGGCTGATGGATCAGCTAGATGCAGACATGGTATTTCTTTAACTTGTTTTTTTTATTTTTTATTATTTGTACTATTCTAGTGTATGGATGTTTGGAGATAAATCTAAGACATAATTCAGACTTCCTACAAACCTTTCTAATTAGGTTTTGTCAAGAATTTTGTCAGGAAATTTTTCTGCATATGATAAGTACCTTTCAATAGGAGTTATGGTACGTTGAGAAATATAATATCCTAAAAATGCCAGATGGTAAACTTGCAGTATCTAATGATGATTTCATATGATGTCTTTAAGGGCATAATGCATTCATCAATGATTCTATAGGCGTTTTGAAATTTTTATCCCCTTCTGATTTTTTGAGGTCGGTTTGACACAATTCCTTTTTTACTTTCTCTTCCTTCCAAGTATTAGATAATTTTTCTCTTTCACATGGGCAATTGATAGTCTTTGATATAATCTCAAATGATATGATGACATTTTCTCCTTCAACAACGTTTTTTGAGATACTATGTCCTTTAGAATTCTTTTAGTAGATTAACGTAGATGAGACTCTTATTTAGAGATTTCTTGAGGTCAAATTCGTGTTCAACAAGATAGTTAAGACCCATTCTTGATTCAATTTGAAGAAGAAGATAATTGAATTTTATGTTGCTCATTGTTACGAAGTTTTTTTTTTTAAAGAAACTATACTTTATATATTTCGAAGGGGACTTTCCATTGGAGAAATTGAAAAAGACAAAGGGTTTGAGGATGGGAATTTCTTCCTCTGTGATTTGAATTGCATTCAATTTTCGAAGTGTTAAGTTGGTGTCAGATGGTAATCCATCCATCCTTTGAGCTGGCCTGAGAATCCAGCTATTTGGAGTTCATCTATGGATTTGTCAGGTATATATACCTGGATTTTGTAGGCATTTGATGCCAATGTCATTAGTTTAAGGAGACTTAGGATGTTGTATTCAGACATACAATTTATATTCCATTCATAGACAATATTGGCATTGAATTTAGACTGAGAAATGACGTTAGGTCTGTTTTCAATACCTAGGTCTGGTGTTGTTACCATGGCTAAAGGTTAACCCTTTTTCCATTGGAGTCTGCACAGGTTTTGTGTTTCTTATTCATCTTTAGAAACCTGGTGTAAAGTCGTAACTGTTTTTTCTAAGGTATCCTTAGCTACCAATGGTGTAGAGGTAGAAGAATGTTCTATACTACTAAGTTGGTCATGTAAGGCTTAAGTGAATTTCGGTTGTCCTTGTCTAAACAGTTTTTGGCTTGTTTTATAGATTTGAAATGGTTTAAAAACTAGGTTTTTTAGTTTTTAATTTGTTGTCTTAGTTGGGGAAACAATGGTAATCAGTTGATGTTCTTCTATCTTAGTTAATTGTTTTGCAATTATGCTAAGATGGACATTCGTAAAATTATCTTGTTGAAGGATATGTCTAATATCTTTTTTTGAACTACCACTTGGGATTTTAAAAGGTCCAACTTCTATTGGCTTTTCTAAGTGTGTTAATTTTGATTTGTCTTAATGGTGGATGTTCAAATTATATTTTCATACCATTTGACATTTCCCATTCTGTAGCTTTATCTCTAGTTGTTATGGGATTTGATGAATGTTGGTTTTGTTTGAATGGGTAAGAAATTTGGTTTTGTGTTGCATAAACCTCAAACAAATCAAAAAATAAAATATGGGTTTTATTTTGTAAAATGAACTCATAAAATTCATTATGAATTTCTTTTCTATGTTTTAGAAAGTTTTTGAAGAACCATGTTCTTTTTTTCTGTATTTTTGGAGGCATAGAAATCATTATGGAGAATTGTTTTATCAACTTTAAATTCTTTTTCTATGACATTTAATTCACTAATAACATTTTCAGTTATTGCAGAAAAAGATGGTCAAGTTGGTGGAGAAATGTTTTGTCGTTCCTCATTATTATATTGAGGTTGTGTGTAGATTGGATGAGGTACATTTGTAGAGTAATCAACGTTTTAAAAACAAGCACTTGGTATGCTAGAACACGAAAAACGTGGTTTTGAAAAGTTTTCTATTTTATGAGGTAATTGTATTACTGAAGGGAGTCTGGAGGAACAACATCAGAATACTTGGCACTGGAAGTTTTTTGAAAAACTTAGTTTTACCCTTACATCATTGTATCAGACGACTTCCCTCAAGTTGTTGTTTGGTTTTAACTGTTCAGAAGATTGTGGTTTAACAGCTCCTTCCATAATCTATTCTTCAGGAAGATCTATATCTTTGCAAATGATGGTTTTTGGAATAACAATGTTTGATTTTGATAAATCAATTTGTACAAATAGGGTTATTTTCAATATTTTTTGTTTCCGTAAATCACAAAATCATAACTTTGTAATAATCTCTGTAAATAATTGCTACAGGAATAGATCATATTATCATTTTGTAATTACGAGTTTTGATTTGTTACATGAGACATTTTAAGATGTTTGGGTCTTTTAAGGATAATGAAAAATTTAGATAACATTCAAACAAAATTAGTCCTTGATATTATCTAGATTCAATCATACTTATTATTGAATCTTGAAAGTCTAAGCACCTTGCATCTCGTAAGACACATAAGATTGAAGTGTTTAATCCTTACCTAGTTAGAAGTTTGATTCCAACTTGGAAAAGACCTATACGTATGAAATTATAGTTCCTATTGTGGTGTTTTTGAAGTGTTTTATGAGAAAAAAGATCTATTGTTTCAAAGGGATTTCATAAAGGACTACCTAAATATATGAGGAATTAAACACACATATAGATATACACACACAATGCACATATTTATAGGCACCACGTATATGCACTCTATATTACTTTAATTACTTTGATTAAACTTTAAACATATTCAATAAATCTTTAATAAATAGTACTATTTTTTTTAAAGAAAACTAAATGGTATTTATAATTATTAAATATTATTTTCAGTCAAACCTTTATTAAATATATATAGTATTTATTCAAGAAATTTTTTAATACATAAGATATTGAAAGATACATTTTTTTTGCTAATTCATAATGTAAGTGATCAGATCCAAATGAATAATAAATTTTTATTTAAGATAAATTGTTTAAGAGAGTTTAAATTTTAACTAAAGAGTCTTCATTGTGATTTTACATATAAAATCGAATTCTAGATTATTATAGTTCAATTTCCTATTGAATCATTAGTTTAAAATTTAAAAAGAAACCTTAAATGTTAAATTACTAACTTTAGGTATATATGCTACTAACATGTTAATTGCTTATGTAACTATTTCCTCTCATCTTGATTTAAGAAAAAAATACATGTCATTATCTTTCAAATTATCTTCCTGGACTAAAGTATGGATGACAAAAAAAAATTGCACCCATGATGTATAGAAAAAAAATTGAAGGTAAATGAAATAGATAACTTAAAATATACTCGTAATTAAAATTTTGTGATATGACTATTTTTTTTTTCAATGTGTAATATTTTTTAGGCTTAATTGTAGTTTTAGTCCCTCTATTTTAGCTGAATCGCCAAAATAGTCTCCCAACATTGTTTCTCCCCAGTTTTGGTCCCCAAACAAAATTTTAATACAAAACTTTTTAGGGACCAAAATTATGTTTGAGGGACGAAAAAAAATGGAGGGACTACTTTCGCGATTCAACTAAAATAGAGGGACCAAAACTGCAATTAAGCCTATTTTGTAATTATCTTTTGACAAAACAAGGGGATGATTCAATTATTTTTTAGATTGAGAAAAAAACAAGCAGAATACTTTGAAGATTGCAGACAAATAGAAGCAAGGAGACTCATTAGATTAAATTTAAAAATAATTTTGTATATGTCAATTTTTAAAATAGTTGTATATATATTTTGATTAATATTATTATTATTTATTTCAAGAAAATAACAAACATTTAACAAACAAAATTTAATTTGACAAAAATTTGAAAATGAATATGAAAGACCGACCTAAAAATTACCATATTTAGATTACCTTACTTTGTAATTTATTTTTTTGAAATAATAAATATATTTATATATAAATATCAGATAATTATGAATTTATTTATGATTATAGATTTTAATAATATATAATATTATATATATATATGACATAAATATCGATATTTATTTTTGTATGTTTTTGATTTTAAATTTGTAATTTGTAATAGTTTAATTTTAAATAGAACATGAACAAAAGGGATTTTTTTTTGATGCATTTTGCACTTCTTAACATTCAAGAAAAAGTCAACATAGGTTTAGTCAAATTTCATGGATAATTCATTTTGAAAACAATAAAATGATAGATAATTTGTTTTTTATGAGTCGTAAAGTTGTGATATAATTATTTATGTTTTTAATTTTATTTTCCCATCAAAATTCTCATTTTTTTTTGAAGTTTAATAAATCCACTATTTTCTCTCCATATTAATTTAACATTGTAATTTATGATTATTCATTTCAATTGATAATTTAATTAATATTATCCAATTTTAATTTATGATAACTTTTTTTTTTGTACAATACAATTTTATTTTATTTCATAATTAATAATGTCCATCTATTAATGAGTTGCCAATGAATCATAATCAAAATTATTATATATATATATATATATATATATATATATATATTTATTGTTGTTAAAGACGGCGATGAATAATTCACTAAATTAAGAATATTTTTGTTTTATGTAAAGGAAACGTAGATTGATTGAAAATGAAATGGATATTGATCAGATGTAAAACATAGAACATTCTTCATTTTCTAACTAACATAATTAAAGCTTTAAATGATAAAATGAACACACACAATTGTTAATCCAGTTCAAAGAGAAACTCCTGCGTCTGAGTGATTGAATCCTACTTTGAATTATCACTATAATGAGATGAAAATGATTAAGAAGTTTTCTGGGGTGAGCATCAACATGTTGATATAATAAAAAGTTGAAGCAGACAATAATTCAATAAAGCAAAACATAATCCATAGAGAATTACGTGAAAACAATTGTGTTTCGTCAAGAAAAATATTGAAGTATGTTGTTAATAATAAAATAGTTTGAAAAAATAATTGAAAGTAGGTAAAGTTGATAATAAATGAAAAATCAACAAATTTTTTGATGCACAAGATCAGTCTTAGGTGCAAGTGTTGAGCATACTTAATATGCAGAAATAAATAAGGTTTTAATAAAGCAAGATATTAAAACATGAATAAGATTATTACATGATTAATACTTACAATAGTTTTGAAATACTTAAAAAAGAAAATATACAAGTTTTTGAAAAATTAGAGACACTCAATTTTTCTAACTCTCAGTGTTTTTCTCTGTGCTAAAAATCTCCGCCTTGGAAGTGAAGTCTAACACCCTAAATTTGATTATAAACTATTTTATTAATTAAATAAGATTTTAAATAATTAATTTGATGTTAAAATTATTTTAAAATATATGTTGATAAATTTTGTGAGTAATTTTTGTTATAAGGATTTTTTCTATGATGTGTTGGTTTGATAGATATTATATTTAATGAGCAATATAAATAATAAATATTTTATTTTATTATTTTATATATTTTTCTAAAAATAATAGTATTTTAGTGTAATATTTTAAAGAATAAGATTTTATGTGATTTTAAGTGTATATGTGAGTTGGTAATTCATAAGATATGATATTTTCATATATGTTTGACTAATGTTAAGTGTGTACATATTTATATTTTAATCATTTTTAAGTATCTCTTATTTTAATTATTTCTAAATATATCTTATTTTAATTATTTATAGAATCTTGAGATTGTAGTAATCTTGTGTTTGATTTTCTTTGTTTTTATATACTTATTTTTGAATTGTGATTTTATATATATTTATTATGATTTAGTAATTAATATAAAATATTGATGTTATATTTATTTATTTTATAATTTTGACTATTTTCTAATATGATGGTATTATTATAATGTAGAGATTATTTTGAATGTGAGAGTTTTGATTATTAGTAATATGTTTTTTTTATATTGATTATTTTAATTACTCTAGTTTATAAAATATTAGTAATGTTTGGAAAACTAAATAGTGTTTGGAGGAATATTAAAAAAGAGATTAAATAATTATTAGTTTATTTTAACAAAATAAAAATAATAATAGTAAAATATAAATAAAGAGACCAATGGGTTTGACTCTATGAACCCTAATTGTTAATAAAATAAAACAAACAAAAGAATGGAAGGGAGTTGGAAGGGCAGCCGTAGAACCAAAGAGTAAACACAACAACAACCTAATGTTTGACACTGGAAAGCCATAACTGTCGCAGAAAAGTTTCTCTGTTTTCGTCCAAATTTCAGTATGTTGTTTTACTCATTTATCTATTCAATTAAACACAATTTTTCAGATTTTTAACAACCCGAATTTCTCCTTAAAATACCGGATTTCTCCGTTTACAGAAATCCTTATTTTGTACCGTTCTCCTTCACCGTAAGTCCGATTTTAGTGAAACCAACGCCAAAACAACCGTGTGAAAAGTGGCTATATTATCCACTAATTGGTTTTCTGGTTTATGGTAATTTTCTTTGACCGAATTTAGAAATCAGTTTTTAGACTAGTTTCTCATAATTTATTTTTGACGTTTACCCATAAATTGTCGAGTTAGATCGATTGAAGGACAAAAAGTTAAAGAACAAATATTGTTTGCTCGTGGAATCGTATTCGTGTGTGAAAGCTTCAAAATAAGGTAAGGGGTGAGAGAGCGTTTGAATTCATGAGTATAATATATTGTGAGATGAACGGGAAAACCGTATTTCCCAACGATTCATCCGGGGCTTGCTACGTACGGCAATAGCCCTTTGAGAGATAAATTGATTAATTTGAAATATGAGAATTTTGAGATTAAAATGTGAAATAGAAATTTTTATAAGTCGTTGATTGATTTAATTTTCGACACTTGTGTGGTAGTTGATATTTGTTATTATTGTGATGTTGGATGTTGAATGAAATTATGTGTATATGTTTGCTTAGATGAAATTAATGGATGTGATAATAAAATATGGATGCATGGTTTGATATATGCTTACGTGATGATAATGATGATTTTTGATTGATGATAGTGATGTTGTAAAATTGTGATGAGTTTATACGATGATCGTGATTATTTATGATTAATGATATTATAAGACTGTGATGAAAATATTGAAGTACCTCATACTTGATGAGATAGTGATGATTCTTAAATATGGTGCTCTTAATGGAGTAGTCTAAGCTAACGGGGGGAGAAAGTAAATATTGTGAATTGTGAAGTGAAGATTATTTTGTCATCATATAGGTAGGGCCTGACAAGCCTAGTGATTATGGGGAAGTATAACTGAATGAGCCTGATCGTGGCGGTCTACTGTCGAGCCTTAAGGCAAGATTGTTAGACCTTGGAGGTATTCCGGTGGGGAATTCCTAGGTGACTTGGAGGTAGCACTCCAAATGTCGGGAGCTACCATGCAACACACGTTTACCTCGACTGTCACGTATATGTGTCTCGGGTTTTGAGTTGAGGGGATCTATGAGGACAAGGCCAATTTGAAATGTCTGTCCACCGGGATGGTGGCATAGTATCATGGCCTCCTAACCAAGTACTTCAGAGTTAGAATGGTACCACATTGTGAAGTAGAGTCTAAGCTCATGCATAGCATTGCATTTCCTTGTGATTGTTTTATTGTGATTGATGTGTTTCAAAGGTAATATTAATTAGATGATTTGATGCATATTATAATGAGATGATTATTTTACTTGAGTGACTTTGATGTTATAGTATGATACTATTTAATTAAATATTTTGATATATCGTAAAGTGATTATGATACGATTCTATTATGATTGTTTGCGTGTTCTTCTTACTCATATTATACTATTAACATGATTTCAAAACTCACCTCCTTCGTTGTTTGTGTATGACTGGCTGGGCCCTGCGTTTGCGAAATCGCAGTTATTACAGGTTAATGAGTCTTGAAGTTCAGGTTTGGGAGGAACCCCGCTCTGATAGGTGATACCGGGAATAAGGGTTTTAATTTGTAGTTTACTTATTTAATTTGAATCAAATTTTTGTATGAAAACCTTAGAAGTACTAATCAGTTTTTAGAATTAAATCAAGTAATTATACTTAATCAAGTTTATTGAGATTAAATTGTTTTATTTTAATAATAAAATTTGAATTGGTGCATGTGTATTTTGAGAAACGTGATATCCTAAATTAGTTACAAAAGATTTTATTTCCTTGAAAATATAATTCTATTTATCCGTTGCAAATTTTATAGGAATATGATAAAAATTATTGTATATATTATTGTGGGATTTAGGGTGTCACACTAGTGGTATCAGAGCAGGTCTGTCCAATCAGGCCGAATGGGTCGAATGTTGATTCAGTGTTAGTCGAATGTCAGTTGTGTCAATTGTGTTTTCTTGTGTAGTAATTATTTTCACTATGATTGTTTTCCTGTTATATTATTGTGTTAGGTGTTATATGCTTTTGTTATTATTATACATATTTTTGAGATTACTAATTAAGTGTTTAATATTTGCTTCCTCTAATAGTGTTATGGATTCTACATTCCTACCTAAATGAGTAAATAAAACATGAAATTACTTGTTAAGATTTGAGTTAGCTTTAATTGTTAACAAGATTATGGTAGTTACTTGTTGCTTATTGAACTATGACTTTTGCGCTCTTGTTTTATATGAATAGTTGAAAGTAATAATTTTGATTGACCAGCTGTGTGTTTCAAATTACTAATCTCATTCAGGTAATCTTAGTTATCAAATGTCATACCTCACTAGTTAGTTGTTTTAAAATTCGACTTTCACCCTTAATCAATTTAAAATATTTAGTTTTGATATGTATTTGTTTAAAGTGTTTGATCTAATAACTAATTGATTGAAACATTGATTTTCGTATGGATTATATGTTTAAAACTTCAAGTATTGACTTTTACTAGGTACAAATTATTATTATTATGTTGAAACTCAATTTAGAGAAAAGAGGATGTTTCGTTCGAAATTTTGAGTTAGATAGGAAATATGTCTCCTACGCTTAAAGTTTTAATTTTGACTATAAATTTATTATTTTTATTTTATGTTGGTTTGTGTAAAAAAAAATATTTGATTTTTAATTGTGAATTTTAACTTTAAATCACTTGAAAGTGTTGATGGTTGTATCTAGATGAGTAGAGTTTTGATATTGGTTTTGAAAACAATTTAGAATGTTCGTCATGATTTAGATAGTATGAAATTCATATTATTAGCAATATTAATTCTTTAATATTAGAGATTGGTAGAACTTAGAATTTTTTTAAAATGATATTTTGAAGGAGTTAAAGTTTACTTATTTTGTATGATGAAAAAAAAACTTTTGTTTGAATTACTCTTGATTATTTTAAAGAAATTAAATTGAGTTGAATTTTTGTTGATTTATAAAATAACAATAATTTTATGCTACTGATTTTATTTAATGTTTAAAATAGCTTAAAATTTACAGTATGTTTTACTATGTCTTGTTTTTAAGAAAATTGAAAAGAGTAGTTATTGTTATCTTGGTTTAGGGGGCTGGTATGAATATTGAATCGTGAGGGTGTTGGGATATTTATTTGAAATGATTGATTTTCTCTGATTATGATATTATGAACTCATTAGAGTTTAACTCGATGCTAGAGTTTTAGAGTTTAAGAACTCTTCAGTGATTTACAATACTACTAATGAGAAAATGTCTACTAATTGAGAAAGAGAAAGAAAAAAAAATTATTAATAATAATATTATTATTATTTTATTGAAACACAATTTAAAAAAATAAAGGATGTTTCTTTCTAAACCTTACTTGAATAGAAAATATATCTCTTATGTCTAAAGTTTTAATTTTGACTAGAAAATTCTTATTTTTGATTTTGAATTGATATCTGTGGAAAAAAAAAA
>JBBPBT010001050.1:1834028-1846995 GCA_037974875.1 Cicer bijugum
AAAAGGGATTTTTTTTTTTGATGCATTTTGCACTTCTTAACATTCTAGAATAAGTCAACATAGGTTTAGTCAAATTTCATGGATAATTCATTTTGAAAACAATAAAATGATAGATAATTTGTTTTTTATGAGTCGTAAAGTTGTGATATAATTATTTATGTTTTTAATTTTATTTTCCCATCAAAATTCTCATATTTTTTTGAAGTTTAATAAATCCACTATTTTCTCTCCATATTAATTTAACATTGTAATTTATGATTATTCATTTCAATTGATAATTTAATTAATATTATCCAATTTTAATTTATGATAGCTTTTTTTTGTACAATACAATTTTATTTTATTTCATAATTAATAATGTCCATCTATTAATGAGTTGCCAATGAATCATAATCAAAATTATATATATATATGTTTATTGTTGTTAAAGACGGCGATGAATCATTCACTAAATTAAGAATATTTTAGGTTTATGTAAAGGAAACGTAGATTGATTGAAAATGAAATGAATATTGATCAGATGTAAAACATAGAACATTCTTCGTTTCTAACTAACATAATTAAAGCTTTAAATGATAAAATGAACACACACAATTGTTAATCCAGTTCAAAGAGAAACTCATGCGTCTGAGTGATTGAATCCGACTTTGAATTATCACTATAATGAGATGAAAATGATTAAGAAGTTTTCTGGGGTGAGCATCAACATGTTGATATACTAAAAAGATGAACAGACAATAATTCAATAAAGCAAAAAATAATCCATAGAGAATTATGTGAAAATAATTGTGTTTCGTCAAGAAAAATATCGAACTATGTTGTTAATAAGAAAATAGTTTGAAAAAATAATTGAAAGTAGGTAAAGTTCATAATAAATGAAAAATCAACAAATTTTTTGATGCACAATATCAGTCTTAGCTGCAAGTGCAGAGCATACTTAATATGCAGAAATAAATAAGGTTTTAATAAAGCAAGATATTAAAACATGAATAAGATTAATACATGATTAATACTTACAATAGTTTTGAAATACTTAAAAAGAAAATATACAAGTTTTTAAAAAATTAGAGACACTCAATTTTTCTAACTCTCTGTGTTTTTCTCTGTGCTAAAAATCTCCGCCTTGGAAGTGAAGCGGAGCATTCCTTATATACGAAAGAAATCCTTCTTTTGCCGACTTGTGTAGTGGAGGAAATGATGAGATTATTTCTACTGTTTGCTTTCGATGGTAGTGGTAAAAGAAGTGGCAGACAAGTGCTAGACAACTTTAGCTTTTGCTTTTGTCTTCTGATTCCATTTGAGAACATATTTTCTACAAAAGTCCACAACCAAAATTGGGCTAGGCCCAATACATGACGGACTAAATAGTTTTTTGGATACAAATTTTGAATTGGGCTTAAATTATTCGGAACAATGTCTTGATTATTTGATAAAGGGCGAAGAGGCAAAAACAGTCGTCTTCATTATCATCTCCCAAATTAATCTTGCTTTCGGAATTAGTACTTGAGGAAGCTTTTGAGGATTGGACCTTGCTCTTGAGAAGTAGGGCCATGATCTCAATGTATTCATCTTCAGTTTTTGCTACTGCTAACTGAGTTTGTGTAGACAATTTCTGAGCTAGGAATTGAGTTTGCATTTCGTGAGGTTTCTGCAATCCCTGCTTTTAGAGCCATGTGGATACGACTTGTTTTATGAATACTAGGAGGAATAGAGAATTTCGTCCACCATCGAACTTTGTACCTTCTAACGAGGATTTTTTGGGCATCCTTTTGATCAATTTCAAAATACCAGGCTAAAACCCATGGTAAGAAGAATTTTTTATAGAAGAGCATTAAATGATGAAAAATTTGTTCTCTTTCTTTGGGTTTGTAATGTGTTTTCTATAGTTGGGTGTTTTCTTGGACTTTTGATTTTAAGATATTTGGAATGGAGCCATATAGTTTCCACGAATGGGCAAACCATTGGGAGATTTTTGAAGGATCCATGGTTAGATTAAAGAAAAATAGTCAAGTATGACTATATTTCTAGTTTTGGATGAGGAAAAAGTTATATTAGGCCTGTTGGTAGTCCTAGTAATTGAAAGTCCCACAACGGTTTATTGTGGTTTTGAAATTAAGTGGGAATTGTTTTGGGGTATGGAGGTTTGATCCCCATTCTAAAGGTGGGAATATTTTATGGATTTTCGATGTTGAATAGGCCACTGAGCCTTCTTTTGGGTTATCTTGAATTGTTACAGATCCTATTAATTCAAGAATAGATTTGTAGTAAGGCTGAGGTTTTGATAAATTCCATGGTTTGAAAAACCAGTCTTCTGGAAAGATCTATGAAACGATTAATAGAGGACTTTTATTATAAAAGCGGTTTGCTATTGTCCAAATGTTTTGAAATTCTATTTTAACTAAATACGTAGATTTTGGTTTAAAATTTGTTAAGGAAACCTGAGATTCATTTTGTTTTAAAATCATTTTTGAAAATTTCTTCTGTGGGAGTTTTGAAATGGTTTTATAGGATGATTGTTCCTGTGAATGTTTTGAAAGAACATTTTGAATGTTTTGAGAAGGGGTTTTTAAAGATGAAGACTCTCCCTTCTTTGAATTTTGAAGAAATGACAGTTCCTTTAAGAGACATTCAATCTCCTTTTAGAGCATTTGGAGCTTTAAAATTTTTTGTAAACAAAGCTTTTCTTTTGCTATTGAAGCTTCTAGTGTGTCAATGTTTTGAGGTTGAGAAACTTGTTGGTTGTCAAGCCACATTTGAATTTGGTTTTGGGCTTCATCCTCTTTGACGGCTTGGGTTTGAGATCTAATAGGTTTTGCAGATGAAATGGGTTTTCGATTTTATTGTAGTTGGTCCTTCTAGACCTCTATTCTTTTGGATTTCCTGGGCATCTCTCAAGTCCTTTTTTGATGAAATTCTCTAGTTGGAAAATCCATAACTGAGATTTGGTCTCTTTTAATAAATTCAATTTCAAAATAATAAATACTAAGGATTGCATCCCATATGGCAAATATCTGTTTTGATGCAATTTTTTGGACGTCTTTTTGTAAAAATTCTTTTGCATATTTTTCCTTCAATTCGAAGCAAAATTTTTTGATTGAGTAAATCACTTTGAAATTTTGTAATGCACATGACAATTGAAAAAATTTCTTTTTTAATTATAGAATAATTATTTTGACAATCATTCTAGTGCGCAGATGTAAACTGGACAATGTATTCTTTGTTATTTATTTTTTTTTAGAATACCCCCATATCCTAAATCTCAAGCATATGTTTCATCAATTTTTTGGGCTGATGGATCAGCTAGATGCAGACATGGTATTTCTTTAACTTGTTTTTTGTTTTTTTTTTATTTGTACTATTCTAGTGTATGGATGTTTGGAGATAAATCTAAGACATAATTCAGACTTCCTACAAACCTTTCTAATTGGGTTTTGTCAAGAATTTTGTCAGGAAATTTTTCTGCATAAGATAAGTACCTTTCAATAGGAGTTATGGTACCTTGAGAAATATAATATCCTAAAAATGCCAGATGGTAAACTTGCAGTATCTAATGATGATTTCATATGATGTCTTTAAGGGCATAATGCATTCATCAATGATTCTATAGGCATTTTGAAATTTTTATCCCCTTCTGGTTTTTTGAGGTCGGTTTGACACAATTCCTTTTTTACTTTCTCTTCCTTCCAAGTATTAGATAATTTTTCTCTTTCACATGGGCAATTGATAGTCTTTGATATAATCTCAAATGATATGATGACATTTTCTCCTTCAACAACGTTTTTTGAGATACTATGTCCTTTAGAATTCTTTTAGTAGATTAACGAAGATGAGACTCTTATTTAGAGATTTCTTGAGGTCAAATTCGTGTTCAACAAGATAGTTAAGACCCATTCTTGATTCAATTTGAAGAAGAAAATAATTGAATTTTATGTTGCTCATTGTTACGAAGTTTTTTTTTTTAAAGAAACTATACTTTATATATTTCGAAGGGGACTTTCCATTGGAGAAATTGAAAAAGACGAAGGGTTTGAGGATGGGAATTTCTTCCTCTATGATTTGAATTGCATTCAATTTTCGAAGTGTTGAGGAGGTGTCAAATGGTAATCCATCCATCCTTTGAGCTGGCCTGAGAATCCAGCTATTAGGAGTTCATCTATGAATTTGTCAGGTATATATACCTGGATTTTGTAGGCATTTGATGCCAATGTCATTAGTTTAAGGAGACATAGGATGTTGTATTCAGACATACAATTTATATTCCATTCGTAGACAATACTGGCATTGAATTTAGACTGAGAAATGACGTTAGGTATGTTTTCAATACCTAGGTCTAGTGCTATTACCATGGCTAAAGGTTAACCCTTTTTCCATTGGAGTCTGCACAGGTTTTGTGTTTCTTATTCATCTTTAGAAACCTGGTGTAAAGTCGTAACTGTTTTTTCTAAGGTATCCTTAGCTACCAATGGTGTATAGGTAGAAGAATGTTCTATACTACTTAGTTGGTCATGTAAGGCTTAAGTAAATTTCGGTTGTCCTTGTCTAAACAGTTTTTGGCTTGTTTTTTAGATTTGAAATGGTTTAAAAACTAGGTTTTTTAGTTTTTAATTTGTTGTCTTAGTTGGGGAAACAACGGTAATCAGTTGATGTTCTTCTATCTTAGTTAATTGTTTTGCAATTATGCTAAGATGGACATTCGTAAAATTATCTTGTTGAAGGATATGTCTAATATCTTTTTTTGAACTACCACTTGGGATTTTAAAAGGTCCAACTTCTATTGGCTTTTCTAAGTGTGTTAATTTCGATTTGTCTTAATTGTGGATGTTCAAATTATATTTTCATACCATTTGACATTTCCCATTCTGTAGCTTTATCTCTAGTTGTTATGGGATTTGATGAATGTTGGTTTTGTTTGAATGGGTAAGAAATTTGGTTTTGTGTTGCATAAACCTCAAACTAATCAAAAAATAAAATATGGGTTTTATTTTGTAAAATGAACTCGTAAAATTCATTATGAATTTCTTTTCTATGTATTAGAAAGTTTTTGAAGAACCATGTTCTTTTTTTTTTTCTGTATTTTTGGAGGCATAGAAATCATTATGGAGAATTGTTTTGTCAACTTTAAATTCTTTTTCTATGACATTTAATTCACTAATAACATTTTCAGTTATTGCAGAAAAAGATGGTCAAGTTGGTGGAGAAATGTTTTGTCGTTCCTCATTATTATATTGAGGTTGTGTATAGATTTGATGAGGTACATTTGAAGAGTAATCAACGTTTTAAAAAGAAGCACTTGGTATGATAGAACACGAAATACGTGGTTTTGAAAAGTTTTCTATTTTATGAGGTAATTGTATTACTGAAGGGAGTCTGGAGGAACCAACATTAGAATACTTGGCACTAGAAGTTCTTGAAAAACATAGTTTTACCCTTACATCATTGTATCCGATGACTTCCCTCAAGTTGTTGTTTGGTTTTAACTGTTCAAAAGACTATGGTTTAACAGCTCCTTCCATAATCTATTCTTCAGGAAGATCTATATTTTTCCAAAGGATGGTTTTTGGAATAACAATGTTTGATTTTGATAAATCAATTTGTACAAATAGGGTTATTTTCAATATTTTTTGTTTCCGTAAATGCCAAAAACATAACTATGTAATAAACTATGTAAATAATTGCTATAGGAATAGATCATATTATCATTTTGTAATTACGAGTTTTGATTTGTAACATGAGACATTTTAAGATGTTTGGGTCTTTTAAGGATAAAGAAAAATTTAGATAACATTCAAACCAAATTGATCCTTGACATAATCTAGATTCAATCATACTTATTATTGAATCTTGAAAGTCTAAGCACCTTGCATCTCGTAAGACACATAAGATTGAAGTGTTTAATCCTTACCTAGTTAGAAGTTTGATTCCAACTTGGAAAAGACCTATACGTACGAATTTATAGTTCCTATTGTGGTGTTTTTGAAGTGTTTTATGAGAAAGAAGATCTATTGTTTCAAAGTGATTTCATAAAGGAACATCTCTTTCTTCTGTTTTGATTACATAATCGGTTTTGAGAAGGTTTTTTTAAAAGACTAGATTCATAAATCTGGTCCTTTTTTAATTTTGGGATTCACCAATTGTTAATTGATTTTTTGAAAATATTCCAAAATTATTTCTTCACTATTGATAGCTTCCTTTTGTCCCAAAAAGTTTTGGGTAGAAGAATGGGGAAAAGAAGAAGTTCTGCAAAACAAGTTATTCATATTTAAAAATTTTCTTTTTAATTTGAAAAAACTTTCAAATGATTCACAGCCCTAAGAACACATTTCTATAAATTTATTAATCAATTATTTATTTTAATCAATTATATATACTATTGAAAGGAAATATTTTGCATCTCAATGTGTAATAGTTTTACTAATTTTAAACTTATATTTTGATTTCTATTTTGACATTAACAGCTGAAATTTGTTTTTTATTTTATGAAGGTATTAATAGTTCGTTCAGTGATTTATAGATTACATAAGAGTTTCTTTATTCTTTTATTATTTTGAAATTAATAATGAAATACTCTATTACACTCTTTATTAATTTAATTATAAAATAATTAATTAAAAATAATACATTTAAGGATAAGAGTTGACACAATCTTAAAACTTAAAAGCAAAATAGAAATTTTATTTTATTTTCAATATATCGATAATTTAAAATGAATCGGGCGAATAATAATTACTAGCAAAATTTTCCAATAATAAAAACAACAAAAAAAGACAAAAATAAAACAAAAAATATAACAAACAAATCATGCATCAGATTTGCGGTGATTATTATTATTTCCCTTAATTTTGAAAAATGATAACATAATATATCATTTCGGCTAAAAAGAAGTTGGAGTATTAAGAACAATAGTTTTGAGTAGATGCATATACACAATTAATACAACATGTGCATACGTGCGTATTATTATTATTATCTTTACAAGAACAATTTTGAGTGACGGCACTTGCTCCATATTTACTGTTGAATGCTCCAAAGCAACTAGATGGAGAGAAACTTGATGAAGAGCTACATTTTCCACTCAATGTCATACTTTCGTGGCAAAGTCTC
Organism: Cicer bijugum; assembly: GCA_037974875.1. Lineage (NCBI taxonomy): Eukaryota > Viridiplantae > Streptophyta > Magnoliopsida > Fabales > Fabaceae > Cicer > Cicer bijugum. The sequence goes on from JBBPBT010001050.1 coordinate 1,841,130, forward strand.
AAGGGATCAACTACAAATATTATCAATATCAAATTATTTCACAAATCATTCAAAATTTATACAACATAAATTATAATTCAATTAATAATAATAAGTAGTCATTGATATACCGGATCCATAGGCAAGACTGAAGAGAACAACTAAAACCCCAATTGTCAGGAAAATGTTTCCTATCTTCATGCTGATATTTTCAATTGAAACTCTAAAAATATATGTTAGGACTAGCTAAATCAAGAGGAATTAAACACACATATAGATATACACACACAATGCACATATTTATAGGCACCACGTATATGCACTCTATATTACTTTAATTACTTTGATTAAACTTTAAACATATTCAATAAATCTTTAATAAATAGTACTATTTTTTTTAAAGAAAACTAAATGGTATTTATAATTATTAAATATTATTTTCAGTCAAACCTTTATTAAATATATATAGTATTTATTCAAGAAATTTTTTAATACATAAGATATTGAAAGATACCTTTTTTTTGCTGATTCATAATATAAGTGATCAGATCCAAATGAATAATAAATTTTTAGGCTTAATTGCACTTTTGGTCCCCCTATTATAGGTGAAAATTGAAAGTAGTCCCCCTATTTTGTTTGTCCTCAGTTTTAGTCCCCCAAACAGAATTTGAGGCCAAATCATGATGAGTTGTCATTTTATTAATGACGTGTCAATAAATAGGTGATGTGGCAGACGCTTATGTGGCATAAACTTATTATTATATTATTTCTGATTAAAAAATATAATTTTTATTTTCAAAATCATTTTAATAATTATGAAATATTTTAAAAAATATAATTAAATTGTTAAAATAAAATTAAATTAAACCCTAAATCTTTAAACCCTAAAGCCCCAAATCTTTGAACCCTGAACATATTGATTTGGTCCCCAAAGTTGTCGATTTGCTATCAAGTTCATCCCTTCACGAACCAAGTTGCGTAGAGATAATTTTTTAGCGAATTCAAGCAACAAAAGTAGCTCTTTGAGGGACTTGATTGTATATTTAGTCATGTGTGTGTGTGTGTCTTGACAATGAAAGACCAATTTTGATGTAAACAAATTGAAATCAAGGGATTTTCTAATGTGTTTATTATTTGATATTTGTATCTTTTGGGATGGAGAGTGAAGGGGTTTAGTATATATAATATATTGAAAATTGAAAATTCTGTAATGATGTTACCTCTCCTCCTACACTTAACCTCATGCTTTTTAGCAGTATTGGGAGAAGGCCGAATTTCCATTTCATGTTATTCCGAAGATCGGTGAACTGGGTATTGCTGGTGGCACAATCAAGGTTCTCCATTTACACATTCCCTTACTTTTTTGTCTTAGTTAGGTCTGAGACAGTTCAAAGAGTTTTTAGCTAGTTGTTGTGATTGATTATCAGGGTTATGGTTGTCCTGGTCTTTCCATACTTGGAAGTGCTGTTGCTGTTGCAGAAGTCGCTAGAGTTGGGGCTTTAGCTTGAAGTCGCTAGAGTTGGGGCTTTAGCTTGAAGTCGCTAGTGCTGTTACTGTTGTAGAAGTTGCTAGAGTTGGGGCTTTAGAGTTCAAAGATTTGGGGCTTTAGGGTTTAAAGATTTAGGGTTTAATTTAATTTTATTTTAACAATTTAATTATATTTTTTTAAAATATTTCATAATTATTAAAATGATTTTTGAAAATAAAAATTATATTTTTTAATCAGAAATAATATAATAATAAGTTTATGCCACGTAAGTGTCTGCCACGTCACCTATTTATTGACACGTCACCTATTTATATTTTAATCATTTTAAGTATCTCTTATTTTAATTATTTCTAAATATATCTTATTTTAATTATTTATAGAATCTTGAGATCGTAGTAATATTGTGTTTGATTTTCTTTGTTTTTATATACTATTTTTGAATTGTGATTTTATATATATGTTTATTATGATTTAGTAATTTACATAAAATATTATTGTTATATCTATTTATTTTATAATTTTGACTATTTTCTAATATGATGGTATTGTAATAATATGAATATTTTGAGAAATAAGTATAATTGTGGGGATTATTTTGAATGTGAAAGTTTCTACTATTAGTAAAATGTTTTTTTTTATATATTTATTATTTTAATTAATCTAATTTATAAAATATTAGTAATGTTTGGAAAACTAAATGGGGTTTGGAGGAATATTAAAAAGGAGATTAAATAATTATTAGTTTTATTTCAAAATAAAAATAATAATAGTAAAATATAAATAAAGAGACCAATGGGGTTGACTCTATGAACCCTAATTGTTAAAAATATAAAATAAACAAAAGAAGGGAAGGGAGTTGGAAGGGCGGCCGTAGAACCAAATAGTAAACACAACAACCTATCGTTTGACACTGGAGAGCCATAACTGTCCAAGAAAAGTTTCTCTGTTTTCGTCCAAATTTCAGTATGTTGTTTTACTCATTTATATATTCAATTAAATACAATTTTTCAGATTTTTAACAACCCGAATTTCTTCCTAAAATACCCGAGTTCTCCGTTTACAGAAATCCTTATTTTGCATCGTTCTCCTTCACCATAAGTCCGATTTTAGTGAAACAAATGCCAAAACGACCGTGTGAAAAGTGGCTATATTATCCACCAATTGGTTTTCTGATTTATGGTAATTTTCTTTGACCGAATTTCGAAATCAGTTTTTAGACTATTTTCTCATAATTTATTTTTGACGTTTACCCATAAATTGTCGAGTTAGATCGATTGAAGGACAAAAAGTCAAAGAACAAATATTGTTTGCTCATGGAATCTTATTCATGTATGAAAGCTTCAAAATAAGGTAAGGGGTGAGAGAGCGTTTGAATTCATGAGTATAATATATTGTGAGATGAACGGGAAAACCGTATTTCCCAACGATTCATCCGGGGCTTGCTACGTACGGCAGTAGCCCTTTGAGAGATAAATTGATTAATTTGAAATATGAGAATTGTGAGATTAAAATGTGAAATAGAAATTTTTATAAGGTGTTGATTGATTTAATTTTCGATACTTGTGTGGTAGTTGATATTTGTTATTATTGTGAAGTTGGATGTTGAATGAAATTATGTGTACATGTTTGCTTACGTGATGATAATGAAATATGGATGATTATTATTTGTTATTATTGTGATGTGATTATTTGTTATTATTTGTTATTATTGTGTACATGTTTGTTATTATTTGTTATTATTGTGATGTGATTATGAAATATGGATGCATGGTTTGATATATGCTTATGTGATGATAATGATGATTTTTGATTGATGATAGTGATGTCATAAAATTGTGATGAGCTTATATATTGATCATGATTATTTATGATTAATGATATTATAAAATTGTGATGAAAATATTGAAGTACCCCATACTTGATGAGATAGTGATGATTCTTAAATACGATGCTCTTAAGGGAGTAGTCTAAGCTAACAGGGGGAGAAAATAAATATTGTGAATGTGTGAAGTGGAGATTATTTTGTCATCATATAGGTAGGGCCTAACAAGCCTAGTGATTATGGGGAAGTACAACTGAATGAGCCTGATCGTGGCGGTCTGCTGTCGAGCCTTAAGACAAGATTGTTAGACCTTGGAGGTATTCCGGTGGGGAATTCCTAGGTGACTTGGAGGTAGCACTCCAAATGTCGGGAGCTACCATGCAACACACGTTTACCTCGACTGTCACGTATATGTGTCTCGGGTTTTGAGTTGAGGGGATCTATGAGGACAGGGCCAATTTGAATTGTCCGTCCACCGGGATGGTGGCATAGTATCATGGCCTCCTAACCAAGTACTTCAGAGTTAGAATGGTACCACATTGTGAAGTAGAGTCTAAGCTCATGCATAGCATTGCATTTCCTTGTGATTGTTTTATTGTGATTGATGTGTTTCAAAGGTAATATTAATTAGATGATTTGATGCATATTATAATGAGATGATTATTTTACTTGAGTGACTTTGATGTTATATTATGATACTATTTAATTAAATAATTTGATATATCGTAAAGTGATTATGATACGGTTCTATTATGATTGTTTGCGTGTTCTTCTTACTCATATTATACTATTAACATGATTTCAAAACTCACCTCCTTCGTTGTTTGTGTTTGACTGGCTGGGCCCTGCGTTTGCGAAATCGCAGTTATTACAGGTTAATGAGTCTTGAAGTTCAAGTTTGGGAGGAACCCCGCTCTGATAGGTGATACTGGGAATAAGGGTTTTAATTTGTATTTTACTTATTTAATTTGAATCAAATTTTTGTATGTAAACCTTAGAAGTACTAATAAGTTTTTAGAATTAAATCAAGTAATTATACTTAAATCAAGTTTATTGAGATTAAATTGTTTTATTTGAGTAATAAAATTTGAATTGGTGCATGTCTACTTTGAGAAACGTGATATCCTAAATTAGTTACAAAAGATTTTATTTTCTTGAAAATATAATTCTATTTATCCGCTGCAAATTTTATAGGAATATGATAAAAATCATTATATATATATTATTGTGGGATTTAGGGTGTCACATTAGTGGTATCAGAGCAGGTCTGTCCAATCAGGCCGGGTGGGTTGAGTGTCGGTTCAATGGGAGTCAAATGTCAGTCGTGTCAATTGTGTTTTCTTGTGTATTAATTATTTTTACTATCATGTTTTTCTGCTTTTATATTATTGTGTTATTGTCATGTGGTATATGCTTTTGTATAATTATACATATATTTGAAGTTACTAATGAACTATACACTTTTTGCTTACTCTAATTGTGTTGTGATTATAAGCTTCTAATTAAGTGACTAAATAAACCATGAAATTATTTGTTAAAATTTGAGTGAAGTTTAATTGTTGACATAACCAAATTAATTACCTTTTGATTAGACTTGTGGTTTGCGTTTCTAACTTGGATTATTTGCTCTATTGTTATAGTGGATAGGTAGAAATAATTTTTATTGTCTAGCTATATATTTAAAATTATTAATTTAATGGAGATAATATTAATTATTGATTGATTATGATTATTAATTATTTTCACTATCATGTTTTTATTTGTTATATTATTGTGTTATGTGATGTATGCTTTTGTATTATTGTACATATCTTTGAAGTTAATAATTAACTATTTACTATCTTCTTACTCTAATTGTGTTGTGTTGTGGATTCTCAATTCTTATTTAAGTGATAAAATATAATAGGAAATTATTTCTTAAAATTTAAGTTAATTTGAAATGTTGACATGATTGAGTTAATTAGCTTTTTATTGGATTTGTGTTTATAATTTTATTTTTTTGCTCTATGTTAGAATGAATAGTTAGAAATAATTTTTTCTATTGATGGGCAGTAGTATGTTTGAAATGATGAATTTAATTGATATGATACTAGTTATTGACTGATAGGCCTTGTCTTTAGTGTCATTACATGATGATTAAATTAAAATTTACAGTATGTTTTACTATGTCTTGTTTTTAAGAAAATTGAAAAGAGTTATTGTTATCTTGATTTAGGGGGCTGGTATGAATATTGAATCGTGAGGGTGTTGGAATAATTATTTGAAGTGATTGATTTTCTGATTATGATATTATGAACTCATTAGAGTTTAACTCGATGTTAGAGTTTTAGAGTTTAAGAACTCTTCAGTGATTTACAATAGTACTAATGATAAAATGTCTACTAATTGAGAAAGAGAAAGAAAAAAAATTATTAATATTATTATTATTATTATTGTTTTATTGAAATACAATTAAAAAAAAAGGGATGTTTCTTTCTAAACCTTACTTGAATAGAAAATATATCTCTTATGTCTAAAGTTTTAATTTTGACTAGAAAATTTTTATTTCTGATTTTGAATGGATATATGTGAAAAAA
>JBBPBT010001050.1:1855513-1867251 GCA_037974875.1 Cicer bijugum
TTCATTTCAATTGATAATTTAATTAATATTATCCAATTTTAATTTATGATAACTTTTTTTTTTTGTACAATAAAATTTTATTTTATTTCATAATTACTAATGTCCATCTATTAATGAGTTGCCAATGAATCATAATCAAAATTATATATATATATATATATATATATATATTTATTGTTGTTAAAGACGACGATGAATAATTCACTAAATTAAGAATATTTTTGTTTTATGTAAAGGAAACGTAGATTGATTGAAAATGAAATGGATATTGATCAGATGCAAAACATAGAACATTCTTCGTTTTCTAAGTAACATAATTAAAGCTTTAAATGATAAAATGAACACACACAATAGTTAATCCAGTTCAAAGAGAGACTCCTACGTCTGAGTGATTGAATCCGACTTTGAATTATCACTATAATGAGATGAAAATGATTAAGAAGTTTTCTGGGGTGAGCATCAACATGTTGATATACTAAAAAGATGAAGCAGACAATAATTCAATAAAGCAAACCATAATCCATAGAGAATTATGTGAAAATAATTGTGTTTCGTCAAGAAAAATATCGAACTATGTTGTTAATAAGAAAATAGTTTGAAAAAATAATTGAAAGTAGGTAAAGTTCATAATAAATGAAAAATCAACAAATTTTTTGATGCACAAGATCAGTCTTAGCTTCAAGTGCAGAGCATACTTAATATGCAGAAATAAATAAGGTTTTAATAAAGCAAGATATTAAAACATGAATAAGATTAATACATGATTAATACTTACAATAGTTTTGAAATACTTAAAAAGAAAATATACAAGTTTTTGAAAAATTAGAGACACTCAATTTTTCTAACTCTCTGTGTTTTTCTCTGTGCTAAAAATCTCCGCCTTGGAAGTGAAGCGGAGCATTCCTTATATACGAAAGAAATCCTTCTTTTGCTGACTTGTGTAGTGGAGGAAATGATGAGATTATTTCTACTGTTTGCTTTCGATGGAAGTGGTAAAAGAAGTGGCAGACAAGTGCTAGACAACTTTAGCTTTTGCTTTTGTCTTCTGATTTCATTTGAGAACGAATTTTCTACAAAAGTCCACAACCAAAATTAGGCTAGGCCCAATAAATGACGGACTAAATAGTTTTTTGGATTCAAATTTTGAATTGGGCTTAAATTATTCGGACCAATGTCTTGATTATTTGATAAAGGGTGAAGAGGCAAAAACAGTCGTCTTCATTATCATCTCCCAAATTAATCTTGCTTTCGGAATTAGTACTTGAGGAAGCTTTTGAGGATTGGACCTTGCTCTTGAGAAGTAGGGCCATGATCTCAAAGTATTCATCTTCAGTTTTTGCTACTGCTAACTGAGTTTGTGCAGACAATTTCTGAGCTAGGAATTGAGTTTGCATTTGGTGAGGTTTCTGCAATCCCTGCTTTTAGAGCCATGTGGATACGACTTGTTTTATGAATTCTAGGAGGAATAGAGAATTTCGTCCACCATCGAACTTTGTACCTTCTGACGAGGATTTTTTGGGCGTCCTTTTGATCAATTTCAAAATACCAGGCTAAAACCCATGGTAAGAAGAATTTTTTATAGAAGAGCATTAAATGATGAAAAATTTGTTCTCTTTCTGTGGGTTTGTAATGTGTTTTCTATAGTTGGATGTTTTCTTGGACTTCCGATTTTAAGACATTTGGAATGGAGCCATATAGTTTCCACCAATGGGCAAACAATTGGGAGATTTTTGAAGGATCCTTGGTTAGATTAAAGAAAAATAGTCAAGTATGACTATATTTCAAGTATGACTATAAAAGCGGTCTGCTATTGTCCAAATGTTTTGAAATTCTATTTTAACTAAATACGTAGATTTTGGTTTAAAATTTGTTAAGGAAACCTGAGATTCATTTTGTTTTAAAATCATTTTTGAAAATTTCTTCTGTGGGAGTTTTGAAATGGTTTTATAGGATGATTGTTCCTGTGAATGTTTTGAAAGAATATTTTGAATGTTTTGAGAAGGGGTTTTTAAAGATGAAGACTCTCCCTTCTTTGAATTTTGAAGAAATGACAGTTCCTTTAAGAGACATTCAATCTCCTTTTAGAGCATTTGGAGCTTTATAATTTTTTGTAAACAAAGCTTTTCTTTTGCTATTGAAGCTTCTAGTGCGTCAATGTTTTGAGGTTGAGAAACTTGTTGGTTGTCAAGCCACATTTGAATTTGGTTTTGGGCTTCATCCTCTTTGACGGCTTGGGCTTGAGATCTGATAGGTTTTGCAGATGAAATGGGTTTTCAATTTTATTGTTGTTGGTCATTCTAGACCTCTATTCTTTTGGATTTCCTGGGCATCTCTCAAGTCCTTTTTTGATGAAATTCTCTAGTTAGAAAATCCATAATTGAGATTTGGCCTCTTTTAATAAATTCAATTTCAAAATAATAAATACTAAGGATTGCATCCCATATGGCAAATATCTGTTTTGATGCAATTTTTTGGACGTCTTTTTGTAAAAATTCTTTTGCATATATTTCCATCAATTCGAAGCAAAATTTTTTGACTGAGTAAATCACTTTGAAGTTTTGTAATGCCTATGACAATTGAAAAAATTTCTTTTTTAATTATAGAATAACTATTTTGACAATCATTCTAGTGCACAGATGTAAACTGGACAATGCATTCTTTGTTATTTATTTTTTTTTAGAATACCCCCATATCCTAAATCTGAAGCATATGTTTCATCAATTTTTTGGGCTGATGGATCAGCTAGATGCAGACATGGTATTTCTTTAACTTGTTTTTTTTTTTTTTTTGATTATTTGTACTATTCTAGTGTATGGATGTTTGGAGATAAATCTAAGACATAATTCAGACTTCCTACAAACCTTTCTAATTGGGTTTTGTCAAGAATTTTGTCAGGAAATTTTTCTGCATATGATAAGTACCTTTCAATAGGAGTTATGGTACCTTGAGAAATATAATGTCCTAAAAATGCCAGATGGTAAACATGCAGTATCTAATGATGATTTCATATGATGTCTTTAAGGGCATAAAGCATTCATCAATGATTCTATAGGCATTTTGAAATTTTTATCCCCTTCTGGTTTTTTGAGGTGGGTTTGACACAATTCCTTTTTTACTTTCTCTTCCTTCCAAGTATTAGATAATTTTTCTCTTTCACATGGGCAATTGATAGTCTTTGATATAATCTCAAATGGTATGATGACATTTTCTCCTTCAACAACGTTTTTTGAGAAACTATGTCCTTTAGAATTCTTTTAGTAGATTAACGTAGATGAGACTCTTATTTAGAGATTTCTTGAGGTCAAATTCGTGTTCAACAAGATAGTTAAGACCCATTCTTGATTCAATTTGAAGAAGAAGATAATTGAATTTTATGTTGCTCATTGTTACAAAGCTTTTTTTTTTTTTAAAGAAACTATACTTTATATATTTCGAAGGGGACTTTCCATTGGAGAAATTGAAAAAGACGAATGGTTAGAGGATAGGAATTTCTTCCTCTATGATTTGAATTGCATTCAATTTTTGAAGTGTTGAGGAGGTGTCAGATGGTAATCCATCCATCCTTTGAGCTGGCCTGAGAATCCAGCTATTAGGAGTTCAGCTATGGATTTGTCAGGTATATATACCTAGATTTTGTAGGCATTTGATGCCAATGTCATTTGTTTAAGGAGACTTAGGATGTTGTATTCAGACATACAATTTATATTCCATTCATAGACAATACTGGCATTGAATTTAGACTGAGAAATGACGTTAGATCTGTTTTGAATACCTAGGTATGGTGCTGTTACCATGGCTAAAGGTTAACCCTTTTGCCATTGGAGTTTGCACAGGTTTTGTGTTTCTTATTCATCTTTAGAAACCTGGTCTAAAGTCGTAACTGTTTTTTCTAAGGTATCCTTAGCTACCAATGGTGTAGAGGTAGAAGAATGTTCTATACTACTAAGTTGGTCATGTAAGGCTTAAGTAAATTTCGGTTGTCCTTGTCTAAACAGTTTTTTGCTTGTTTTTTAGATTTGAAATGGTTTAAAAACTAGGTTTAGTTTTTAATTTGTTGTCTTAGTTGGGGAAACAAATGTAATCAGTTGATGTTCTTCTATGTTAGTTAATTGTTTTGCAATTATGCTACGATGGACATTCGTAAAATTATCTTGTAGAAGGATATGTCTAATATCTTTTTTTGAACTACCACTTGGGATTTTAAAAGGTCCAACTTCTATTGGCTTTTCTAAGTGTGTTAATTTTGATTTGTCTTAATGGTGGATGTTCAAATTATATTTTCATCCCATTTGACATTTCCCATTTTGTAGCTTTATCTCTAGTTGTTATGGGATTTGATGAATGTTGGTTTTGTTTGAATTGGTAAGAAATTTGGTTTTGTGTTGCATAAACCTCAAACTAATCAAAAAATAAAATATGGGTTTTATTTTGTAAAATGAACTCATAAGATTCATTATGAATTTCTTTTCAATGTTTTAGAAAGTTTTTGAAGAACCATGTTCTTTTCTTCTGTATTTTTGGAGGCATAGAAATCATTATGGAGAATTGTTTTATCAACTTTAAATTCTTTTTCTATGACATTTAATTCACTAATAACATTTTCAGTTATTGCAGAAAAAGATGGTCAAGTTGGTGGAGAAATGTTTTGTCGTTCCTCATTATTATATTGAGGTTGTGTATAGATTTGATGAGGTACATTTGAATAGTAATCAACGTTTTAAAAAGAAGCACTTGGTATGATAGAAGACGAAAAACGTGGTTTTGAAAAGTTTTCTATTTTATGAGGTAATTGTATTACTGAAGGGAGTTTGGAGGAACCAACATCAGAATACTTGGCACTGGAAGTTCTTGAAAAACTTAGTTTTACCCTTACATCGTTGTATCAGATGACTTCCATCAAGTTGTTGTTTGGTTTTAACTGTTCAGAAGACTGTGGTTTAACAGCTCCTTCCATAATCTATTCTTCAGGAAGATCTATATCTTTCCAAAGGATGGTTTTTGGAATAACAATGTTTGATTTTGATAAATCAATTTGTACAAATAGGGTTATTTTCAATATTTTTTGTTTCCTTAAATGCCAAAAACATAACTATGTAATAAACTCTGTAAATAATTGCTACAGGAATAGATCATATTATCATTTTGTAATTACGAGTTTTGATTTGTAACATGAGACATTTTAAGATATTTGGGTCTTTTAAGGATAAAGAAAAATTTAGATAACATTCAAACCAAATTGGTCCTTGACATAATCTAGATTCAATCATACTTATTATTGAATCTTGAAAGTCTAAGCACCTTGCATCTCGTAAGACACATAAGATTGAAGTGTTTAATCCTTACCTAGTTAGAAGTTTAATTCCAACTTGGAAAAGACCTATACGTATGAAATTATAGTTCCTATTGTGGTGTTTTTGAAGTGTTTTATGAGAAAGAAGATCTATTGTTTCAAAGGGATTTCATAAAGGAACATCTCTTTCTTCTGTTTTGATTACATAATCGGTTTTGAGAAGGTTTTTTTAAAAGACTAGATTCATAAATCTGGTCCTTTTTTAATTTTGGGATTCACCAATTGTTAATTGATTTTTTGAAAATATTCCAAAATTATTTCTTCACTATTGATAGCTTCCTTTTGTCCCAAAAAGTTTTGGGTAGAAGAATGGGGAAAAGAAGAAGTTCTGCAAAACAAGTTATTCATATTTAAAAATTTTCTTTTTAATTTGAAAAAACTTTCAAATGATTCACAGCCCTAAGAACGCATTTCTATAAATTTATTAATCAATTATTTATTTTATCAATTATATATACTATTGAAAGGAAATATTTTGCATCTCAATGTGTAATAGTTTTACTCATTTTAAACTTATATTTTGATTTCTATTTTGACATTAACAGCTGAAATTTCCTTTTTATTTTATGAAGGTATTAATAGTTCGTTCAGTGATTTATAGATTACATAAGAGTTTCTTTATTCTTTTATTATTTTGAAATTAATAATGAAATTCTCTTTTACACTCTTTATTAATTTAATTATAAAATAATTAATTAAAAATAATACATTTAAGGATAAGAGTTGACACAATCTTAAAACTTAAAAGCAAAATAGAAGTTTTATTTTATTTTCAATATATCGATAATTTAAAATGAATCGGGCGAATAATAATTACTAGCAAAATTTTCCAATAATAAAAACAACAAAAAAAGACAAAAATAAAACAAAAAATATAACAAACAAATCATGCATCAGATTTGCAGTGATTATTATTATTTCCCTTAATTTGGAAAAATGATAACATAATATATCATTTCGGCTAAAAAGAAGTTGGTGTATTAAGAACAATAGTTTTGAGTAGATGCATATACACAATTTAAAATGTTCTTCGATTGTTTCAGAAAAAATTAAAACACCATCAATATGGTGATGCAAAATTTTGAAAATAGATTAAAAATATCATTCATAATTCTTTGGAATTCTGAAGGAGGATTTTTTTAATTTGAAGGGCATTACAGTCAATTCATATTGTCCAAATGGAACAATAAAAGCAATTTTGTATCTATCTCTAGGTTCAATTTGTATTTGCGAAAAACCCGATTTCATGTTGAATTTTAAAAATACAAATGAAGAATGAAATTTTTGTAAAAGATCTTTTTTGTTTGGAATTGGATAATGAATCCATTCTAGAGCTCTATTTTAGGGTTTGTAATTAATTACCAGCCTAGGTATTCGTCTTTCTATTTCTGAATTTTTGTTAACATAGAAAGCTACGCAACTCCAGGGAGATCTGGATTTTGTTATTAGACGTTTTTGTTCCAAATCTGGAAATTCTTTTTTCCAATGTTGTTCGAGCTCATAATTCATTTGGATAGGTCTGGCTTTAGTTGGGATTTGTTTACCAGATATATTGTTATGATAAGGTAAATCTACCATGTGTTGATTTTTATCCCAAAAGGCATTTGGCATATATATCTGATAAAATTTTATCTTCAATTTTCTTTTGTAGTTCAATTTTTTTTGTTTTATAACATTATTTTGTAATTGTTGTTGAATCCTGAGAAAGGAAACATCATGTTTTAGAAAACACAAATGTTTTTCTCTTCCCTGAATTTGACAATTCAATTCATTTTTATAAATAGAACAAGCTTTTAAAAGATTTAAATTCTTTGTTCTAGGTTTTACAATAAAAGGGAAAACGATTTTGGTTTCTTTTGTTTTGTAAGAAATACTATCATAATTGATAGAATAGGGAGTTATCATGTTAATGAAAGGAGTCCTTAAAATGACACTATGAGTTATATTTTCTAATAAGACAAAAGGAGTTTTGATTGAATCGTTACCATTTTTAATGGAAGCTTCACGTTTACTTTTTATAATCATGTTGGAGTTGTTAACAACAACAAGTTTTTCATTTGATTTTTGCAGAAATCTGTTTGGTACGATGCTACTTTTTATGTAGTTTAAGTCTGCTCCCGTATCAAAAAGTGCAATTGTTTCAAACTTGAAATCTTCAAATAAAACTAAATTGATTTTGATTAAATATTTTCTTGTTGTTATTGTTCTTAAAATAAACAAGAAATCTTCTGGGATTTCTTCTTGGTTTTAAATTTTGTTTTCTAAGGGTAGTGAATAATCTTCATTTTCTCCTTCTTCTCCCTTTTGGTTAGATAGATATTCAATTTTGAACTTGGGAAAAATGATTTTAAAGAATATTGGAATCAACTTCCTGCTATTGTTTAAGAGTTCTTAACTCTTATTTTACAATTTTAATTTCTTCATGTAGAGATTGGATTGTGACAAGGGTATGGGATTTTCTTTTTGTTCCTAATATGTTTGTTAAATCATAAGTGGTTTTTGGAAACAATTATGATGAGGATGTGGAAGGCTGACTTTGTTTTGAATCAAAAGTATTTAACAACTTTCCTATTATTTCTTTTTGGAGTTTTGTATCTTCAACTTGATTTATTATATCAAGAATTAATTCTTGATCTTTTATTAAATCATTGATTGATTTTGGACTAGATTTTGAATTGCTAGGGGTTTCGGACGTTCCTAATTCATCAAACTGCAAAGGTTTATCATTTTTTGATGAACTTATTTCAAAATCTATAAGTGTTTCTTCTTATGAGGTTTTTAAAAGTATTGCCTCAATTTTTTGAATTATTTTTTCATCAAATTTTAATTCAAGAAGTTTTGTATTTATGTTGCAATATCCTGAGATGTGTCCTATTTTGCCACACTTATAACAAGTTATTTGTTCTGAATTTTGAAGTTCAAACATTTTATGCAAGGGTTTTTCTTGTAAAAATTAGGTTTTCTTTAGTTGTAAGGATTTTGAGGTTTATATTTTTTATAGAATCCATGTTTGCCTGGTTTTGAGAAAGACTTTCTATGAGGTTTTCTATAAGGTTTTGAACAAGATCGTCCAAAGTCTTTTGAAACATTTGTCGTAGGTATTTCAAACTATTTGCAAAAAGATCCTAGTTATATTCATTTCCCATTTTACGAGTTTTGAAGTTTTAAATCTTGATTGATTTTTAAACCTTCCTTTTGTATGAAACCAACCAATTCCACATAAGTTAATTGATTGTATGGGATTTGGTTCATCCCATAGACTTCTTTAATTTTGTTTCTAACATGTTCTCCTAAAAAGATTGGGAGTCCTGCAAGGAATTTCTCCTTCCAAAAAGGTTGGTTTGACTATTCCGTAAACATAACTCTAGTTAGGAAAATGTTTTTGTAATTTTCAAATTCATATAGTTTTTTTATCTGAGATTTCAAAGTAATATTGCATTCTAATCTTTTAAGTGAGATGGATCATCTATGAAGTGCAGGCTAATTGTGTGAGTTAGTGTTGCAACTACATCAGGTATTGGGTTTCCTATCTCGTCGAGGATGGGAATTCCTTCCTCTGTGGAGTCTGCACATGTTTTGTGTTTCTTGTTCAAATTTAGAAACCTGGTCTAAAGTTGTAACAGTTTTGAAAACTGGGGTTTTTTAGTTTTGAATCTGTTGTCTCAGTTGGGGAAATAACGGTAATCTATTGATGTTCTTCTATCTTAGTTAATTATTTTGCAATTGTGTTAAGATGGACATTCGTAAAATGATATTGTTAAAGGATTTGTCTAATATCTTTTTATGAACTATCACTTGGGATTTTGAAAGGTGCAACTTCTATTGACATTTCTAAGTGTGTTATTTTGATTTGTCTTAATGGTGGATTTTCAGATTGTGACACCCTAAATCCCAAACTAATATATATATATATATATATATATATATATAATAATTTATATCATATTCCTATAAAATTTGGAGCGAATAAATAAAAATATATTTCCAAGAAAATAAAAAGTTTATATTTAATTTATGATATCACGTTTCTAAAAAATAAAAATAAAAACACTATAAACTTATTTTTTATCCATTAAAATAGTTCAATCTCGATAAGCTTGATTTAAGTATAATTACTTGATTTAATTCTAAAAACTTACTAGTACTTCTAAGGTTTTCATACAAAAATTCGATTCAAATTAAATAAGTAAAATACAAATTAAAACCTTTATTCTCGGTATCACCTATCAGAGCGGAGTTCCTCCCAAACTTGAATTTCAAGACTCATTAACCTGTAATAGCTGCGATTTCGCAAACACAGGGCCCAACCAGTCAAACACAAACAACGAAGGAGGTGAGTTTCGAAATCATGATGACAATATAATACAAGTAAGAAGAACACAGAAACAATTATAATAGGACCGTATCATTGCAAAAATATTCGATCAAGAAAATATCACATTCAAATGTCAAAATCACTCAAGGAAAATCAATAGATTTCACTATAACATCAAATTGTCTAAGAGAAATTATCACCACACATGATACATATTAATAACAACAAAACAATTACAATAAAATGCAATGCTATGCATGAGCTTAGACTCTACTTCACAATGTGGTATCATTCTAACTCTGTAGTACTTGGTTAGGAGGCTTGATACTATGGCACCATCTCGATGGAAGGACAATTCAAATTGGCCCTGTCCTCATAGATCCCCTCAACTAACCCCGAGACACATATACGTGACAATCGAGGTAAACCTGTGTTGCGTGGTAGCTCCCGACATTTGGAGTGCTACCTCCAAGTCACCTTGGAATTCCCCACCCGAATACCTCCAAGGTATAACAATCTTGCCTTAAGGCTCGACAGCAGACCGCCACGATCAGGCTCACTATATTGTACTTCCCCAAAATCACTAGGCTTGTCAAGCCCTACCTATATGATGACAAAATAATCTCCATTTCACAAATTCACAATAATTTCTCCCCTCGTTGGTATATGATACTCCATTAAAACCGGCATCTCAAACACGAATTGAAATCACCATTATTTCATCAATTATGTGGTTAATTCAGTATTCTCATCACGGTTTACAACATCACTATCATCCTCATCACATAAACTCCTTACAAATTTATAGCATCACTATCATCAATCAAACATTATCACATAAACTTATTACAAATGTATAACATCACAATTATTAATCGTACATCATCATCATTACATAAAATTATCACAACACATCCATATTTTGTTATCATATCACATAAACTCATCTAATCACACGTATATAAAAATTTAATTCGACACTCAATATCACAATATTATCAGTATCACACATTCAAATAAATTAAATCAATCAACACCCTACAAATATTTCTATTCTATATTTTAATCTCACAATTTCCATATGTGCACATTAATTAATTTATCCCTCAAAGGGCTACTGCCATACGTAGCGAGCCTCAAATGAATCGTTGGGAAATACAGTTTTCCCATTCATCTCACAATATATTATACACATGAATTCAAACGCTCTCTCACCCCTTACCTTGCTTTGACGCTTTCCCACACGAATACGATTCCACGAGCAAACAACCTTTGTTCATTGAATCTTTGTCCTTCAATCGATCTAACTTGATAGTTTATGGGTAAACGTTAAAAATAAATTTTGAGAAGATACTCTAAAAACTAAATTCGAAGTTCGGTCCAGGAAAATTACCATAAATCAGAAACCCAAACTTTTCACACGGTCGTTTTGGCGTTGGTTTAACTCAAATCGGATTTACGGTGAAGGAGAACGGTGCAAAATAACGAATTCTACAAACGAAGAAGTCGGGTATTTTAGAAAGAAATTGGGGTTGTTAAAAATCTTGAAAATCATGTTTAATTGACGAGTTGAATGAATAAAATAACATACTCAAATTTGGATGAAAACGGAGAAACTTTTACGGAACAGTTATCGATCATCGGTGTTGGGTTTACTCTTTGGTTCTATGGTTGCCCGTCCAACTCCCTTCTCTTTTCTTTGTTTTGTTTTATTTTAGTAAAAATCAGGGTTCACAAGGTTTCTTTATTTATGTTTCTAGTTTACTATTATTATTTTTATTTTGTTGAAATAAAATTAATAATTGTTTAATCTCCTTTTTAATATTCCTCCAAACACCATTTAGTTTTCCAAACGTTACTAATATTTTATAAATTAGAGTAATTAAAATAATCAATATATAAAAAAACATATTATTAATGAATGAAACTTTCACATTCAAAATAATCCCTACAATTATACTTATTTCTCAAAATATTCATATTATAATAATACCATCATATTAGAAAATAGTCCAAATTATAAAATAAATAGATATAACAACAATATTTTATGTTAATTACTAAATCAGAATA
>JBBPBT010001050.1:1867352-1900706 GCA_037974875.1 Cicer bijugum
AACACAATATTACTATGATCTCAAGATAAGTATTTATAGAATAAATAATTAAAATAAGATATATTTATCAATAATAAAAATAAGTGATACTTAAAAATTATTAAAATATAAATATGTATGCACTTCACATTAGTCAAACATATAAGAAAATATCATAATAATTACCAACTCACATATACACTTAAAATCGTATAAAATCTTGTTCTTTAAAATATTACACTAAAATACTATTATTTTTAGAAAAATATATAATATCTATCAAACCAAACATCATAGAAAGCATCCATATAACAAAATTTACTCACAAAATTTAGCAACATATATTCTAAAATAACTTTAACATCAAATTAATTATTTAAAATCCTATTTAATTAATAATATAGTTTATTATCAAATTTAGGGTGTTACAATTCTCCACTTGTTAAAGAATTTCGTCCTCGAAATTTGCGATAAGTGAACTAATATCTAACTTACCACCCTCAAGATTCAAACTTAATCTATAAATGTATTTAAGACATTCAATCTCCAATTAAGCACAACATGTAGAAAATCAACTAACATAGCATGATATTCTAACATGACAAAATAAATCAATTAAACACACAACATTTATCATTCAATTATGAAATAAAATACTTATCTCATTTACCATTCTTTTATGAAATAAAATACCATAGAGCTACTCACTATAATTTACATATAAAACATAACATATAAATTTTGTCAATCATAACGTAGTTAATTTAGTTTGGTTATATGAAACACATTCCAAGTATGTTGTCAATTTCAACTCTTTCTTTCAAACCAAATATTACTAGTTTTACTCCTTAAAATAAAGTCTAAATCATATCACAAAACATTTAACAAATTTAACTTAGGTTATAACACTATAATAGAATTACAATCAATTACTCTATAAATACATATTATATATATAATCAAGGAAAAAATAATGATGGATATACTATTTCCCAATAACATATATTTAATAATTTAATTCATTAAACTCAATTGGTAGTGGGATCTTTGAGGAGGCGGTACTTATCCCCTAGGTACCGGCCTTGAATCCCGCGAAGGGCAAACACTCGCTAGATTTCCATGAGGGAAAGGGGGCGGGGGGGCACTACGCCAAAAATGACATTTAACAGCGCACCTTTTACAGCGCTTTCTAAACACAAGCACTGTTGTAAATATATTTTAAAAATAATGGAGCCTTTTACAGTGCTTTTGATGACTAGCGCTGTAAAAGAAGCGTTGTTGTAGGTCATATAACGTTTGCGCATAACGTTATAAGGCTTTTACAGCGCTTGTCAAAAAAGTGTTGTAAAATGAAGCGCTTTCGATTGTCAAAAGAGTATGAAATTGGATACGAAATGGATGGGAAATGGATGTCAGCCAATTGATTGTCAAAAGAGTATGAAATTGGAGTGAAGGAGTTTGTTGAGTTTGCAGTGAAGAATGCAAAAGATCCAAATAGAGTAGTTTGTCCTTGTTTAAAATGTTGTTTTGGAAAACGTGTTAGAGAAGATCAATTAGAAGGACATCTAGTATGTAATGGAATTGATCAAAGCTACACATGTTGGATAAGACATGGTGAGAAAAAAAAAAGGAAACATTAATTTTGAGAATAGTTCGACATATGCTTCAACTGACTTCGATACAGATACTTATGAGTCGGACCGAGTTGATGAGATCGCAAAAGCAGTTGAAGAAGATCTTCGAGATTGTCCTAAAATGTTTGAAAGTTTGTTGAGTGATGCAGAGAAAGAATTATATAATGGTTGTACTAAATTCACAAGACTGTCGGCGATATTAAAGTTGTACAACTTAAAAGCGAGTAATGGATGGTCTGATAAAAGCTTTACAGAATTATTAACACTCATAAAAGATATGTTGCCAGATGATAATGAACTTCCCAGTCGAACCTACGAGGCTAAACGGATTTTGTGTTCTATTGGCATGAGTTACGAAAGGATTCATGTGTGTCCTAACGATTGCATTATATTTCAAAATGAATATGAGCTACTTAAGGAGTGTCCGAAATGCAATGTCACTCGATATAAGAAGAAAGAATCTACTCCAGCAAAAGTTGTGTGGCATTTTCCTATAATACCAAGATTTAGGCGCATGTATCGCAGTGAAGAAGATTCAAAACACTTGACTTGGCATGCAGATGAAAGAATTAGAGATGGAATGTTTCGACACCTTGCAGATTCCCCACAATGGGCAAAAATTGATCACGAGTATCCTGAATTCGGGATAGAGTCAAGAAATCTAAGACTTGCACTTTCTACTGATGGAATGAATCCACATGGTCTTCAAAGCATCTCACACAGCACGTGGCCTGTGATTTTGGTAATATATAGTCTACCTCCATGGTTATGTATGGAGTGTAAGTTTATGATGTTGTCTCTGTTAATTTTTGGACCCAAACAATCGGGGAACAATATCGACGTATACTTGACTCCTCTAATCGAAGATTTAAAACGTATGTGGGAGACATGTGTGGAAGTTTATGATGGGTATAAGAAAGAATGTTTCAATAACAACTTCGTAGTCCTAAAAAAAGATAAGGTGCATCGTAGATTATTACCTTATAGTCATCAATATCGTGGGTGGAGAAATGCATTTAATGAAAAATCAGAGGAAGGTAAAGCTCCTTTAGCACCAACTGGATATCAAATACTTGAAAAAGTACAAGGTTTGACCAATAAATTTGGCAAACCTTTTGCGGGAGAGCTGGTCAAAACTGGGTGGAAGAAAAAGTCAATTTTCTTTGAATTGCCATATTGGAAGTCATTGTATATAAGACATTTCCTCGATGTGATGCATATTGAAAAAAATGTATTTGATAGTGTTATTGGTACGTTACTCAATGTTCCAGTAAAGTATAAAGATGGCATCAACGCAAGATTGGACTTGGTTGATATGGGAATAAGAAATGAATTGGCTCCAGTAAAGAAAGGAAATCGCACATATCTACCTCCAGCCGCTCATACTCAATCTAGAAAGGAAAAAATTGTTTTATGTAAATTTCTACACGAAGTTAAAGTTCCAGAAGGATACTCTTCGAACATTAAAAATTTGGTTTGTATGAAAGACCTCAAGTTAAAAGGTTTGAAGACCCATGATTGTCATATTCTAATGGAGAATTTGCTACCAATAGGTATACGTTCCATTTTACCTGAAAAAGTTCGACTAGCCTTGACTAGATTATGTTTCTTCTTCAGGGAAATTTGTAGTAAAGTGATCGACCCTCAGAAATTACCGACATTGCTGAGGGAAATTATTGTTACTTTGTGTGAGCTTGAAATGTATTTCCCACCTTCGTTTTTTAATATAATGGTTCACCTAACTGTT
Source organism: Cicer bijugum (assembly GCA_037974875.1). Classification (NCBI taxonomy): domain Eukaryota; kingdom Viridiplantae; phylum Streptophyta; class Magnoliopsida; order Fabales; family Fabaceae; genus Cicer; species Cicer bijugum. Next base: position 1,870,713 of record JBBPBT010001050.1, read on the forward strand.
CATCTGGTTAAGGAGACACAACTTTGTGGGCCAGCTTATATGAAAATATTAAAAGGGTACGTAAAAAGTAGAAGTCGACCAGAAGGTTGTATTGCTGAACGATACATTGTTGAAGAGGCTGCTGAATTTTGTACTGAATATCTGTCCAATGTTGAATCCATAGGGCTTCCTATATCTCGTCATTCGGGAAGAATATCAGGAGAAGGGATAATTGGAAGGAGACTGCTGACTATATCAAGGACAAAATGGGAGCAGGCACAATTGTATGTTCTGCACAATGATGATGAGGTTCAACCGTATGTTACAATATACATGGATCAGTTATCTCGTTTGAACATGAATAGGAATCGAAATTGGATAACTCGAGAGCACAATCGAAGTTTTATAACATGGTTAAAAAATCACATAAAGTCAAAATTTGATATAGACCCCGGATCAATTTCACAGAGATTGAGGTGGCTAGCAAATGGTCCGAGCTTACATGTCTTTTCTTACACTGGTAATGTTATTAACGGCTACACATTTTATACCAAAGAACAAGATGATCAGACCACTATGCAAAATAGTGGAGTCACTCTCGTAGCTAAAGCGATGCATGTCTCCAGTGCAAAAGACAAAAACCCAATATATGCAAATCTATCATATTTTGGGGTTATCGAGCGCATATGGGAGTTAGACTACACAATGTTTCGTGTTCCCATATTTGGTTGCAAGTGGGTCGATAATCATAATGGCGTTCGGACTGATGAGTCAGGATTCTTGCTTGTGGATTTTAATAGGGTGGGATACAAAGACGAGCCTTTTATTTTAGCGTCACAAGCTCAACAAGTGTTTTATGTCACTGATCCTTCTGATAATAAATGGTCTGTTGTCCTATCGACCAATAAAATAAGTGATGATAACAATAATGATGAAGATGTTGGTAATGATCTTTTATTTGCAACATCACAACAACCACGTGAAATTGATTCAACTAATGACGGTTTATATCTTAGAGATGATCATGATGAGGGAATTTGGATTAATCCATCGTTTCATATTGTAAATGGACAAACAAATGTGAATCACACTAGGAAAAGAAGAAGGACATCTTAATGTACATGTTTAATTGTTTAATATAAGTCATGCATGTAATCTGAATTATTGTGATAAATATGTATGTAATATGAATTATTGTGATAAATATGCATGTAATTTGAATTGAGTGTTTTATACTAATATGGCAGATTAGCAATAGATTTCATATTAGAAGCTTTTGGAAGCATAAGCCTTTGTGGAAGTCGAGTTTATTCGCCTTAAATATGGCATAATTGAATCATTGTGATCTAGCCTGAACAATTTCTTAATTGATTTGAATTGCCTTTACTTTCAAATACAATTGTAATTGTTATCCATATTCTAACAATATTTTACATGTTATAGGTGTGTTTCAATTGTTTCTTTAGGGGATATTATTTTAGGGAATATTATAAGTTCAGGAGCATGAGAGGTTGCTTTGCTAGGAAGCATCTTGAGAAGTGATTGAAGAACCTACCAGGCTAGTTGCTGTCTAACCAGTGATTCAATTAGGGCTTAAGTTTTTGGCTTTTGGATAGTTTGGTTGATGAGTCTTTATTTTGATGAGGGGTGGGGGATAAGGGTCTTTGGTGAAGTGCATGTTTATGTAAATTTGGACAATTTCAATTCTTAAGAACTATGCATGTAATCTGAATTATTGGCAAATCGATTGGAATAAATGTCTAAGTTACATACACAAAAATAAAACAAACACAAAAATAACATATTGAGGCCTTTTACAGCGCTTTTTAAAAAAAAGCATTGTACAAGGCCCTTTTAAAAATTAAATAAAGAGATAAAAAGGGTGTTGAGCTGGAGATTGAATTTTTTGGAGGTTCAGCATAAAAGGAGTAAGCTTTGATGTTTGTGAAGAGGAAGAGTTTGGTGAAGAGTTTAAAAAATAACATAAAAAACAATAAGTCTTTTTACAGTTCTCTTTTAAAAAAGCGTTGTAAAAGACTGTTAAAAAAAACATTCATATAACATAATAAAAACAAGTAGGTCTATTACAGCCCTTGTTCAAATAAGCGCTGTAAAAGACTCTTTTAAAAATAAAATAAATAGACCTTTTACAGCGCTTATTGGCACAAGTGCTGTAAAAGGCTTTAAAAAAACATTATATAACATTCTCAATCAATGAGGTCTTTTAAAAAAACTATAAGGCCTTTTATAGCGCTCTTTTAAAAAAAAGCGCTGTAAAAGACTGTTAAAAAAACATTCATATAACATAATAAAACAAGTAGGTCTATTACAGCGCTTGTTCAAATAAGCGCTGTAAAAGACTCTTTTAAAAATAAAATAAAGATACCTTTTACAACGGTTATTTAAAAGAGCGCTATAAAAAGCCTTCACCTGGCCTTCTCGAAGAAAGTGTTGTCTACCCCTTTTCATAGGGTGCTTAATAACTCTGCACCCATTCATAGTCGGTAAGGCTCGTCCGTTCCATTCAACATGGTTTTGTCTACTATCGACAAGAGATTAAGGATGATCAGTCCCTCAATTTGTCAATAAATAACCAACAACCATGATAGTGGCTTAGACTATCTTAACCGAACTGTAATAGCGCTCCTTGCAACTTACAACTGAGGTTATCTTAAAGTACAAGCAGTCAACAATCTTCTCAAAGTCCATTGAGTTTCCCTTATTTCCCTATAACTTTGATCCTGTCGACGAAGTAAAATATCCCATACCTATGTCACGTAGACTCATTTGCATCCACTTGGTACGAAACATCGATTTGGTACCAAACTGAAACACTTAGAATAACCCCAACACACTGAGCACAGAACAATCACTACATCTGAGAACTCCTAAATTTCTCCCTTGTCCACCAATCCTCGATCTTTCTTAACTTGTACAACTACGTGAACTGTAGTGTTCTTATCAGTATGTTTTTCCAGTTATAAATTTAATAATTCCATCCCAACATATGCTTGGTGATCAAAGCTTCCTCAAACATTTTCAAAATCATGCCAAAGACTATACCACTTGGGACACACAAACTTCCTTTCAATTTAGTACTTCATTTCAAGAGTCACATTTTCCATTAAAATCCAACTTGAATTCATTTCACAGATCAAGGTCTACATTCGTCTCATGCCTAACACCTCAAATTCACGCTTCACTAGAAAATCTCTTACATACTTCGCAATTATGCACAAACTCGAAAGTAATTCTCCTACCTCTACTACCAACATTCATTCTGATACTTCTTAATTTCGCTGTGTCCTTCATTTGCAACTTGATGATTATCCCTTCATTATGACAGGTCAACCGCATTGTATTCACTCCATCACTTTTCCGTTTATACAAACCTTAAATTTCTACCTCGAACCTTGATACATCTTCATTATAGTGATTGCAATAAATCAAGGCTTACTAATTCCCACCAAACTTTTCCACTTCATGCTCAACTGTTTCCTATCAAACAAACATTTAACTCCTGTGATTGACGAGCACAATTACAACCCCCATGACATGCACTGAAGTAATTCCTTTATATCATTGGCATACCTTTACAATAATAATGTCTAAATTATAGGTGAGATAATTCTTTTCCTGAATCTTTAATTGTCATAAGCTACATCTCTATGTGCTGCTCCAACAAATTTCTCAGCACATTTTCCAATATTTGGTTCACTCGCCGGATTCTTATTCCTTCTCAACCTTCACCGAGATACAAACTGAAAGAATCCTAACAATCGAACGTCCTAAAGAATTATTCCTCACACGTTCCCCATAAGCATTTCCTAAGAAATAATTATCTATAACTTCATCCTCATAAATTTTGCAATAAAATGTCTCAAAGACCCATATACCTTATATTACCGCAATCTCAAGTATTCTCGTACTCGATACTTCAAATTCCACTTAATGGTAACAAAGAGTTCAATACATCAAGGCTTAACTCATTATGTTTTTTCGAACATCGCTCAAAATTCACCCTTATGTGTCTATAGATTCATCCAATATCACTATCCATACTTACTATCTCCTAAACCACAATGATATTTGTCAATTATCAACAAAATATATAGTCTCACTCCTATACTCGTCATGAGATTCATAATAATCCAAGTTGTGAATCTAGTCTAACTCGAATGCTCGACTTTATCTCTCAAGGTATCGACTATTCCTTAAAGCGTATTTTATCTAACCAAAGGAGTATTTACTCCTGATGTGCAGCGCTCCCTTAACTCCAATACCAGTCTCTTTCATTGACACCTAAGCAACAAATGCTATTCAAAATGGAAGTCTCATCTTCTCAACAATTTCATGATGTTCATAACTCTTTGACAGTTATCAAACTTCATCCAGTTTCATCCTGAAATCTACCAGGAAAACATCTAATACTTTTCTTAACAAAAGTCCTCCACTTAGATCTTTACTTGAAATCCCTTATTAGTCTAATGTTAATCCATCCATACTCATCGTCTTTGAGGTAACACCAACACATAGCTTATGTGTCCTTGGAACCATTTCATAAATTCCATGCCGTCATGATTTGCTTCAGGTCTGCTGGACAATTCGTCATCTCGAAGATCTTTTCCATTTCTTGAATCCACTAGTCATCTCTTTTCTTGAGTTCTCATCACCCTTGAACTTTGGAGGATAGTAACAACGAAAATCTTTCAATCCTCTTGACTTAATAGCATAAATCCCTCTTTCCCTCTTATATAGATCCCGTAGAGTCTTTGCAGCAGTTCGTGCAACAACAAAATATCCCTGCTATTTGTAGCTTCAACCATTTGATCATCCCTACTGACGTTCATCCTTGCAACGTCGTTCCCTCTTGGAGGTAGTGTTTCCAAAAAACCAAAATCAAGAAGAAGTGTTAACACCACTTCGAATAATTCCAAAACTAAGTTTCGAATATATCAACACATAATAACTACCCCTGATCTGACAACTCAGACCAATTACCCCGACGCATGATCAGATAACGACTCACAACCTACATGTTGACCTACAATCTATAACCAAAGGTTCCACAGCCCCCAATGAAAACCAAACCAAAAGCTCTGATACCACAATATAACACCCCGTTTTTCTAAGCGAAGGTGTATTTTTTTTTCAAAAGAAATTAAAATAAAACAGAGAAATAAATAAGGTAACACCTTTGGATAAATAATTAAGTCATTATAATTTACAAGCAGCGGAAAAATTCTCAAAATATGAATTCAAAATACTTACATAACAAAAGTGGTATAGTCTTCCAGTTTAAAAATAAAAGCAACTCAAAAGAAAGACATCTGTTCCCTCCGTATCAACCTAGTCTGATCATTTTAAAAAACAACTAAACACCCTGAGTGATCTCCACGCGCCCCGTGAGATCCTCCTAACGTAGCTCCAATCAAGCATTCCCATCTACATTCCCATCCGTACGGTACAAACCGGTAGGATCATCCTGACTCTCATCTGAGGGCAAAGCCCAGATTTCCACAATAGTTGTAAAGGGTCACCAACCAAAATTAACAATTAACACATAACATTTAAGTTTTTAAATGCACAAAATAACATTTCAACTTAGCATACACCTTAAAAGGGTTTCTATATGCCAAACATGCATACACAAAGTTGAAAAATGAAGTTTTTAACAAAACAGCACAATTGTATTCGAATACAGCATCTTTGTATTCGAATACAGCATCTTTGTATTCGAATACAAGGCTATTTCAGCATTCAGCAGCAAAACAGCATGTCTGTATTCGACTACAACAGTCTGTATTCGACTACACAGTAAGTCAGTGGCAAAACAACATGTCTGTATTCGAATATAGCTTGCTGTATTCGAATACACATTAGACAGCAGCAGAAAAACAGCAAAATTCGGCATTTTTCAGCTTTTCAAAGGGTTTCGAAATCAATTAATACTTACCCACAACTCCAAACAATCAAACTTAGCAATTATAGTGCAATCACCACGACATCTTGGGTTTTGAAACAATTTTGCAATCAATCACACAACTCCAAAACAAAACACTTAGCGATTATAACACAATTACCACGACATCTTAAGTTTCGAAATGTTTTGCAATCAATCATGCTATCACACAATTCCCAAACATCCACACTTGGCAATTATAACACAATCACCACAACAACTTTAGTTTCAAAATAGTTTTGCAACCAAACACACTATCACACAATTCCAAAACATAACACTTAGCAAATAAAACCCAATTACCACCACAACTTAAGTTCAAACACTCAATCATAAACTTGAATCAAACACGACTCGTGTGCCAAGCACCTTAATGCAATGAGTATATGGCAAAATACATGGACTCAAAATTCCAAACCAAAACCCTCCTCGAAGGGCCGTAAATCATAATAGTACCGCCTATCGCAGGTCAAAGTACCAATTACCGAGGTGCCACCTATCACGGGTCAGCACGATTTACTAAAAAGCGTAAATCGTAAACGTACCACCTATCACGGATCAGTACTGTTTACCGAGGTGCCACCTATCACGGGTCAACACGATTTACCAAAAGAAAAAACGTAAGTCCTAAGTGTACCGCCTATCACAGGCCAAAGTACTACTTACCTAGGTGCCACCTATCTCGGGTCAGCACAACTTACCAAAAAGTAAATCGTAAATGTACCACCTATCACGGGTCAGTACAGTTTACAGAGGTGCCACCTATCACGGGTCAGCACAACTTACCAAATGAAATGCATGAGCATACACTAACTCCATTCACAACAATCGTTAAGTAAATGCTGATATTAAAAGATTCCCAATTTTTAATACTCATTTACTTAACCAATTTTCACACCAAAATATTAAGCAAATAGACATTCAGTAAACAAGTCATTAAGAGATTCCCCATTCTTAATATACTTTTGACTTAAACGATTTTCAAAAACAAACATTAAGTAACCAAGACAATAAGAGATTTCCACAACAAAACATTCAGTAAACGATTTCCACAACAAAACATTCAGTAAACAAGTCATTAAGAGATTCCCCATTCTTAATACTCATTTAACTGAAACGATTTTCAAAAACAAACATTAAGTAACCAAGACATTAAGAGATTCCCCATTCTTAACGCTCAGTTAACTTAAACGATTTTCAAACAACATTAAGTAACTAAGACATTAAGAGATTCGACATTCTTAACGCCCAGTTAACTTAAACGATTTTCAAAACAACATTAAGTAAACGAGACATTAAGAGATTCCCCATTCTTAATTCTCATTTAGCTTAAACGATTTTCCAAACACACATTAAGTAAACAAGACATTAAGAGATTCCCCATTCTTAATACTCATATAACTTAATGGTTTTCAAATTACACACAAAACAAACTCAAACGTACTTTCACATTCAATCCATAATTCACACCAAATCAGTTTTCCACACAAAACACATCTCAAATTTCATCAGTATCAATTAAGAACACGTCAAAAACAACGAACACAAATCAACACAATCCACCACTCAAACACACAAGTTTCATTTACTCAAAATCATACATAAATGGGTTTAAATTCATTTTCCACGAAACATTCATCAATATAACCAAAACCTTACTCTAAGATTTGACCCATCAAGCCTTAGATACATTTTTCCCCAATTCAATACTCCATCCCTGACAAAAATTTTGGAAGGAGCCCTTACCTTCACATTAGCTTTAACGTGCAATTACGGTACCGCGAGTAAATTCGGTAAAATCTCCGCTCGCAACGTCGCTTCCAAAGTTGGTTCCCTAGCACCGTAGCATGGTAGTGTGCAACTTTCCCTTCTATCTCTACGCTAAACGAAGCTTAGATCTAGATGAAACGGGGAGGTTTGCGTTTAACAGTTTTGAAAACTCCTAACACCATTTTTCTTCGTTTTCGAATCAAAGAGGAAGAATGAAGCGGAGAAATTATTGTCTTCTCACCCATAAATGCATTGTGTTCCTTTTCTTGATGCAAATGAAGCCATGAAAATGAAAGAAGAAGAAAGAAGAAAATGGGTCGCGAGGCAAGGAGGAGGAAAACGTTTTCTTTCTCTATTTCCTTTCTTTCCTTTTTCCTTTCTTTTTCCTTTCCTTCTATTTCCCTCCAACCATATATATACATGTTACTTACAATATTACTAACAATAATATATATATATATATATATATATATATATATATATATATATATATATTCAAACCTAACCAATAAATACCTAAATATCTAACTATTTTAGATATTTATGAAAATCATCACTTCTCAAACCCTTTTGATAAAAATATCTACTCTCATCACAACTCAATTGACCAATAAAATTTTCTGCAAATAGAGATATTTTTAACAAAATTGTTCGGTATTAAATTCTTCGTAACGTAAATAAATTATTCTCCAACAAATAATTTTAATCCAATTTCCAAAAATATATTTTTGGCATTTAACTCATTAAGTACCAAAAATAGGGCTAACAGCATAAGAAACTCAACACAAAATACCCTATAATTTAATAATTTAGCATTTAAAATTAAGGGTCTTACAACTTTTGTCGTTGATGAGGGACGAAAGAGTTACGTTTTGAGAGTTGCTGGGAAAATCCATCGGGGATTTAGATCACATATCTCAAATTTCTATCTAAAAGATAGAGAAGCAAACACAACTACTGAACCTCCAAAAATATATCAACATTATATATCAAATGATGAATGGAAGGCATTTGTTTCCAAACGTTCTGACCCCGCGTTTGTCGTAAGTTATTAATTTATTAGCATTTGTGTGTTTTATTATTCATTTATGTGTTTTATTAGCATTTGTGTGTGTTAGACATAAGTCTATTTTTGATATTATTGACAAACATACATCATGAAATAAATCTGACATTGTGAACTGAGAAAAATTTCAGGAACAACAACTCAACCCTACAAACTTGAGACAATGGCTTGGAACTCAAGAAATCAACAAAAGTTTGAAGATTCGTTAAGCAAATCGATTAGTGAAATCGCTTTTGTAATAGGGTTGTATGTAAATGTGAATTTAGTGAACGAGCAGCCGATTAGGCAAATCGATTTGCACATTTATTGGAAATTAAGTGTGCAAGTCAGTAGCATGCTGTTTTGTGGCCTAATCGATTTGGCAAATCGATTTTTCGTATCACAGGACTAAACTGATTGTCTAAAATTGATTAGACACATTGATTGGCCATTTTATTGAAAATAATTGTGCAAGTCAGTGGCATGCTGTTTTGTGGCCTAATCGATGTGGCAAATCGATTGTTCCAATCATAAAGCTATTTGGATTGTTGAAGTCGATTAACACAATCGATTGTGAGAGTTACAGAACCAAGTAAATGTTTCACAAATCGGTTAGGCACATCGATTTCATAAAAGAAGTTTTAAAATAATCTTTGTCTGGGACATACACAATCGATTAGGACAATCCATTAATATTTTTCTTTTGAAATAAGTTTGGCATCAATCGACTTTGTAAATCGATTGAATGAACCAACTGATGAAATGTTCTTTAGTCTTAAGTTCATAATCGATTAGACACATCGATTACCTTGATTTAAGCCAACTCTCTGTAACTAGTCAAATCGGTTAGGAAAATCGATTTGTGAAAATCACTGTGCTCCTGCAACCAGTGAAATCGATTGACTAAAGCGATATATACAAAATTTGTAGAAACAGAGATGACTTAAGGACTATGTGAAGGTTTGAATCGAATGAGCAAATGGATTGTTTTGATCTCGTTGTTGGAACAAAACATTTCAAATCGATTAGGCACATCGATTCAAATATGAACATTCATCCAAGTCTGAAGAACTCATTTAAAATAATCGATTAGAAAAATCAATTAGCTTATGCAGTTTCAAGATTCAAGAAAAATAAGATTCGTGAAATCGATTTAGTAAATCGATTAGTATGCTTTATAACTTAATGAATTGAATTATAAAATCGATTCCTGTGTTGTTTTTCCTGAAACTATATAAACTGCTTTCACTCTCTTCTTCTCATAATAACAAGATACAACCATATGAAACACATGCACAACATACTACTGTTACAACTTGTATACATCATATACCACTAACTCTTTCTCAACTGATATTACTTTGAACATCTTTTTCAGCCATGAACAATCTACATTTGTGATCAATAAGGATTGAAAAAGACTGAAGAGAGAAAGACTGCTTTGAGAAGAAGAAAATTCAAGAACTTTTGTATACTGGTGGTGTTTTTCCGGGTTGACGGCTGCCAACAAGAAGACACTTGATTGGATTCTTCGTAGAGTTTATGGGATTTAAACTCGGGAATTCAGGGAGGGAAAAATAGAACAGGGAGAATAGTTTAAAAATCTGCGTACAGTTCTCTTTCCCTTATCTCGTTTAAATTTCTGCAATTATTATGTTTTTGATATTGATTGAATGCATGATTAAGATTTTGTGTTAAGTGACATTGCATGATTAATTGTATTAACATGATTGCATGAAAATCAACATCTTGAATAATAATTGTTTGTGATGCATTTCTCTATATATACAATAATTCATATTGTTTGATATTCATTAGAATTGATTATTAGGGACTTTGTTTAATCTTGTGTTTAGTAAATTTCAAATTTATTAAACTGCTGCGCATATTGTTAGTATAGGCATTATTCTGTATTTTTACTATAAAACTGAGGTCATACATACCATCCATTGGCATCAAGAGCCTGCCTTTTTTTTTTAGAGTTGTATTTTTCTCAAAAAAAGGATCATGACCTCTGATTTCCTAGGAGAGGGTGCGTCATTTGCTAGGCCCCCTGCCTTTAATGGGGCCGCATACATGTATTGGAAACAACACATGCTTATTTTTCTTGAACCTAGTGGTATTGACATTTTAGATGCTGTAGAAAATGGACCTTTTGTGTCAACCATTGCAGGTACTGGTGAAACAGCAATCCTAAAACCTAAAAGTGACTGGTCTGAGGATGACAAAAAGAAAGTTGGGTACAATGCCAAAGCCAACAACATTATAACTGCAACCCTTAGTCATGATGAATTCTTCAGAGTCTCAAATTGTAAGACAGGAAAACAAATGTGGGACACACTTCAACAGACGCATGAAGGAACCACAGACGTAAACAGAGCACGGATAAATACTCTCATGCACGAGTACGAACTATTTAGCATGAAGAAAGAAGAATTAGTAAACGACATGCAGACCCGGTTTACGCACATAGTCAACAACCTAAATGCCTTAGGCAAGGAGATTGATAATGATCAGCAAATTAGCAAGGTGATGAGGTGTTTGACTAGAGAATGGCAACCAAAAATCACTACCATTGCAGAAGCAAAGGATCTAGGAAGTATAACAATAGCTACATTGTTTGGAAAGCTGAGGGAGCATGAAATGGAATTACATAGACTCAATGAAGCTGAGCAAACTGACAGAAAATGAAAAGGATTGTCGTTGAAAGCCCAAACATATCATTCAAAATCTGAACATGAGAGTAGCTCAGATGAATCAAGCAGTGAGGATGATGAGGAGCCTGAACTTGGGTTACTTGTCAAGAAGTTTAAGAAATTTCTGAAAAATAAAGACAGTAAATTCAGAAAACAATCCAGTTCGAAGAACAATGACAGTAAGACAATCACATGCTATGAGTGTGGAAAAACTGGTCATATAAAGGCTGATTGTTACAAGTTGCAGAACAAAAACAGAAATTCCAAAACTAAAGGCAAGGAACCAGCTCAGAAAAACAAAAAAGCATATATTGCATGGAATGACAATGAAGAATCCTCTACATCTTCTGAAACTGAAGAAGCAAACCTGTGCCTTATGGCTAACACAGATTCTGAATCAGAAAGTGAGGTAAGTTCTCAATATAATCCTTCTTTTGATGAACTGCAAGATGCATTTAATGAACTGCATGATGAATATGTTAAATTTGTTAAGCAGTTAGTTAGTACCAAGAAAACGCTTGAACAACAATGTATGTTGCATGAACAAATGAAAAATGATTATAGGAAGATCGAGGACTTATGTGAACAATTAAAAAAGGAGTCACATGATAAATCTACAAGATGCATTGAACTTGAGAATTTTTTTGCATTATTGAAGTCTGATTTATTGAAGTTTTCTAGTAGTAAGGATAAACTGAATGTCATTCTTAGCAACCAGAGAAATGTCAATGTAAAATCTGGACTTGGATTTAACCAGAATATGCATGCTAATCATAATAGGACTAAACATGGCATAGGATATGGTAATGTTAAGCATAACCAGAAATTTGGTAAATCTAGTCATATGCATAATGTCTTTGTCAAACCAAAACAGTGTGCATCATCTGCTGTCACTTGTCATTTTTGTTGTAGAAAAGGACATTGTGTTTACAATTGTAAATTAAAAAAACTTGCCAACAAAGGATGTAAACAAATTTGGAAGATCAAGACACAAGATGTTGAAACTGACCCCCCAGGACCCAATTTACATTGGGGACCTAAAATGAAATTCTGATTTTATTGCAGGTAAGCTTGAGATCCACTAAACACCAATGGTATCTAGATAGTGGATGCTCAAAGCATATGACAGGAGACAAGTCAATGTTCTTGTCCCTAAACTTAAAAGAAGGTGGATTTGTAAAGTACGGCGATAACTGTTTGGTGTGTATGACCTCAGTTTTATGGTAAAAATGCAGAATAATGCCTATTCTAACAATATGCGCAGCAGTTTAATAAATTTGAAATTTACTAAACACAAGATTAAAAAAGGTCCCTAATAATCAGTCCTAATGAATATCAAACAATATGAATTATTGTATATATGGAGAAATGCATCAGAAACAATCATTACTCAAGATATTGATTTTCATGCAATCATGTTAATACAATTTATCATGCAAAGTCACTTAATACAGAATGTTAATCATGCATTCAATCAAAATCAAAAACATAATAATTGCACAAATTTAAACGAGATAAGGGAAATAAAAGTGTACACATATTTTTATACCGGTTCAGCCGCGTCGTGACGGACTACATCCAGTCCTAAGATCGAACCTGATCTTAGCCTTTCCTATAGAACTTCTTAGTAACCGGAAGAACACCACCAGTAGTAACTGGATTTTCTCATAGTAATTTGGTTACAAAAATAGATTTACAAAAATTGAAACAAAACAATTTTACAAAGTTCTTGAATTTTCTTCTTCTCAAAGCAGTCTTTCTCACTTCATGTGTATGTCCCAGACAAGATTATTTTAAAACTTCATTTATGAAATCAATTTGCCCAACCGATTTGTAAACATTTACTTGGTTCTGTAACTCTCACAATCGATTATGTTAATCGACTTTAACAATCCAAATGTCCTTGAGATTGGAACAATCGATGTGCCACATCGATTAGGCCACAAATCAGTATGCTACTGACTTGAACAATTATTTTCAATAAAATGGCCAATCGTTGTGTCTAATCGATTTTAGACAATCAGTTTAGACCTGTGATACGAACAATCGATTTGTCAAATCGATTAGGCCACAAAAAAGTATGCCACTGACTTGCAACCTTAATTTCCATTAAATGTGCACATCAATTTGCCTAACCGACTGCTCGTTTACTAAATTCACAATTACATACAACCCTATTACAAAACCAATTTTACTAATCAATTTGCTTAATGAATCTTCAAACTTTTGTTGATTTCTTGAGCTCCAAGCTATTGACTCAAGTTTGTAGGGTTGAGTTGTTGTTCCTGAAATTTTCTCAGTTCACAATGTCAGATTTATTTCATGATGTATGTTTGTCAATAATAACAAAAAATAGACTTATGTCTAACAATAACAACAAGGGCAAGATTTGCGGTGAAGGTAACATAGGCAGTGAATCAACTGCTATAATTAAAAATGTCTTATACGTGGAAGGGCTGAAACATAACCTTCTAAGTATAAGTCAGCTGTGTGACAATGGTTTTCAAGTAAGCTATTCACCACTTTCTTGCATAATTGAGAACAAAAATGATAAAAGTATGAAATTGGTAGGTGATAGAGTTAACAACATCTACATGCTTGATTTAACTGTTATGCCTTCTAATTCTGCTTGTTGCTTATTATCTAATGCTGATGAGACATGGTTATGGCATAAACCTGTTGCACACATTCATATAGATCATTTGAGTAGACTTGTTAGTAAACAGTTAGTCATAGGACTTCCCAATAGAAAGTTTTCTAAGGATAGATTATGTGATTCTTGTGAGAGAAATAAGCTGGTCAAGTCTTCTTTTCCCCCAATAGACATGGTCAAAACCAATAGGGTTTTGCAACTAATCCACATGGATTTGTTTGGACCATCCCAAGTGAAAAGTTTTGGAGGTAACCTGTATGGCTTCGTGTTAATTGATGACTATTCTAGATTCACTTGGACTTATTTTCTGACTCCTAAAAGTGATGCATTTTCGGTTTTCAAAAAGTTTGCAAACTTAGTACAAAACGAAACAAGTCAGAAAATAATGTCTATCAAAAGTGATCATGGAGGTGAATTCCAAAATGATGCTTTTGATAATTACTGTGAACAGAATGGCATTCATCACATGTATTCAGCCCCTAGGACACCACAGCAAAATGGTGTAGTGGAGAGGAAAAATAGGTCTTTAGAGGAGTTAGCTAGGACCATGTTGAAAGATTCAAATACTCCCAAGTATTTCTGGGCTGATGCGATTAACACTGCCACGCATGTTGTCAACAGGGTTTTGATTAGGCCAATACTTAGGAAAACTCCTTATGAGTTGTATAAGGGTAGAAAGCCTAATATTTCCTACTTTAGAGTTTTTGGTTGTAAGTGCTTTGTTTTGAATTATGGCAAAGAACACCTAGGTAAGTTTGATCCCAAGGCAGATGAGGGTATCTTTCTAGGTTATTCCCAAACTAGCAAAGCTTATAGAATCTATAACAAGAGAACAAAAACAATAGAAGAGTCAGTTCATGTGAAGTTTGATGAACTTTTTGAAGAAAACATGAACAACACTTCTCCTATTGTTGATGCTCCTTTGGATGAAGTTATAGAATCTGAACCTATAGAACTAAAGGAAACTGCACCTCTAACCAAAAGCGACTGTGTTGAACCTATTACGGTAGATGAGTTACCTAGGGAGTGGAAGTTCAATAGAAACCATCCCATAGATAACATCATAGGTGACATCTCTAAATGAATGGCAACTAGAAGGAACCTAAGACATTTTTGTAACCTTACAGCCTTTGTATCTCAGATTGAACCTAAGAACATTAAGGAAGCCTTACTAGATAATGAGTGGATACTTGCTATGCAAGAGGAGTTAAACCAATTTGAGAGAAACAAGGTGTGGCAGCTAGTACCTAAACTAGAAAATAAGCACATCATAGGAACAAGGTGGGTGTTTAGGAACAAATTAGATGAGAATGGAGTCATCACCAGAAACAAAGCTAGATTAGTGGCCAAGGGTTACAATCAAGAAGAGGGAATAGATTTTGATGAAACCTATGCCCCTGTAGCTAGGTTAGAAGTCATTAGAATTCTACTTGCTTATGCATGTATAATGGACTTTAAGTTTTATCAAATGGATGTTAAAAGTGCCTTTCTCAATGGTGACATCCAAGAGGAAGTTTTTGTTAGCCAAACACCTGGTTTTGAAAATCCTGATTTTCCTAATCATGTGTACAAGCTAACAAAAGCCCTATATGGGTTGAAACAAGCTCCAAGAGCTTGGTATGAGAAGCTCAACAATTTCCTTATTCAACAAAACTTTTTAAGAGGAAATGTTGACAAGACACTTTTAATAAAAACTAAAGGAAATGACATCTAGCTGGTCCAAGTTTATGTTGATGACATAATCTTTGGATCTACAAACAATAAGTTGTGCAAAGATTTTGAAAACTTGATGAAAGCTCAATTTGAAATGTCAATGATGGGCGAACTATCATATTTCTTGGGATTTCAAATTAACCAAAGCAAGCAAGGCATTTTCATTAGTCAAACTAAATATTTGAATGATTTGATAAAGAAATTCTCCTTTGATAACTTCAAGTCCATTGATACTCCCATGAGTCAAGGAAACCTTTTAGATAGAGATGAGAAAGGCAAACCAGTGGATGTTACAAGGTATATAGGCATGATAGGATCATTGCTCTATCTCACAGAATGCAGGCCTGACATTATGTTCAGTGTTTGCATGTGTGCGAGATACCAATTCAATCCTAAAGAGTCTCACCTTAGTGCAGTTAAGAGGATTTTCAGGTATTTAGTTGGAACTAGGAATCTCGACTTATGGTATCCTAAGGGATCAACCTGTTCTTTAGTTGGTTATACGGATTCAGACTTTGCTGGATGCAAACTAGATAGGAAAAGTACCTCAGGTACTTGTCACTTACAAGGCAATTCCCTTGTATCTTGGTTCAGCAAGAAACAAACCATCATTGCATTGTCAAAGGGGGAGCAAACCTCTGAGTCTTCTCTCCTTTACCTCTTTTTGACTTAACTGACAAAGGGGGAGAAAAATTTATAACTTGCATTTACTTGCATTTATATTAACTCTGATACTTATTACATATACTTCTTTTTGATCTGATACTGTTACATATTGAGATACTTGAGTTTGTATTAACTCTGATACTCATTGCTTATTGCATATACTTGATCTGATACTATTACATATACTTGAGTTATGGTCTGATATGGTCTAATATCGTTAGACAAATGGATACCATATTGACTAATCTGATAACTGATCTGATACTAGTGCATTTTGCAAATTACTCTGATACGATCTGTTTTGATTTTTAGCTCTAACCCTGATTCCATTGTATGAAAAGCATGACTACTCATATTTAGGGGGAGCTTCTCTATACTGTTGAAATTACAATGACGTTCTTTGAAATGTTTCTCAAGTTAAAATTGCATGCTTGTCACTTAATTCAAAAAGGTGGAGATTGTTAGACATAAGTCTATTCTTGATATTATTGACAAACATACATCATGAAATAAATCTGACAATGTGAATTGAGAAAAATTTCAGGAACAACAACTCAACCCTACAAACTTGAGACAATGGCTTGGAACTCAAGAAATCAACAAAAGTTTGAAGATTCATTAAGCAAATCGATTAGTGAAATCGCTTTTGTAATAGAGTTGTATGTAAATGTGAATTTAGTGAACGAGTAGTCGATTAGGCAAATCGATTTGCACATTTATTGGAAATTAAGTGTGCAAGTCAGTAGCATGTTGTTTTGTGGCCTAATCAATGTGGCAAATCGATTGTTCCAATCATAAAGCTATTTGGATTGTTGAAGTTGATTAACACAATCAATTGGGAGAGTTACAGAACCATGTAAATGTTTTACAAATCGGTTAGGAAAATCGATTTCATAAAAGAAGTTTTAAAATAATCTTGGTCTGGGACATACACAATCGATTAGCACAATCCATTAATATTTTTCTTTTGAAATAAGTTTGGCATCAATCGACTAGGTAAATCGATTGAATGAACCAACTGGTGAAATGTTCTTCAGACTTAAGTTCATAATCGATTAGACACATCGATTACCTTGATTTAAGCCAACTCTCTGTAACTAGTCAAATAGGTTAGGCAAATCGATTTGTGAAAATTACTGTGCTCCTGCAACCAGTGAAATCGATTGACTAAAGCGATTGATACAAAAGTTGTAGAAACAGAGATGACTTAAGGACTATGTGAAGGTTTGAATCGAATGAGCAAATCGATTGTTTTGATCTCGTTGTTGGAACAAAACATTTCAAATCGATTAGGCACATCGATTCAAATATGAACCTTCATCCAAGTCTGAAGAACTCATTTAAAATAATCGATTAGAAAAATCAATTAGCTTATGCAGTTTCAAGATTCAAGAAAAACAAGATTCGCGAAATCGATTTAGTAAATCGATTAGTATGCTTTATAACTTTAATGAATTGATTGATAAAATCGATTCCTGTGCTGTTTTTCCTGAAACTATATAAACTGCTTTCACTCTCTTCTTCTCATAATAACAAGATACAACCATATGAAATACATGCACAACATACTACTGTTACAACTTGTATACATCATATACCACTAACTCTTTCTCAACTGATATTACTTTGAACATCTTTTTCAGCCATGAACAATCTACATTTGTGATCAATAAGGATTGAAAAAGACTGAAGAGAGAATGACCGCTTTGAGAAGAAGAAAATTCAAGAACTTTGTAAAATTGTTCTGTTTCAATTTCTGTAAATCAATTTCTATAACCAAACAACATTGAGAAAATCATGTTACTACTGGTGGTGTTCTTCCGGGTTGAGGGCTGTCAAAAAGAAGACACTTGACTGGATTCTTGGTAGAGTTTATGGGATTTAAACTCGGGAATTCAGGGAGGGAAAAATAGAACAGGGAGAATAGTTTAAGATTGAGGCGAGGCGCTGTGTAAAATCTGTAAACTGATTCTAAGAAGTTCTATAGGAAAGGCTAAGACCAGGTTCGATCTTAGGACTGGACGTAGGCCGTCACGAGGCGGCTGAACCAGTATAAAAATTTGCGTACACTTCTCTTTCCCTTATCTCGTTTAAATTCCTACAATTATTATGTTTTTGATATTGATTGAATGCATGATTAAGATTCTTTGTTAAGTGACTTTGCATGATTAATTGTATTAACATGATTGCATGAAAATCAACATCTTGAATAATAATTGTTTCTGATGCATTTCTCCATATATACAATAATTCATATTGTTTGATATTCATTAGGATTGATTATTAGGGACCTTGTTTAATCTTGTGTTTAGTAAATTTTAAATTTATTAAACTGTTGCGCATATTGTAAGAATAGGCATTATTCTGCATTTTTACTATAAAACTGAGGTCATACATACCATCCATTGTTTTACATAATTGATATTTTTTTATGTAGAATATTAGTATGGCAAATCGCGAGAGGGCAAGCAATTCGACGCATGTAACACCCCGTTTTTCAAAGCGAGGGTGTATTTTTTTTTTCCAAAGAAATTAAAATACAACAGAGAAATAAATAAGGTAAAACCTTTGGATAAATAATTAAGTCATTATAATTTACAAGCAGCGGAAAAAGTTCTCAAAATATGAATTCAAAATGTTTACAAAACGAAAGTGGTACAGTCTTCCAGTTTAAAAATAAAAGCAACCCAAAAGAAAGACATTTGTTCCCTCCGTGTCAACCTAGTCTGATCATTTTACAAAACAACTAAACACCCTGAGTGATCTCCACGTGCCCCGTGAGATCCTCCTAGCGTAGCTCCAATCAAGCATTCCCATCCGTAGGGTACGAACCGGTAGGATCATCCTGGCTCTCATCTGAGGGCAAAGCCCAGATTTTCACAATAGTTGTAAAGGGTCACCAACCGAAATTAACAATTAACACATAACATTTAAGTTTTTAAATGCACAAAATATCCTCTCAACTAAGCATGCACCTTAAAAGGATTTTCCATATGCTAAAAAGTTCATATAATGCTTGCCAAATGTAAATGAAATCAAATAGAGTTCTCAATCCATCAAGTAATACGTAACTCACCAAAACATTGATAAATCAATTGAGCAATCAATTATCTAACTCAAAATAAGATTTTCCACTAAGCCAATCGATCAGGGAAATCAATTTCTTGAAAGTTTTTAGTGAAAACTGAACTCTGGGCTTAAATCAATCGATTGGGTAAATCGATTGACTCAATCGATTGGGTAAATCGATTTCCTGACAGACAGAGCCCCTGTATTGAATCCAATCGATTGAGCAAATCGATTTTTGGAAGACAAAGCCCCTGACTCGAATCCAATTGAATCCAATTGATTTATCAAATCGATTTCTTAAATGATTTTGAAAGACAACTTACAAAATCGATTGGGTAAATCGATTTTGTGCAAAACAGGGCCCCTGTAACTCATCAAATCGATTGGGTAAATCGATTTCCCTGTATATTCTTTCAAAAGTTCATAAACTAACTCAATCACATTCATACATAATCCCAAATCTTAACACTCAGCATTGATAACACAATCGCTACAACATCATGAGTTTCGAAATAGTAATGCAATCAAACATGTTATCACCAAATTCCAAAACATAACACTTAACACTTATAATACAATTACTACAACATCATGAGTTTCGAAATGGTATTGCAATCAACATGTTATCACTAAATTCCAAAACATAACACTTAACACTTATAATACAATTACTCACATGGACAAAATGAACCAACAATTCACAATTTACTAGGGTGTGGTCTCTCACGGACAAACACCTGTGCAGTTTCTCACGGACAAACACAATTCACCAGGGCGTAGTCTCTCACGGACAAACCCCTGTGCAGTCTCTCACGGACAGACACAATTTACCAGGGTGTAGTCTCTCACGGACAAACACCTGTGCAGTCTCTCACGGACAAACACAATTCACCAAGAAACGTAAGTCGTAAACGTACCACCTATCACGGGTCTGTACAGTTTACCGAGGTGCCACCTATCACGGGTCTGCACAACTTACCAAAAAGCGTAAACCATAAACGTACTGCCTATCACAGGCACATACCGTTTACCAAGGTGCCACCTATCACCGGTCTGCACGGTTTACTAAACAAACATTAAGTAAATGAGTCATTAACAGATTCCCCATTCTTAATACTAATTTGACTTAAGCGATTTTCAAAACAAACAATAAGTAAACAAGATATTAAGAGACTCCCCATTCTTAATTCTTATTTAACTTAAACAAATTTCAAAACAAACATTAAGTAAACGAGACATTAAGAGATTCCCCATTCTTAATTCTCATTTAACTTAAAACGATTTTTCAAAACAAACTTTATGTAACCAAGACATTAAGAGATTCCCCATTCTTAACGCCCTGTTAACTTAAACAATTTTCAATACAACATTAAGTAACCGAGACATTAAGAGATTCCCCATTCTTAATGCCCAGTTAACTTAAACGATTTTCAAACAAACAAACACACATTAAGTAAACAAGACATTAAGAGATTCCTCATTCTTAATACTTATTTAACTTAATGGTTTTCAAATCCCACACAGAACAAACTCAAACATATTCACAAATTTATTACATAATTCACGCCAAAACACAACAATTCATTTCCCCACAAAATCATTTTTACGACAACATTAAGTAAACGCAGATATTAAGAGATTCCCCATTCTTAATACTCATTTAACTTAACGATTTTCAAAACAAAACATTAAACAAACAGAAGTATTAAGAGATTCCTCATTCTTAATACTCTTTTAACTTAAACGGTTTTCCAAAACAAACATTAAGTAAACAAGACATTAAGAGATTCCCCATTCTTAACACCCAGTTAACTTAAACGATTTTCAAACAACATTAAGTAACTAAGACATTAAGAGATTCCCCATTCTTAACGCTCAGTTAACTTAAACGATTTTCAAAACAACATTAAGTAAACGAGACATTAAGAGATTCCCCATTCTTAATTCTCATTTAACTTAACGATTTACACAAACTCACATTAAGTAAACGAGACACTAAGAGATTCCCCATTCTTAATACTCATTTAACTTAATGGTTTTCACATTCCACACCGAACAAACTCAAACATACTTTCACATTCAATCCATAATTCACACCAAATCATTTTTCCACACAAACCACACAAAACACATCTCAAATTTCATCCGTATCAATTAAGAACACGTCAAAACAACGAACACAAATCAACACAATCCACCACTCAAACACACAAGTTTCATTTACTCAAAATCATACATAAATGAGGTAAATTCATTTTTCAAGAAACATTCATCAATAAAACCAAAACCTAACTCTAAGATTTTACCTATGAAACCTTAGAT
Source organism: Cicer bijugum (assembly GCA_037974875.1). Classification (NCBI taxonomy): domain Eukaryota; kingdom Viridiplantae; phylum Streptophyta; class Magnoliopsida; order Fabales; family Fabaceae; genus Cicer; species Cicer bijugum. The sequence goes on from JBBPBT010001050.1 coordinate 1,892,588, forward strand.
TCATTTTCCCCCGAATCTACACTTTAACCCTAACCAAATCCTTTTCCACAGAACCACAGATAAGGCCCTAAATGCAAACTAAAAGTTTGGAAGGAGCCCTTACCTTCACGTTAGCTGTAACGTGCGATTACAGTATTGCGAGCAAATCCGGTAAAATCTCCGCTCGCAACTCTGCTTCCAAAGTTGGTCCTCTAGCACCGTAGCGTGGTAGTGAGCAACTTTCCCTTCTATCTCTTTGCGAAACGAAGCTGAGATCTAGATGAAACGGGAAGGTTTGTGTTTGACGGTTTTGAAATCCCTAACTCCGTTTTTCTTCGTTTTCAAATCAGAGAGGAAGTGTGAAGTTAGCTGTAACGTGCGATTACAGTATTGCGAGCAAATCCGGTAAAATCTCCGCTCGCAACTCTGCTTCCAAAGTTGGTCCTCTAGCACCGTAGCGTGGTAGTGAGCAACTTTCCCTTCTATCTCTTTGCGAAACGAAGCTGAGATCTAGATGAAACGGGAAGGTTTGTGTTTGACGGTTTTGAAATCCCTAACTCCGTTTTTCTTCGTTTTCAAATCAGAGAGGAAGTGTGAAGTTGAGAAATCCTTGCTTTCTTACCCACTAAGCCTTGGGTTTCTATTCTTGAGGAAAAAGGAAGCAAAGAAAACGAAAATGGAGGGAGGGAGAATTTGGGTTCACGCGAGGCAGTGAGGAAGGGGAGGGAAAATGATTTCTTTCTTGCCTTCTCTTTTCCTTTCTTTCTTTTTCCTTCCTTTCTATTTCTTTTCTTTCTATTTCCTTCCTTTCCTTTTCTTTATATATATATATATATATTAATTATTTTTAACAAATATTTCCAAATCTAGATATTTATTAAATTTACCAGTTTACCCATAACGCATAAAATTCTTCGTGAAGGATTCTCTGCAGTTAATTTAATTTATTTATCGACGAGTAATTCCAATCGGGCATCAAAATATCTTCTTGGTCATATAAACTCCAAAATGTTAATAACTTTGGCTAAAAAGCCTCTGAGTTCAATACCAAAAAAATACGCTACAATACATAAAGTACACTTTAAAATTATGGGTCTTACAACGCACCCATACAAAAAATCATGTATGGGATATGCACGTCTAGAGCAAAGACTTGTAAGTAATTAAACATCACTTTTATATAATGAGGGAATTTGTATTATAAACTACAGTTTCTAACTAATATTTTTATTATGATCTTAATGAATAGCGACAAGACACCCAATCCGATCAACCGGTGGGTCATCATATCTTGTGGAAGGAAGCTCATGTAAATAAGGATGGAGTGGTTGATAACGAAAATGTTCAAAAAGTAATAGAACTTTGTGTAAGTATTCTCGAGGTAATTAATTACTTACTTGCTTATGTAATTACTTATGCCTTAAACAATATTATATATTAACTGTACTTATGTTTAAACTATTGATTTAGGGTGTCACTTCATGTTTCCTATACTTGTCCTCGCCTACTCATCGGAAGGTGGGAAAAGGAAAATTGTACAATACTTTAGGAGAAGTATTGCACAATACTCCGATCCCCGCGGGCCATGTAAAAGTATCGCCTATTGTTGCTTTCAAACCAACTGCACCGTTGCCGGTACCGAACAACGACGGAGATATGCAGACATCGGACGACGCTGTTGGTAGTTATGTGGCATGGCCCACAAACCTTGTTTCCCTCGATAAAAGGCCTCCCAGAAACGAATCAGTTACGTCTCCCGAAAAGGTTTGTCACATTTATTGCATAAGGTTTGTCAATTTTTTCAGATTCAATAAACTAACATTTAACCTCATTTTTGTAGGTCCAATTAAATAAACCACCCGCACATCCAAAACAAGGAAGCAAACCTCAAAAATTGGAGGTTAATAGAGCTGCCAAATCACAAAGGTCGGAGGGCAATAAAGCTGCCAAACTTGCAGCAAGAAAAAAACTGGATCGGGGAAAATCAGTCGCCACTGCTGCTGCTCCTAAAATAAGTCAGACACGCCTTGGTAAATACGGGGCGTGTCTTGACATCCAAGTAAAAAAGAACATGGGCAGCAGCGACAATCCGCGCATCGTACCCATGAATAAAGATATATTCGGAGATGATTATGAGGAATTTCTCGGAAACGAGCACATATACGAACTTCTCGAACATAAGGAGCTCAGTGCTACTATATTGAGCTTGTACATAAGGTAAAAAATACTTTTAATTGCATTTATTAGTAATTAATAAAATGTATTGGTAATTAATCTAGTTTAAAATTTTCATTGAAGGTTTTTGTATGAGAAGGTCGTGTGCACGAGAAAATTGTCAAATAAATACTCATTCTTGTCTCCGCATAAGATGTCGATGTGGAAACATGATCTAGAAAATGTAAAGAAATACATTGAAGATATGTTTTTAGGAAATATAGAAAAGGATAAATTGTTCTTCGCACCATATAATTCAGGGTACGTCATTTTATCTTTTTTAATTGATGAGAATTTAATTTATTAGTTGTGTATATACAAAATTGCTTAACCAATTTTTTGTTGTTGTAGGGCACATTGGGTGCTATTTGCAATCAATGTGGTCTCTGAAGTTATATACTATTTGGATCCCGTGCATGGCGATTAGAACAATCATTCTGAAATAAAGACTATGCTCGACACGTAAGTAATATTCATTTATTTTTGTTACACATATTTATAAATAAGTGTTTGTTCATGCTAAAATAATCACATTTATTCATTCGATAGTGCATGAAAAGTTTTTCGAGCACAAAGAGGTGCGACAGTGTCGAAGCAAAAGTCTAATAATATTACATGGATCCCAATAAAGTGCCCTCGTCAAACAAACAACATCGAATGTGGGTACTACGTATTGAGATTCATGAAGGAGATTGTTGACAAGAATAAAACTATTATCCCAGAAACGGTACGATATTTTGATTATATGATTTTCATATATAAATTATCTATATATTTGATACTAATATGTTCAATTTTTAAATTGCAGTACTTTGACAATTCCAGTCCATCATATTCTGAGCAAGATCTGATGGAATTAAAGGAAGAATGGTGTGAGTATATGCTTGAAATGAAAATTATTTGATTTTCTGGGAAATAGCATGCTGCTGGGCAAGGGATCTGAATATTATATGGTAGCTAGTGCATATGTATATGATCATAGGACAATATATAAACATGCATATGAATATGTTGTAAATTAGGTTCAATGTATATGTAGTTACTTATGTTGTAAATTATTGTGTTACAGGGTAATATATATGTATCATGTTGTGAATTACTGATTCTGGTTGTGTTGTGTTGTGTGAATTGGTTCAAAATAATTTTGGATAAAAAGATAAAAGGCAGCGCTTTATAAAAAAAATGCCATAAAAAGCTAAAAAGCGCTTTCCAATATATATACAGGGCTTTAAAAAAAATGATATTTTACAGCGCTTTTTTGAAAAAGCGCTGTAAAAGGAACACCAAAATATGAATTATAGGTAGGCCCTTTACAACGCTTTTTGTAGAAAGCGCTGTAAAAGGCACACCAAAATATGAATTATGGGTAGGCCTTTTACAGCGCATTTTGTAGAAAGTGCTGTAAAAGGAACACCAAAATATGAATTACGGGTATGCCTTTTACAGCGCTTTTTATAGTAAGCGCTGTAAAAGGTACACCATAATATGAATTATGGGTATGCCTTTTACAGCGCTTTTTGTAGAAAGTGTTGTAAAAGGTACACCATAATATGAATTATGGGTATGCCTTTTACAACGCTTTTTACGGAAAGCGCTGTAAAAGGTGCATAACAAGCGCGCGTTATATTTACATGATTTACAGCGCTTTTTTACAACGCTCGATTTCACAACGCTTTTTTTTTTTTTGAAAAAGCGTTGTAAAAGGCTTAAAAAAAGCACTGTAAAATCCTATTTTTCGCGTAGTGGGGCGAGAAGATCGTGAGGTAGCATCACCGGTAATGTTGGAGGGCTGGGGTGTTACACAGATTGTATTTTCATACCATTTGACATTTCCCGTTATGTAGTTTTATTTCTAGTTGTTATGGGTTTTGTTGAATTTTGGTTTTGTTTGAATGGGTAAAAAATTTGGTTTTGTGTTGCATAAATTTCAAACAATCGAAAATTAAGATATGGCTTTTATTTTGTAAAATGAACTCAAAATTCATTATGAATTTCTTTTCCTTGTTTTAGAAAGTTTTTGAAGAACCATGTTCTTTTTTCTGTATTTTTGGAGGCATAGAAATCATTATGGAGAATTGTTTTATCAAATTAAATTCTTTTTCTATGACATTTAATTCATTAATAACATTTTCAGTTATTGCACAAAAAGATGGTGAAGTTGGTGGAGAAATGTTTTGTTGTTCCTATCAGACATAACTCATATCCTTAGGGTATTCTTAGTAGACACCTGTACAAAAGCACTGTCCCAAAAATTTTAACTCCCCACATCACATTAAAAAGTGGTACATGAAACCCATCAAAATAAAATGTCAAGTTAACAATATTGGTATAGGTACAATCTTCCAAATTAAAATAAATACAACCCAAAAGAAAGACATCTAGTCCCTATAAGTCAACCTAATTTGATCATTCTACAAAAACTATACATCTTGGATGATCTTAACGCGCCGTGCAAGATCCTCCTGACACAGCTCCTGTCAGGTGTGTCCAACTACATTCCCATCCACAGGGTACTAACCGGTGGGAAGATCCTGATTCTCATATGAGGGCAAAGCCCAAATTTCCACAATAGATGTAAAGGGTCACCAACCGAAATTAACAATTAATACATAACATTTACGTTTTTAAATGCAAAAAATAACCTTTCAACTTAGCATGCACCTTGAAAGGGTTTACGTATGCTAGACATGCATAAACTAAGTTGAAAAATGAAGTTTTTAACAAAACTACACTGTTGTATTCGAATACAGCACCTCTGTATTCGAATACAAGGCTGTTTCATAAGTCAGCAGCAAAAATAGGATGTCTGTGTTCGAATATAGCCTTATTGTATTCGAATACACATCAAAAAACAGCAAAATCCAACATTTAAAAGGGTTTCGAAATCAATCAACACTTACACACAAATCCAAACAATCACACTTAGCAATTATCGTACAATCACCAAGACAACTTGAGTTTCGAAAAGGTTTTAAAATCAATCACACTTACACACAAATCCAAAACATTCACACTTAGCAATTATAGCGCAATCACCATGAGAACTTGAGTTTCGAAAAGGTTTTGCAATCAATCACACTTATACATAAATCCAAAACATTCACACTTAGCAATTTTAGCACAACCACAACAACCACTTGAGTTCAAACACTCAATCATAATCTTGAATTAAACGTGACTCGCGTGCCAAGCAACCTAATGCAATGCGTATATGCCAAAATGCATGGACTCGGAATTCCAAACCAAAACCTTCCTCAAAGGGCTGTAAATCATAATTGTACAACCTATCACAGGCCGAAGTACTAAATTACCGAGGTGCTACCTATCTTGGGTCAGCACGATTTACTAAAAACGTAAATCAAAAATGTACCGCCTATCACAGGCGGAAGTACTATTTACCGAGGTGCCACCTATCACGGGTCATCACGATTTACCAAAAATGTGCAGTCTATCACAAACCTTACATGACGTGACAATCCCCGCAAGGATAAGATGAACCAACAAATCATATGGAATCATCTTGTGGCCCATCCGATCACCACTATCAGCATGGCCCATCCGGTCGCCATGTACTATGAAATTCATGAGCATACTCTGACTCTATCCACGACAATCATTAAGTAAATGCATATATTAAAAAATTCCCCATTTTTAATACTCATTTAACTCTAACGATTTTCACGACAATCATTAAGTAAACGCATATATTAAATTATTCCCCATTTTTAATACTCATTTAACTCTAATGATTTTCAAATTCCACACAGAGCATACTAAGACATATTATCAAATTAAAACAACAATTCACACCAAATCACATCAATTCATTTTTCCACAAAATCGACACAAACACATCCCAAAATTTATAATATTAATTATGAACACGTCAAACACAAATCATCACAATCCACCACTCATACACATCAAATTTCATTTCCTCAAAACCACACATAAATGATTTAAATTCATTTTCCAAAAACACTCATCAATATTTCACCAAAAACACAAATCTAATATTTCACCCACAAAAGCATTAAATTCATTTTCGCCAAATCTACACTTCAATCCTAACAAATTTCTTTTCCACCCAACCACATATAAGTCCCTAAATGAAAACTAAAAGTTTGGAAGGATCCCTTCTATCACTTCTTGAAACGAAGCTAAGAAGTCGAAGAAAAGCGAATATTTGTGTTTGACGATTTTGAAACCCACTAACACAGTTTGTTTTCGAACAAAGAAGAAAACTAAGCTGAGAGGAAAAACTACTGAGCAAATGACTTTGTTGGCTTACTTAGCAAGCTTTGAAATAGAGGAAAAGATTAAAGCGTGGAAGAAGAAGAAGAAGAAGAAGAAGAAAAGAATGGATAGGGGGCGCACGAGTTCTTTCTTTCTGTTTCCTTTATTTTTCCCTTCCAACATACATATATATATATATATATATATATTATACTTAAAACCAAACCAAAAAATATCTAACTCTTACACACATCACCTCACTCACATCTCAATCTAATTTAATAAAAATATCTACTCTCGTCGCAACTCAATTGACAGGTAAAATTTTCAGCAACAAGAGATATTTTTAACCAACCTGTTCGGTATTAAATTATTCATAACATAAATAAATTATTCTTCGACAAATAATTTAAAACGTGTCACAAAAACATGTTTTTGGCATTAAACTCACAAAATATCAATAACTTGGCTAAAAAGCCTCAGAGTTCACAAAATACACTAAAATACATAAATTAGAATTTAAAACTATGAGTCTTACAATGAAGATATTATTAGTTCGTTCAGTTATTTATAGATTAAATAACAGTTTATTTATTCTTTCATTATTTTGAAATTAATAATGAGACACTCTATTTACACTCTTTATTAGTTTAATTATAAAATAATTAATTAAAATTAATACAATTAAGGATAAGAGTTGACACATTCTTTAAATTTTAAAGCAAAATAGAAATTTTATTTTTTTTCAATATATCGATAATTTCAAAGGAATCGGGCGAATAATAATTACTAGCAATATTTTCCATTAATAAAAAAAACAAATAAAGTCAAAAATAAAACACAAAATATAACAAACAAATAATGCATTAGATCTGCGGTGATTATTAGTATTTCCATTAATTTTGAAAAATATGATAACATAATATATCATTTCTGCTAAAAAGAAATTGGAGTATTAAGAACAATAGTTTTGAGTAGATGCATAAACACAATTAATACAACATGTGTGTACGTGCATATTATTATTATCTTTACAAGAACAATCTTGAGTGACGACACTTGCTCCATATTTACTGTTGAGGTCCATATTTACTGTTGAATGCTCCAACACAACTAGATGGAGAGAAACTTGATGATGAAGAGCTACATTTTCCACTGAATGTCATACTTTCGTGGCAAAGTCTCAAGGAATCAACTACAAATATTATCAATATCAAATTATTTCACAAATCATTCAAAATTTATACAATATAAATTCTAATTCTAATAATGATAATAAGTAGTCATAGATATACTGGATCCATATGCAAAGCTGAAAGAACAAATAAAACCCCAATTGTTAGGAAAATGTTTCCTATCTTCATGATGATATTTTCAATTGAAACTCTAAAAATATATGTTAGGACTACATAATACAAGTGGACATAAACACACATATAAATATACACACACAAGGCACATATTTATATGCATCACAAATATGCACTCTATATTACTTTAATTACTTTGATTAAACTTTAAACATATTCAATAAATTTTTAATAAATAATACTATTTTTTTAAAAAAAAACTAAATGGTATTTATAATTATTAAATATGATCTTGAGTTAAACCTGTATTAAATATATATAGTATTTATTCAAGAAATGTTTAATAAATAACTTATTGAAATATACATTTTTTTTGCTAA